>OY744525.1:167020337-167160337 GCA_963556195.1 Sepiola atlantica | reverse complement strand
CCCATTGAATCAATCGTAAACAATTTTGGCAAATTTGTGGTGAAATATTTAATAATTTATTTGATTTACGACAGAAAATTTTAAGAATGTTGGTGCTTCTGCTGTTTCGCAATGACATTAAAATATTTAAAAGAAATGTAAAAACTTTATGATCTACTTACGTGTTAGCTCAAAATTACATTGTATTGAATTACGCAAATTCGTCCAGTATTTATTTAATTATAAGAACACGAAAGAAAAAAAACGATCTTACGTATCGGTAGACATTTCAGCTTACTAAGTAGGCAAAAGAAATAACATTGGGAAAAAGTCAAAATATAAGAAAAATGGCGACATATAGATAAAATCGTTTTTTGATTTTTTTAATTTAATAAATACTGGATGAATTTGCATAATTTTTGGTGTACAGTATTCTTTTCAGCTACCACGTAAGTACATAACAATGTTTGGTGCTTATCCGGATGAGAGGAGACATTTGAAAAAATATATAAAAAAACAAATTGAATAATATCTGTTTGATGTACGTACCTGTCACAGGTTGAACATATCCTATACCAAAAATCACGTAAATTAATCAGGTAGTTTTTATTTTATAAATAGAAATTAAATTTTACCGATAAACGAATGAATGTACGCGCTCAAACCATGAGTTTGCCCCCACATCGCCATAAACGATGCCCAAATCAAACACATTTTTTATTTGTTTTTAAAGCAGTCTCCATTTACCGCTGACTGGCCAGGAATTGGGTGCCCATTTTACGTTAAATTTACGTAGGAAATTGATCCCCATTCTCTACCGTGCTGGTGGACTCCTTACACCTGACATTATCCTGTATCTCTACAAAGCCACCATTCGCCCATGCATGGAGTATTGTTGCCACATCTGGGCTGGTGCATCATCTACTAGTCTATCCCTCCTTGACAAAGTTCAAAAAAGAGTAGTCAACCTAATAGGTCCCTCACTGTCAGCTAAGCTCCAGCCCCTGTCCCATCGCCGCAATGTAGCATCCTTGTGTTTGTTTTACAAGTACTTCAATGGATTATGCTCCGATGAGTGTGCTGCTCTGGTGCCCCCTCGACGTAAATTCACTAGACTAACTCGACATTCTACTAAATCTCACTCATTCACTGTGGAGGTCCCCAGATGCCGGAGAGCATTCTACTCAAATAGCTTCTTTCCTCGTGCTGCTGGCCTCTGGAACTCCCTCCCTGCCCCCTGTTTCCCCGACAGTACTGACATGCAGAAATTTAAAACTAATGTAAACAGACACCTCGCTGCTCAGATCCCAATTTAAGCTGAACCACCAATCCTTCCCCCCCCCTTTTCCTTTTTTCTCAGTAGCCCCTTACGTTTACAGTGGCATCCTGCCTTGTTTGGGGTGAACCATGTAAAAAAAAAAAATTAAAAAAAAAATATTTTAAATTTTTTAAAATTCCTTCTTAGCGAAGTTTTTTTTTTCAGGCTGTTTACATGTTTGTAGGGGATAAGCTAAAAATTGACCGTATTCTCAAAATTTACTTATTCGTAATAGTTGTAATTTAAAGACCTTTAATAGCAATTGTTTTAATGTAAGGTCGCTTATTATGAAAGAGAGTAAAGTTCGTGTCCACAGAGTTTCCTTGTGGCCAAACAATTAATTTTTACTTAAATCATATTTTAGACACCCAAAAGATTGTCTAGTATCGTTAACAAAGTTTGGTGCTTGTACAGATAAGCGTTCATATGAAAAACGCTGAAAATCGCAGTTCCAATTAAATTAACCGGAAAACTCTTTGAAATACTTATGTATCAAGCAAAAATAGATTTGTACACCAAAAATTAGCAAAAACTATCGAGTAGAATTGTAATAAAAAATAAAAATCCGTTATATCGTTTATAATTGATTCGAGCGAAAATAACGAAATTCAGGGGGAGATAATCCAGTCTGTCACATTAACAAGTAATAAATCAATGGCAGTCATCAAAATACGATGAAACTGATTTTTATTTTTAATTAAAATTCTACTCGATAATTTTTCCTACTTTTTGGTGAGGATACTTATTTAAATCTGCTGCGTAAGTATATAATAATATTTTTTTGTTGGTGTGGTATTGATGATTTAATATGTACGCTTCTCTGTACAAGCACCCACAGTTTAGTTGCTTTGTTTTACGGCATATAAACCCTTTTCGGGTTATTTAATGCCGAATACAACCATTTTGGTAAAAGTGTTTATGCTTCAAGTTCTTTATATGTTCAAGTATTTATTCATGGTGTTTGGTGTTGTTGTTTTGTAGAGGAAACAAATTGTTTTTGCCTTTGCAGAACATGATTGAGTTTTTCAAAGGGAAAGGAAAAGAAAAATAACATCAATGTTTGGTGCATTTTTGATCTTGAAGCTTATATCTTCAGACAGCCTGATCTGGTAGCGCCAGATAGTTTACAAGAAGAAAAGGGGTTACAAACAACGAATAACTCTTACAAAACGCAATAAAAATTACTGTTCTATCTATGTATATAATTTCACATGATTGTAAGATTTATTAGCTATGAAAGTGTTATAGTCACTTTTATTCTATCGTTCGAGTCTTATTCCAAGATGGCGACTGATTTCCTTGGGGGCTGTTTTCTAATTTCAGCCTTAAAAGTAAAAAGAAATAGGTCAGTGGAACTGTAAGCCTAAGTCCGGGGGTCGTTGCGAGTTGGACCTTGTCTAAGAGGGAGAGACTAGTGGATGACGCCCTAGCCCAGATGTGGCAACAATACTCCATGCATGGGCGGATGGTGGCTTTGTAGAGATACACAATAATGTCAGGTGTAAGAAGTTTACTGGCACGTAGAGGGAGCACACGTTCTTTGCAGCAGTCCTGGCAATGTTTTCGATGTATTTGTTCCAATTCGTGTTATCTGTGAAAGATAGACCGAGGAGTTTGAATGGTGAACTCTCAGGCAGGGTGCTATTAGCTATTTTCCATGACAATCGGTGGTTGGAGAGGTTTCTTGTAGGTATTGAAAGAAAGTAGCTTTGGCATTAAAAGTTACCACCCATTTTTGACGCCATTCTACTACAGACTGGAGGTTGGTGGATAGTGAGGGTCCTATTTAGTACAATTTACTATCCTTTCTTATTTGTAATGCTTTGTCCGATGAGATGTTGGACCTATGTTTGTCTTTGTTCGGTTCTGTAACAACTATCTGCTCACTGCGAAAGAAAAAGAAAAAGGAGTGTACGTACGCCTCATATTGATGTTATCAATGTTATGCACCGTTTAAGCTACAAAGGAAAAAATAGATAACATTCAAAAAGAGACAAGAAAATAGATTTGAATAGAAAATGCTTGTTGGGCTTGCGGTAAAGATTCCAAAAGTATTGACACCATTTGGTATTACATGTATATGTATATAAAACAATACAAATATGTATTTATATCAAATAAGCTACACAATTATTTTTGTGTGTTTCATTCCCGAAGGAAAGCATTAGACTAAATACATATAACAACTAGAAGAATACTCGTCTAAGAATTGATAAAACTAATTCCTGAAACGGAACAGTTTTGCACCACTTTTACGGTCCCTTAAGAAGGTTAAAATCAAGAAATGAACAAATTAAGAAAAGTTATTTATTTCTTGATGCCCATTTCCGTTTTCAATTCCAAGGCTCACAGTAAATAATGGCAGCACAAATTGATAAAAAAGGGGTTAATTATGAAGTTATCAAAACTATTCCAATAACAAGTTGTTTACGTTAAATTGACAATAACATGTATATAATAATATATAACCCTATAACCGATCTATTTAGTTTTTGTGAGGTTATTTTTCTTCATATATATATATATATATATATATATATATATATCATTATATTAATTATTTCTATTTATAAGACCTTAGTAAGATGGTTTAACCACGTTATGTAAAATATCTTAGTTGAATGTTTTTAGAGTCAAGTGCATTATTAGATATGATTAGACTAAATTTGGTTGCTTTACGACCAAACAAACTTGAAATAATATTGTTGCAATCTACCACCCATGCATAAAATATTGTTGCCACATCTTGAAATAATTCTTGGCTGGTGCATCTACCACCCAGAACGGTTAGAAAATGTCTCCACTCTAACAGATCCTGCACTATCAAGCAAGCTCTGACCCCTGTCCTGTCGCTGCAATGTTGTATCGCTGTGCTTGTTTTACAAGTATTTGAATGGAATGCACTCAGAAAACCTCGTAGCAGTCTAGCCCCCTTCACGTAAATATCCCAACTAACCTGACAAGCAGCAGAATCACACCCTTCACTCTAGAGGTCCCCGGGTTCCGGAAAACTTTCTACTTCAATGGTTTCTTCCCTCGAACTGCCAGACTTTGGAATTCCCTCCCTGTTCCCTGTTTCCTGCTTCCATGATTGTATTAACATGCAGACATTTAAATGAAATGTGAACATCTCGCTGCTTAACTCTCTACTTAGAGTGTCCCTGTCGAATATATTAGAATATATAATTTGAAAATCAATAAAATACATATATATATATTTATTTTTTAACCTTTGGATTTAAATTTTTAGATTCTCTTCTTTAGATACAGGTAGTGTTTTATATTAGTAAAATATTACCATTATTTTTTAGTAGGACGTTTTTATACATTTCTTGTAGTTTGGGCCTTTGATTAAAGCTGTCCTTAATTCTTATCCCCCTCTCTCTCTCTCCATTCCCTCCTCACTCCTCAGCCTCTTAAAATCCATGCACCACCTCACCACAATAAAACCTCAGCCCCCCCTTTCCTCTGTCTCACCTGAAGGCAAATTCACTTCTCCCTTTTTCACTGCTGCCTTAACGGTACCCACTCAAAGCTTTCCATATCATTTCATTTTTTGCCACCACTGACTTCTCTCAGCCTGGACTCTCCTCTAGCGATTACAGTAGCAACGGCTACTACTTTTCCTTATCAACCTATCATGTCAACCCAAAATTTCGATGTACTTGTACATACATATATATATACATATATATATACATATATGTGTATACATATATATATATATATATGTGTTTGTCTAAATATTTTGCATTGTGAAAAGGAGCAAGAATAATGTTTTTTGTGTAACTGTTAATGGTCTTCATGTTTAAATGAATTCATCTTCGTATGTGTTTTACGGGTACTAGTGCACTCTGTTATGCAATTTTGCTGCATGCTGTATGTGTAAGTATGGTACGGATTGACTTGGTCTGTGCCTGTATGTGTAAGTGTATGGTTACGATTGACTTATTCTGTGCATGTATGCGTAATTGTATGGTTACAATTGACTTATTCTGTGGATGTATGCGTAATTATATGGTAACGATTGACTTATTCTGTGCATGTATGTGTAATTGTATGGTTACGATTGACTTATTCTGTGGATGTATGCGTAATTGTATGGTTACGATTGACTTATTCTGTGCATGTATGTGTAATTGTATGGTAACGATTGACTTATTCTGTGCATGTATGTGTAATTGTATGGTTACGATTGACTTATTCTGTGGATGTATGCGTAATTGTATGGTTACGATTGACTTATTCTGTGCATGTATGTGTAATTGTATGGTTACGATTGACTTATTCTGTGCATGTATGTGTAATTGTATGGTTAGGATTGACTTGGTCTGTGCATGTATGCGTAATTGTATGGTTACGATTGACTTATTCTGTGCATGTATGTATAATTGTATGGTTAGGATTGACTTGTTCTGCGCATGTATGTGTAATTGTATGGTTAGGATTGACTTATTCTGTGCATATATGTGTAAGTATGGTTAGGATTGACTTGTTCTGTGCATGTATGTGTACTTGTGGTTAGGATTGACTTTTTCTGTGCATGTATGTGTAATTGTATGGTTACGATTGACTTACCCTGTGCATGTATGTGTAAGGGTATGGTTAGGATTGACTTATTCTGTGCAGGCATGTGTAATTGTATTGTTAGGACTGACTTACCCTGGGCATGCATGTGTAATTGTATGGTTATGATTGACTTGTTCTGTACATGTATGTGTAATTGTATAGTAAGGATTGACTTATTCTGTGCATGTATGTGTAATTGTATGGTTAGGATTGACTTACCCTGTGCATGTATGTGTAATTGTATGGTTAGGATTGACTTACCCTGTGCATGTATGTGTAATTGTATGGTTAGGATTGACTTTGTGCATGTATGTGTAATTGTATGGTTAGGATTGACTTTGTGCATGTATGTGTAATTGTATGGTTACGATTGACTTATTCTGTGCATGTATGTGTAAGTATGGTTAGGATTGACTTATTCTGTGCATGCATGTGTAATTGTATGGTTGATTGCCATATGTATCCATCTGTGTTGTGCGTGTGTATGATGCATTTTCGTAGTTGTGTTTTACTCTGTGTGTATGTGTGACATGTACGTATACATAGGTGTGTATGTATTATTGTTGATAGGATTGATGAGATTACTACATCTATCTATATGTATGTATGTATGTTTCCTTGTAAATTGTTTACTAGATGTGTGCATATGTATGTATTCTGTGTGTGCGTTTATGTTCATTCGAGTCGTTTACGTTTGGGTATACTGAAATTTTTAAATATGAGGACAAAAATATTTTAGCAACCAAATGGAAATATTTTCATGGAAAAATATATTTTATGCTAGACAAATATTTAGGCCTAGATGATTTAAAAAAAAGATGTAAAATTTATTTTAAAACTTAATGTTAAAAATTTTGTTTATCATAACTTATTAAAAACATGATTCTTTTTTTTTCACAGATATCAGTTGCAGTGGAGAAGAAGAAATTAATTCAATGACTATACATAATTCTTCATTCCAATTTCTATATTTAGAAATCCTGAGGAGAAATGTTGTGAAGGCAGAAAATATGTTATCAAATATACACCGAAATATGAACAAATCTTTTTACATGAAATAACTCGAGAAATTAAGAAATGATTGTTTTTATAAAATAAACAGAAGAATTCACCGAAATGTGAGTAATTTTTTTAACATATAAATAATAATAATAATCTAATTTTAAGTGGTTCAACTGTTTGTAATGATTTCTATTGTTTAAATATAACCGGATATTTTTCTGACAATTAAAACTTGAAAACAATCATTCGTTCATTAGGTTAGGAAACAAAGATATACACATATACTGAACTTCATGTATACATATAAATATACACACGTATAGCTCTTTTTAGGCAAAATAAGGATGTTATATTTATACAGCAAATGAATCTAAGTAAATATTTAATAAGATAATGTGAATCTAAATAAATATTTAATTGGATAATGTGGATTAAAATAAATATTTAATTGGATAATGTGAATCTAAATAAATATTTGATTGGATAATGTGAATCTAAATAAATATTTAACTGGATAATGTGAATCCTAATAAATATTTAATTGATAATGTGAATCTAAATAAATATTTAATTGGATAATGTGAATCTAAATAAATATTTAATTGGACAATTTGCATCTAAATTGATATTTAATTGGATAATGTGAATCCTAATAAATATTTAATTAGAAAATGTGAATCTAAATAAATATTTGATTGGACAATGTGAATCTAAATAAATATTTGATTGGACAATGTGAATCTAAATAAATATTTGATTGGACAATGTGAATCTAAATAAATATTTGATTGGACAATGTGAATCTAAATAAATATTTGATTGGACAATGTTAATCTAAATAAATATTTGATTGGACAATGTGAATCTAAATAAATATTTGATTGGACAATGTGAATCTAAATAAATATTTGATTGGACAATGTGAATCTAAATAAATATTTAAGTGGATAATGTGAATCTAAATAAATATTTAATTGGATAATGTGAATCACACCGTTAAAAATCGAAACAAAAAGCATTAATTGTTTCTGAGCATTTCCATCAGTAAAATGGGAACAAATATTCAAAGTTAATTGAATTTTGCAAGAATGAAAACCTGAAAAACACATGGAAAGATTGGAGAGAAGTTGCATGATTTTATTTCATGAGAAAACGTGTATTTAAAGAACCCTGAAAGGAGAGAAAAGCTTAAAGTCAGAGATTCCATGTTTATGACTCAAACAATAAAAACGTAAGAGACAAAGAAAGTGTATGAATCCACAGATACAAAATTCTTGAATTACTGAATTATATATATATATATATATATATATATATAACAGAACATGCTTGTGTTTACATCCATTCAGAAAGGAGAGTTTATAATTTTGAAGCTTGTATATGTTTCTTTTAGAATCTGAAGTAAAATATAATTAAAATTTCATTTAAAAGATGAGTGAGCAAACCATATAAGTTTAATGGCTAAGGATCCATTGTATCTGAGCATTTCCATCAGTGAAATGGGAACAAATATTCAAAGTCGATTGAGAATTAGTTTAATGGCTAAGGATCCATATTTTTACCTAATTCATAAAATATGAAGATGGAAAAAAGCAGCGTGAAAAAAGATTACTCATGCAAAATGTGCAATTCTATGTTTTCTAAGAATTCTTATTTGAAAAAACACATGAAAACACACACAAAACCTTATTTATGTGAAGTGTGTAAATTTTCATGTTCAAATAGTACATCTTTGGCAAGACACATACGGATACACACGGGAGAGAAACCTTATTGCTGTCAAGTATGTGAATCATTATTTTCAGAGAAATCAAGATAAGTGAGACATATGCAGGTACACACTGGTGAAAAACCATATTCTTGTGCGGTTTGTGACTCATCATTTTCACAGAAGCACCACTTAAAAAAACACGTGCAAACACACACTGGAGAAAAACCTTATTGCTGTCAAGTGTGTGGAGCATCATTTCCAGAAAATTCAAAATTGAATCTACATATGCGAACACACACGGGAGAGAAACCATATTGCTGTCAACTATGTGGATTTTCATTTTCTTTGAGTAATAACTTAAAAATACACATGCGAAAACACACTGGTGAGAAACCATATTCTTGTAAACTGTGTGAATCATCATTTTCTAGGAATGAACACTTGATCAACCACATGCGAACACATACTGGAGAAAAACCTTATTGCTGCCAAGTGTGTGGAATATCATGTTCAGAGAAATCAAAATTGAAATTACATATGCGAACACACACGGGAGAGAAACCTTATCACTGTCAATTGTGCGAATTTTCGTTTTCCTTGCGTTATAACTTGAGAATACATATGCGAACACACACTGGGGAGAAACCTTATTCTTGTGAAGTGTGTAGATCCTCATTTTCGTGGAAATCTGTATTGAAAACACATATGCGAACCCACACTGGTGAAAAACCATATTCTTGTAAGGATTGTGGATTATCATTTTCACAGACACAACACTTAAAAGGTCATATGCGTACACACACTGGAGAGAAACCTTATTGGTGTGAAGTATGTGGATCATCATTTTCCTTGAGTCAAAACTTGAGATTACACATGCGAACACACACGGGTGAGAAACCATATTCTTGTGAAATGTGTGGGACCTCATTTGCGAAGAGTTCAACATTGAGAGACCACATAAATACTCACAAAAGTGAGAAATAGCAGGTGAATATCCGACATTCTGGTGGATGTCTCATCCCCAATACTGAGAGATCAATACAAACAAATATCAAAAAATTGATAAGCGTGAGAAACTTATTCCTTGCCAATTTAATTATTAGTTTAATTGAATTCAACTTTGAAAAAAAAAACTAACCATGAAATGTGCAAATGATCACTTCCACAAAAGAGATAGTGAAAAGGGTACATATCTTGGCATTCACATTCATCATCAGAGTGCAGAGCAGAAAGAATGATCGTCATAATGATGGCCGTCACTTGAATCGAGTTTACAGGTCACCAGGGGCTTCATTTATTGGTAATTATATGCGAAAACAGTCCAATTCGAGATCCACACATCCTATCACAGATCGGGCATGCATTACCGAGTAGCAATTCAGTTCTTCAACGTGATGACGCCGTTCACTTTCAAATCTTTCCACACCACTCCTTATTCCATTTCTCTACTCACGAAATAATAAAACGAAATAATAAAACTCTGAGAAAAATGAAGTTTGTAGAAAATAGAGATAATGATTGGTGGCCCACTCCACCCCGGTGGTCCACTCCACCCCCGTGACTTACTCCACCCCGATGTACCTTACTACACATCTAAAACAAGATTGGATTTCAAGCTCTTAAAATTCATACTGGAATAGTCGATACACGTGGCACAGTGGATAAAGGTGTTAAGTTACTGTGTTAGGGGTATGAAAATAGGCCTATTCGAACCTGTCGGCAAATAACCTATCTTCTTCACCGAAAGGAGAAGACAAATCCTGTGTGTGTAGGGGGGGGGGGGAGTGAAATGAATAAAATGACACTCCTCAATAAGTTCCCATATGAGCCCAGACTGCCCGTCTCCATCTCATATGGCTCAGCGTTTTATTTTTTGTCAATTTCAAGTCATTCGCACACATCCACTTTATCTTCCCAGATAAAAAAATTATACTGGTTTCGTTCATTGCACCATTCGCTAAAGAGGTGGCCATCTTAAATCCAACTCACTCTATATTTTATCTGTTGGGCATACCCCAAAGCCTCTTCTTTCTTGATTTTCACATTTTTTATTCGCTGTGTTGACCAATTATGACAACACAGGGACAATTTTCTTCATTCTGGGCACTATTTAACATGTTAACTATGAAATGCCTTATTGCTGCATATTTTTCTTACATGGTATACATCCACTCCCAGAGGGAGCTTAATGACAGTCTGTGCTACTACAACCAGGATGTAACCTCTCTTTCCCTGATGTTTGTTGTGTCGAATTTTAACTGAGTTTCCTTCTCCTGTAACCAATCCTCTCTCAAAATCGTTTCGCTACATAAGTCAGGGGTAACATTGAATTTCTAATCGATCCTTGCTCCAGCTTCCCACATTGAAAACACGGTGATCATGTAAATAGGCATTACACTGCCATCAGACTGATTGATTACCAAATCCGGCAGACACAATTTTTCTCTTGTTTGCAACTGTTGGTATGTCCTCAAGCCAGTTAAGACACTGACTTAAGCCGACTCTTGCAGGTTTTCCATACCTTCTCCAAAGATATTGGAATGAAGTTTGGCCTGAACCAATGTGCCCAATGCTCCCTCAGAGATGGGAAGAAGATACAAATGGAAAACATACAGCTTGATGAAGATACTGACATCAAAGACCTTGAAGAGCAGGAACACTACAAATACCGTGGCATCGAAGAAAACGATTCAATTGAACATGCCACGGTGAGAGAGAAAAATTGGCAGAGAATATATACGCCGTCTTAGAAATATTTGCTAAACACAGCTTACAAAAAAAGTAACTGCAATTAACCAATTAGCTATGCCAGTGATAACATACAACTTTGGAATTATTGATTGGCCACAAAAGGACATTAATAGATTAGACACTAAAACGAGAAAAATGTTGACAATGTACAGAGTAATGTACAGGAACCAGTGTCTACCAAGGATGTACATGCCAAGAGGAGCTGGACGTATTGATCTCTCAGAAATTGATCATCAGTCAATATCTCAGAACCCAAACCTTATGATGGTATGCCAACATCAAGAAACAATAGCAAGTAGAACTGGTCGAACATTTTGGACAGGATAATCTTACAAATAAGGCAGAAACGGAAAAAGGTCTGCGACAGAAATAGTCTGGAAGAGCCATCAGAAATACACCAGGACCTTGCATTACAGAAAACTGAAAGAATGAGTCAACCAACAACGTGCTAAGTATTTCCTAGGTGAATTATCCCAGCAATATATATAGATAAGGAAGGCTCTGTAGACTGGCTTAAAAGAGGATCGTTCCACTATTATCAGGAGAGAATGATAATGGCTGCCCAAGATCAAGGCTTGATGACTAATGCCTTAAAAACAGTGAGTGGTCTCAGCAATCACAAGTGCAGGGTCTGCCACACAAAGTAGAGAGTATGAGCCACCTGACATCTAGTTATAAGGTTCTCCTGGAGGATGGCTGTTATACAATGCGACACAATGGAGTGCGTAAATATCTTGACTGGATTATTTGTAAAAAGTTGAATATCCAGTGTAGCAGCAAGTCCTGGGAGCATATACCAGAAATAACAGTTGGAATTAAGTTATACACCATCCACTATGAGTATGCAATACCTACAGCTACATATCTAGAAAACGGAGCCGTTAAACCTGGTACAGTGATATGGGACAAAATGTAGAAAGAAGTAACTGTGAGTGAAGTCAGTGTCCGTAATGATGCTGGCTTAAACAGCTGAAAGAGAAAAGATTACGAAATACCAAGGTCATATGTACGACATGAAAAGAAACTGGAATCCCAGGAAGATCTCCATTAGTCTGATATGAGGTTTCGCACTACAGATTCAGGCGAGCCACGACTACAGGCCAGCGTTTGAATCAGTCCATACAGGTCATGAAATAAGTAAATTACTGATCGGCCATGATCCAACGAGATCAATATGAACATGGCTTAACCGAGCATCTAGACTGGTGAATGTTCCATATGATGCACATTGTGTACCTTTGACTTTTGGATACACAGAAGCGTGTTTGGGCAGTTATGTCACACTTCATATTTAGCCCTAAAATCTAACCTAGATCAGCTTCACTGTTGCTTTGCATCCAGGGTGTGTCGGATTGAGAAGGGCAACGATGAGTTGTTGGGATAAGAGAGTGAGGTGAATTTGTTAAGGGGTTATAGATGATATACGTGTCCGAAATGAACAGTTGTACTGTTTGTTCTTGCGAGCCATGTACTAGTCTTCAAATGTATTCCCTCAAAGTGTTTTTTTTTTTGAGATGAAGGCTGTGGATTCGAAAACAGGTCATTATTCAACATACATGTGATGGAGACTTGGGGGTGCCTGAGTTGATAAGTTACATCCATGCTAAGAGACTGGTTTTCTTAGGGTAAACCTTATCATGAAGCTCTGCAGTCAAGAATGCTTTTTCCGCCCTACATCTCAGCTCTTTGGTCATAGAGGTGAATTGCTATTCTTCACCAAGTGCCGAATTATGCCCAGAAAACCTTCTTGGTTCAGTAACTTTTCACTGTACAGATATGTAGGGGAGGCTTCTGCTCCAGATCTGCTTGGGGAGCAGCTGGGATGGTTGATGGCGGTAAGTTCGAAACCTTTGCATGTCGATATAAGTCATCCTCCGTTCTATAATAAAGAGAAATGTGCATTTATTTGTAAATGAATAAATATATATGTAATAAATGTACTTGCCTTCTATTCAGCGAGTGAAAAACGTGCCAGGCAAAACCATTTCAATTGTTTAGGGGAAAAGAAAAAGGAAATAAAAAGTCAGACCCCCTCTATTTCCATAATGAGACTTTTTTTTTCTTTTCTTCTTTCCATACCGATTGAAACGATTTTTTTAACTTTCAAGTTTGAGACGTTCTCTTTCTTTATTCTTTTTCTTATAAATATTAGTGCAAACACTGGCGGAACCAAATTTGTTTTCTTTCGTCATTTTTGACAGAGGGTGTACAATCGAATGCAATAATACTTTATTATATTATTTAAAAAAAATATTTATTATACTGGGATTGAATTATTTTTCTCATCGGAATTTGATTAATTTTTTAGCTACAGTTTAAAATTAAATTACATGTATGAGTACATGTTCCAACTTTTATTTTTGCCCTTGGCCTACCCAAATTGTATTTATCTTAAAAGGACATCATCCACTCTTCAACTGTACCTCTATTTCTTTATCTCCCACTTAAATCTCACTCCCACTTAGAGAGTGGATAGCTTGTTTTCGATTCTGAACAAGATAGAAAATAGTTGTCAATCTATTCCTAGAAAAGGTTGGAATGATTATACTAACATTCCCTTGATTTTATTTCGTTTTTCTTTTTTTTCTTTTAATTTAGTTTTTTTTTCTATCATTTTACATAAAATTGTAACTACTTTTTGTAAATAAAAATAATTCAATCCATTAGAGATATTTAAAGTAGGACAGCCCAAAGCGTAAATGTGGTATTGTCCTGACTGCAGAAGTGAAAGTGATGGACAAATGATGAAAGAGAGAACTGAGCGTTAAAAGTAAAACAGACACAAAGTGGCCACTGCTCATTAAACACCCCTTTTTCGAATGATAGAATAATCCAACCATTTCTCCAGCGACATTAGAAACGGATTTAATGTAAGTCTTCCGTTTCGTGTCTGGAGCTTGTCAATGCAAAGGGCTTCTTCAACAGGAAAGCCATTCATTTCAACTGAGGCAAAACAAGGATCCGAGCATTGGAGGTGAAAGGAGGGCAGTTTTTGGAGGTGTTAAAGGCAACACGCACGTTTACCTATTGCACAACTATTCTGAGAGTTTTGTGCCTATTTTGTAAAATTATATTTTGTTTCTTTGGTACTTCTATAGGAGATGGCTCACATCGACTCGAATGTTTCCAATTGCGATGTATGAACGAACCAGAAATGGCGAAACAGTTTACGATTTGTAACCCGCGAATAAAATGTAAAATGGCACTAAATAAAAATGCAAGACACGGTTAGGTTATGCTTATCAATATTTAACCCCACCCCCACCTGTAAAAAAATTAAAAGAAATAAAATCGATTAACTTCCTGATTTGAAGAAAATGATTAAGTTTATTATTAACACGAAGGGAATGGGGAAGGTAATTTACCCCTACTTTAAGTCAGAGAAAAAATAACATTTGTTTTGGTGCTTATCCAGAAGTACGGATACATTCGAAATAAGAAAATAAAACAAACTGAGGAATATCTGTTTGATGTACGTACCTGTCACCGACTGAATATATCCTATACCAAATAATCACGTAAATTAATAACATAGTTTTTCTTTTATAAGAGAAAAAAGCTAATTTCTTCGATAAACGAATAAGGAGGAAATATCACCGTTATGTGGGCATATTCAAGGGAGATAATATGAACTTTTATACTATTTATAATACGCAATCAGGGAGTTCACAAAAGTCTGTATTATCCTCCTTTAATATCTCCCTAATATTCAACCGTGACAGGTACGTACATCAAACAGATATTCCTCAGTTTTTTTGTTTTTTCGAATGTCTCTCTTAATCTGGATGAGCACCGTTGTTTTATTCAATGTCAATATTAATTAACCGCTCGGCCATTTCTGGTCTCTTCAGTAAATTACAATCGGAAAGGTTCGGGTCGATATGTGTCCTCTCCTATAGAAGTATCGTTTCTTTTCTTTTTTAAATAAAATTTTAAGCGTGTTTGTTCTGTCTCGGGAGGGCATCCTACCAGGCATTACTACCTCCTTTTCGAGCAGTAAAGAGTTATTTCTTTTGTATACGCGTTTCAGGGGAGGTGGGTTTTTTTTATTGGCGTAGAGGCATCACAACCGCCCGCCGAACTTCCGTTCAAACATGAGTCCCAAACCAGACCGGAAAACTTCCAGGGTCACCTCAAGGAATTTCTCTGGCGCCGCCGGATGAAAACAAATTTATTTGGCAATATACTGTATTGGATACGACATTATGATGACGTTTAATTTATTTTATTCAATTTCTATTTAAACGGAAACATTACAAAATTTGTATTAGTATTTTTGGATAAAAATATAACTTTCCCCAAAAAACATTTTTTGGAAAAACACATTTTCACTATTAGTAAAATGAAAAAAATTCAAGTTTTATGAACAAAAAGGTTTCGCTATTTTCGTTTGAAAATATGTATGCAAATAAAAAAAAAACATTCCAGTTCAAAAAAGTAAAATTCTAAATTCCCAATTACAGAAATCATTGTGTTTTTCTTATTTGTCGAGCCAAAGTTATACAGATGACATTTTCCGTACGACACCGGTCTGGTTTGGGACTCATGTTTGAACGGAAGTTCGACAGGCCGGTTGTTATGCCTCTACGCCCTTTTATTTTGGGAATAATTCTGTACTTAACTGAAATTTGTTTAGCCCCCCCAAAAAGGCACTTCTTTAGTTTAGCTGTGAATCACAATTTATTTGCTTTCCTTTTTTGAAGACAGGGGCAGACAATCAACCGGAAGTAACATTGAATTAAATTTTTTTATCCAAAACAATCAATAAAGCGAACACTAATAACGGCGAACGGTGTATTTTTGTTTAATAATGTAAAAATAATAAAAATAATAAAAATAATGATTTTTTTTGTATAATTTAACATTTTATAAAACTTTCTAAAAAACAGGCAACAGTGATTTTTTTGTATAATTTAAAACTTTCTAAAAAACAGACAACAGTGATTTTTTTTGTATAATATAAACTTTCTAAAAACAGTCAACAGTGATTTTTTTGTATAATTTAAAACTCTAAAAACAGTCAACAGTGATTTTTTTTAATATAATTTAAAACTTTCTAAAAACAGTCAACAGTGATTTTTTTTGTATAATATAAAACTTTCTAAAAAACAGTCAACAGTGATTTTTTTGTATAATTTAAAACTTTCTAAAAACAGTCAACAGTGATTTTTTTTGTATAATATAAAACTTTCTAAAAAACAGTCAACAGTGATTTTTTTGTATAATTTAAAACTTTCTAAAAACAGTCAACAGTGATTTTTTTTGTATTATTTAAAACTTTCTAAAAACAGTCAACAGTGATTTTTTTGTATAATTTAAAACTTTCTAAAAACAGTCAACAGTGATTTTTTGTATAATATAAAACTTTCTAAAAAACAGGCAACAGTGATTTTTTTGTATAATATAAAACTTACTAAAAAACAGTCAACAGTGATGTTTTTTTAATATACAGGGTGTTTCAAAAGTTATGGGAACATAACGATTTTTAATAACTCAAAAACTATTAGGAGTTGAAAAATGAAATTGGTACCGTTGGAAAGGTAAAAGTTTCAAGTTTTGTGGGGAATCTTAAAAGTTGCTCAATATGAGCACCATTTGTCACACGGCAGACATCTAGTCGATAGTCCATTTCCTGCCAAAGGCGTTCCAGCATCTTGACGTCAATGGTTCCCACAACTGCCGTTACTCGAGCCTTTAGTTCGTCAATATCTCTTGGAAGGGGCGGCACATAGACTTGTTGCTTGACAAAGCCCCAAAGGAAAAAGTCACACGGGGTAAGATCTGGAGACCTAGCAGGCCAGGGCATGAGAACGTCATCACCTCGCCCAGATCTCCCAATCCATCTACCAGGCAGCCTTGTGTTAAGAAACTGCCTTACTCTAAGACTCCAGTGTGGTGGTGCACCATCTTGTTGAAAAATGAAGTCATCAGATTCTGCTTGTTCCAACTGAGCCATTAACCAGTCTTCCAGCATGTTGAGATAGGATTCACCAGTGATAGTTGCCTCTTCAAAGAAGAACGGTCCATAGACACCTTTCTTGGAAATTGCACAAAACACGTTCACTTTTGGTGAATCTCGCTCGTGCTCAAGAAGTTCATGAGGATTCTCAGTACCCCATATGCGAGTGTTATGCTTGTTAACTTTGCCATTCAGATGGAAGGTCGCCTCATCGCTAAAAACAAGCCGGTCATCAAAGCCGTTATCTTCCAACTTCTCTTGCATTGCAATGCAAAAATCACGGCGAAGTGGCTTATCAGTGTCCTTCAACTTTTGGACCAACTTGAGCTTGTAAGGTACCATTTGCAGTCGTTTCCTTAAGACACGCCAGACAGTTGCTGGAGCAAGCTGAAGTTCCCTGCTGGCTCTTCTCACTGATTTACGGGGGCTCCGCTGAAAGGCTGTCCGAACTTGCTCAACTGCATCTTCTGAAGTTAAAAATAAAAGATAACTTTTTTTCTTGGGAATATTATAAAAAATTCAAATTTGCTGCTAGTTTGAAGATAAAAAAGGGAAACACATACACAGGAGTAAAATTCCCAGTGCATTTATTTATCGAGACTGCATCACAGTAGGATCTTCATTCAAAAGTGTATGGTTTGATGGCACATTTGAAAAAGACTGCATATTTAGAGCAAGTTAGCAAGAATGCAAACTCGTCAACCGTCACTAAAATGAAGAACCAGTGATGGTTAAATATTTCTGAGAAAACCTATAATATCTGTTCTATGGATACACTTAATATCTCAACAAAAAAGAAAAGAAGCACAGTTGGCCTGGGGCAATCATCGAGGTATAAACCTTCTTGACATGGTGGGTAATGTTTTACTAAAGCTCTTGCTTAACTGGATTTAAAGGTTTGTGTCTCACAGTGATCCCAGATTACCAGAATGGCCTCAGATTCAGTTGATATTAGCCTGAACACTTCAGAAAAAGTTAATCTTTTTATTGACATAACAAAACGTTTCAACACTGTTAATATATCAGTGTTAATACTTAAACTATTTCAACAGTACATGAAAGCTACCTTCCTCTTTACACTCGAGCTATTGATAATATATATATATTATTGCTATTGATAATATATATTATTGCTATTGATAATATATATAAATATTATTGCTATTGATAATATATATATATTATTGCTATTGATAATATATATATTATTGCTATTGATAATATATATATATTATTGCTATTGATAATATATATATTATTACTATTGATAATATATATATTATTGCTATTGATAATATATATATTATTGCTATTGATAATATATATATATATTATTGCTATTGATAATATATATATTATTGCTATTGATAATATATATATATTATTGCAATTGATAATATATATATTATTGCTATTGATAATATATATATTATTGCTATTGATAATATATATATATATTTGCTATTGATAATATATATATTATTGCTATTGATAATATATATATATTATTGCTATTGATAATATATATATTATTGCTATTGATAATATATATATATTGTTGCTATTGATAATATATATATATTGTGGCTATTGATAATATATATATTATTGTTATTGATAATATATATATTATTGATATTGATAATATATATATATTGTTGCTATTGATAATATATATATTATTGCTATTGATAATATATATATATATTATTGCTATTGATAACATATATATATATTATTGATATTGATAATATATATATTATTGCTATTGATAATATATATATATCATTGCTATTGATAATATATATATTATTGCTATTGATAATATATATATATTATTGCTATTGATAATATATATATTATTGCTATTGATAATATATATATTATTGCTATTGATAATATATATATATTATTGCTATTGATAATATATATATTATTGCTATTGATAATATATATATTATTGCTATTGATAATATATAAATATTATTGCTATTGATAATATATAAATATTATTGCTATTGATAATATATATATATATATTATTGCTATTGATAATATATATATTATTGCTATTGATAATATATATATTATTGCTATTGAATATATATATTATTGCTATTGATAATATATATATATTATTGGTATTGATAATATATATAATATTGCTATTGATAATATATATATTATTGCTATTGATAATATATATATTATTGCTATTGATAATATATATATATATTATTGCTATTGATAATATATATATATTATTGCTATTGATAATATATATATATTATTGCTATTGATAATATATATATTATAAATATTGATTATATATATTATTGCTATTGATAATATATAAATATTATTGCTATTGAGACTATATAAATATTATTGCTATTGATAATGTATATATTATTGCTATTGATAATATATAAATATTATTGCTATTTATTATATATATATATTATTGCTATTGATAATATATATATATTATTGCTATTGATAATATATATATTATTACTATTGATAATATATATATTATTGCTATTGATAATATATATATTATTGCTATTGATAATATATATATATATTATTGCTATTGATAATATATATATTATTGCTATTGATAATATATATATATTATTGCTATTGATAATATATATATTATTGCTATTGATAATATATATATTATTACTATTGATAATATATATTATTGCTATTGATAATATATATATTATTGCTATTGATAATATATATATTATTGCTATTAATAATATATATATATTATTGCTATTGATAATATATATATATTATAACTATTAATAATATATATATTATTGCTATTGATAATATATATATTTTTGCTATTGATAATATATATATATTGTTGCTATTGATAATATATATATATATTATCGCTATTGATAATATATATATTTTTGCTATTGATAATATATATATATTTTTGCTATTGATAATATATATATATTGTTGCTATTGATAATATATATATATATTGTTACTATTGATAATATATATATATTGTTGCAATTAATAATATATATATATCTTGTTACTATTGATAATATATATATTATTGCTATTGATAATATATATATTATTGATATTGATAATATATATATTATTGATATTGATAATATATATATATTGTTGCTATTGATAATATATATATTATTGCTATTGATAATATATATATATTATTGCTATTGATAACATATATATATATTATTGATATTGATAATATATATATTATTGCTATTGATAATATATATATTATTGATATTGATAATATATATATTATTGCTATTGATAATATATATATATCATTGCTATTGATAATATATATATTATTGCTATTGATAATATATATATATTATTGTAATTTATAATATATATACATTATTGTAATTTATAATATATATACATTATTGCTATTGATAATATATATATTATTACTATTGATAATATATATATTATTGCTATTGATAATATATATATTATTGCTATTGATAATATATATATATATTATTGCTATTGATAATATATATATTATTGCTATTGATAATATATATATATTATTGCTATTGATAATATATATATTATTGCTATTGATAATATATATATTATTGCTATTGATAATATATATATTATTGCTATTGATAATATATATATATATTTGCCATTGATAATATATATATTATTGCTATTGATAATATATATATTATTGCTATTGATAATATATATATATTGTTGCTATTGATAATATATATATATATTGTTGCTATTGATAATATATATATATATTGTTGCTATTGATAATATATATATTATTGCTATTGATAATATATATATTATTGATATTGATAATATATATATATTGTTGCTATTGATAATATATATATTATTGCTATTGATAATATATATATATTATTGCTATTGATAACATATATATATATTATTGATATTGATAATATATATATTATTGCTATTGATAATATATATATATCATTGCTATTGATAATATATATGTATTATTGCTATTGATAATATATATATTATTGCTATTGATAATATATATATTATTGCTATTAATAATATATATATATTTTATTGCTATTGATAATATATATATTATAACTATTAATAATATATATATTATTGCTATTGATAATATATATACTTTTGCTATTGATAATATATATATATTTTTGCTATTGATAATATATATATATATATATTGTTGCTATTGATAATATATATATATATATTGTTGCTATTGATAATATATATATTATTGCTATTGATAATATATATATATTATGGCTATTGATAACATATATATATATTATTGATATTGATAATATATATATTATTGCTATTGATAATATATATATATCATTGCTATTGATAATATATATATTATTGCTATTGATAATATATATATATATTATTGCTATTGATAATATATATATTATTGCTATTGATAATATATATATATTATTGCTATTGATAATATATATATTATTGCTATTGATAATATATATATTATTGCTATTGATAATATATATATTATTGCTATTGATAATATATAAATATTATTGCTATTGATGATATATAAATATTATTGCTATTGATAATATATATATATATTATTGCTATTGATAATATATATATTATTGCTATTGATAATATATATATTATTGCTATTGATAATATATATATTATTGCTATTGATAATATATATATATTATTGTTATTGATAATATATATAATATTGCTATTGATAATATATATATTATTGCTATTGATAATATATATATTATTGCTATTGATAATATATATATATATTATTGCTATTGATAATATATATATATTATTGCTATTTATAATATATATATATTATTGCTATTGATAATATATATATTATAAATATTGATTATATATATTATTGCTATTGATAATATATAAATATTATTGCTATTGAGAATATATAAATATTATTGCTATTGATAATATATATATATTATTGCTATTGATAATATATAAATATTATTGCTATTGATAATATATAAATATTATTGCTATTGATAATATATATATATTATTGCTATTGATAATATATATATATTATTGCTATTGATAATATATATATTATTGCTATTGATAATATATATATATTATTGCAACTGAAAATATATATTATTGCTATTGATAATATATATATATTATTGCTATTGATAATATATATATTATTGCTATTGATAATATATATATTATTGCTATTGATAATATATATATTATTGCTATTGATAATATATATATATTATTGCTATTGATAATATATACATTATTGCTATTGATAATATATATATATTATTGCTATTGATAATATATATATTATTGCTATTGATAATATATATATTATTGCTATTGATAATATATATATATTATTGCTATTGATAATATATATATATATTATTGCTATTGATAATATATATATATATTATTGCTATTGATAATATATATATTATTGCTATTGATAATATATATATATTATTGCTATTTATAATATATATATTTTTGCTATTGATAATATATATATTATTGCTATTGATAATATATATATATATTTGCTATTGATAATATATATATTTTTGCTATTGATAATATATATATATTGTTGCTATTGATAATATATATATATTATTGCTATTGATAATATATATATTATTGCTATTGAATATATATATATATTATTGATATTGATAATATATATATATATTATTGCTATTGATAATATATACATATTATTGCTATTGATAATATATACATATTATTGCTATTGATAATATATATATTATGGCTATTGATAATATATATATTATTGCTATTTATAATGTATATATTATTGCTATTCATAATATATATATGATTGCTATTGATAATATATATATATTATTGCTATTGATAATATATATATATATTATTGCTATAGAATATATATATATTATTGCTATTGATAATATATATATATATTATTGCTATTGATAATATATATTATTGCTATTGATAATATATATATTATTGCTATTGATAATATATATATTATTGCTATTGATAATATATATATTATTGCTATTGATAATATATATTATTGCTATTGATAATATATATTATTGCTATTGATAATATATATTATTGCTATTGATAATATATATATTATTGCTATTGATAATATATATATTATTGCTATTGATAATATATATTATAGCTATTGATAATATATATATTATTGCTATTGATAATATATATATTATTGCTATTGATAATATATAAATATTATTGCTATTGATAATATATAAATATTATTGCTATTGATAATATATATATTATTGCTATTGATAATATATATATATTATTGCAACTGAAAATATATATATATTATTGCTATTGATAATATATATTATTGCTATTGATAATATATATATATTATTGTTATTGATAATATATATAATATTGCTATTGATAATATATATATTATTGCTATTGATAATATATATATATTATTGCTATTGATAATATATATATATATTATTGCTATTGATAATATATATATATTATTGCTATTGATAATATATATATTATTGCTATTGATAATATATATATATATTTGCTATTGATAATATATATATTATTGCTATTGATAATATATATATTATTGCTATTGATAATATATATATATTGTTGCTATTGATAATATATATATATATTGTTGCTATTGATAATATATATATATATTGTTGCAATTGATAATATATATATATATTGTTGCTATTGATAATATATATATTATTGCTATTGATAATATATATATATTATTGCTATTGATAACATATATATATATTATTGATATTGATAATATATATATTATTGCTATTGATAATATATATATATCATTGCTATTGATAATATATATATTATTGCTATTGATAATATATATATATTATTGCTATTGATAATATATATATTATTGCTATTGATAATATATATATATTATTGCTATTAATAATATATATATATATTATTGCTATTGATAATATATATATTATAACTATTAATAATATATATATTATTGCTATTGATAATATATATATTTTTGCTATTGATAATATATATATATTGTTGCTATTGATAATATATATATATATATTATCGCTATTGATAATATATATATTTTTGCTATTGATAATATATATATATTTTTGCTATTGATAATATATATATATTGTTGCTATTGATAATATATATATATATTGTTGCAATTGATAATATATATATATATTGTTACTATTGATAATATATATATATTATTGCTATTGATAATATATATATTATTGATATTGATAATATATATATATTGTTGCTATTGATAATATATATATTATTGCTATTGATAATATATATATATTATTGCTATTGATAACATATATATATATTATTGATATTGATAATATATATATTATTGCTATTGATAATATATATTTATCATTGCTATTGATAATGTATATATTATTGCTATTGATAATATATATATATTATTGCTATTGATAATATACATATTATTGCTATTGATAATATATATATTATTGCTATTGATAATATATATATATTATTGCTATTGATAATATATATATTATTGCTATTGATAATATATATATTATTGCTATTGATAATATATAAATATTATTGCTATTGATAATATATAAATATTATTGCTATTGATAATATATATATATATATTATTGCTATTGATAATATATATATTATTGCTATTGATAATATATATATATTATTGCTATTGATAATATATATATTATTGCTATTGATAATATATATATATTATTGTTATTGATAATATATATAATATTGCTATTGATAATATATATATATTATTGCTATTTATAATATATATATTATTGCTATTGATAATATATATATATATTATTGCTATTGATAATATATATATATTATTGCTATTGATAATATATATATATAATTGCTATTGATAATATATATATTATAAATATTGATTATATATATTATTGCTATTGATAATATATAAATATTATTGCTATTGAGAATATATAAATATTATTGCTATTGATAATATATATATTATTGCTATTGATAATATATATATATTATTGCTATTGATAATATATAAATATTATTGCTATTGATAATATATATATATTATTGCTATTGATAATATATATACATTATTGCTATTGATAATATATATATTATTGCTATTGATAATATATATATATTATTGCTATTGATAATATATATATTATTACTATTGATAATATATATATTATTGCTATTGATAATATATATATTATTGCTATTGATAATATATATATATTATTGCTATTGATAATATATATATTATTGCTATTGATAATATATATATATTATTGCTATTGATAATATATATATTATTGCTATTGATAATATATATATTATTGCTATTGATAATATATATATTATTGCTATTGATAATATATATATATATTTGCTATTGATAATATATATATTATTGCTATTGATAATATATATATTATTGCTATTGATAATATATATATATTGTTGCTATTGATAATATATATATATTATTGCTATTGATAATATATATATATTATTGCTATTGATAATATATATATATTATTGCTATTGATAATATATATATTATAAATATTTATTATATATATTATTGCTATTGATAATATATAAATATTATTGCTATTGAGAATATATAAATATTATTGCTATTGATAATATATATATTATTGCTATTGATAATATATATATATATATTATTGCTATTGATAAAATATAAATATTATTGCTATTGATAATATATATATATTATTGCAATTGATAATATATACAGAATATTGCTATTGATTATATATAAATATTATTGCTATTAATAATATATATATTATTGCTATTGATAATATATATATTATTGCTATTGATAATATATTATTGCTATTGATAATATATATATATTATTGCTATTGATAATATATATATATATATATTATTGGTATTGATAATATATATATATATTATTGCTATTGATAATATATATATTATTGCTATTGATAATATATATATATTATTGCTATTGATAATATATACATTATAGCTATTGATAATATATATATATTATTGCTATTGATAATATATATATATTGCTATTGATAATATATATATATTATTGCTATTGATAATATATATATATTATTGCTATTGATAATATATATATATTATTGCTATTGATAATATATATATTATTGCTATTGATAATATATATATATTATTGCTATTGATAATATATATATTATTGCTATTGATAATATATATATATTATTGCTATTGATAATATATATATGTTATTGTTATTGATAATATATATATATTATTGCTATTGATAATATATATATTATTACTATAATTATATATATATATTATTGCTATTGATAATATATATATTATTGCTATTGATAATATATATATATTGTTGCAATTGATAATTTATATATATTGTTGCTATTGATAATATATATATATATATTGTTGCTTTTGATAAGATATATATATTATTGCTATTGATAATATATATATATATTATTGGTTTTGATAATATATATATATTATTGCTATTGATAATATATATATTATTGCTATTGATAATATATATATAATCATTGCTATTGATAATATATATATAATTGCTATTGATAATATATATATATTATTGCTATTGATAATATATATATTATTGCTATTGATAATATATATATTATTGCTATTGATAATATATATATATATTATTGCTATTGATAATATAAATATATTATTGCTATTGATAGTATATATATTATTGCTATTGATAATATATATATATTATTGCTATTGATAATATAAATATATTATTGCTATTAATAATATATATATTATTGCTATTGATAATATATATATATTATTGCGTTTGATAATATATATATTATTGCTATTAATAATATATATATTATTGCTATTGATAATCTATATATATCATTGCTATTGATAATATATATATTATTGCTATTGATAATATATATATTTTATTGCTATTGATAATATATATATTATTGCATTTGATAATATATATCTATATATTATTGCTATTGATAATATATATATATTATTGCTATTGATAATATATATATATATATTATTGCTATTGATAATATATATATTATTGCTATTGATATTATATATATATTATTGCTATTGATAATATATATTATTGCTATTGATAATATATATATTATTGCTATTGATAATATATATATATTATTGCTATTGATAATATATATATTATTGCTATTGATAATATATATGTATTATTGCTATTGATAATATATATATTATTGCTATTGATAATATATATATATTATTGCTATTGATAATATATATATATTATTGCTATTGATAATATATATATTATTTCTATTGATAATATATATATTATTGCTATTGATAATATATATATATTATTGCTATTGATAATATATATATATTATTGCTATTGATTATATATATATGTATTATTGCTATGCATAATATATATATATTATTTCTATTAATAAAATATATATTATTGCTATTGATAATATATATATTATTACTATTGATAATATATATATTATTTCTATTGATAATATATATATTATTGCTATTGATAATATATATATTATTGCTTTCGATAATATATATATATTGTTGCTATTGATAATATATATATATATATATTGTTGCTATTGATAATATATATATTATTGCTATTGATAATATATATATTATTGCTATTGATAATATATATATTATTGCTATTGATAATAAATATATTATTGCTATTGATAATATATATATTATTGCTATTGATAATATATATATTATTGCTATTGAGTATATATATATTATTGCTATTGATAATATATATATATTATTGCTATTGATAATATATATTATTGCTATTGATAATATATATTATTGCTATTGATAATATATATATATTATTGCTATTGATAATATATATATTATTGCTATTGATAATATATATTATGGCTATTGATAATATATATATTATTGCTATTGATAATATATATATTATGGCTATTGATAATATATATTATATTGCTATTGATAATATATATTATTGCTATTGATAATATATATGTATTATTGCTATTGATAATATATATATATATTATTGCTATTGATAATATATATTATTGCTATTGATAATATATATTATTGCTATTGATAATATATATATTATTGCTATTGATAATATATATATTATTGCTATTGATAATATATATTATGGCTATTGATAATATATATATATTATTGCTATTGATAATATATATATTATGGCTATTGATAATATATATTATATTGCTATTGATAATATATATTATTGCTATTGATACTATATATATATTATTGCTATTGATAATATATATATACTATTGCTATTGATAATATATATATTATTGCTATTGATAATATATAAATATTATTGCTATTGATAATATATAAATATTATTGCTATTGATTATATATATATTATTGCTATTGATAATATATATATATATTATTGCTATTGATAATATATATATATATTATTGCTATTGATAATATATATATATTATTGCTATTTATAATATATATATTATTGCTATGATAATATATATATTATTACTATTGATAATATATATATTATTGCTATTAATAATATATATATATATTATTGCTATTGATAATATAGATATTATTGCTATTGATAATATATATATATATTTTTGCTATTGATAATATCTATATATATTATTGCTATTGATAATATATATATATATTATTGCTATTGATAATATATATATTATTGCTATTGATAATATATATATATTATTGCTATTGATAATATATATATATATATTATTGCTATTGATAATATATATATATATTATTGCTTTTTATAATATATATATTATTGCTATTGATAATATATATATTATTACTATTGATAATATATATATTATTGCTATTGATAATATATATATATTGTTGCTATTGATAATATATATATATTATTGCTATTGATAATATATATATATTATTGCTATTGATAATATATATATATTGTTGCTATTGATAATACATATATTATTGCTATTGATAATATATATATTATTGCTATTGATTATATATATATATTATTGATATTGATAATATATATATATATTTTTGCTACTGATAATATATATATTATTGCTATTGATAATATATATATATTATTGCTATTGATAATATATATATATTATTGCTATTGATAATATATATATTATTGCTATTGATAATATATATATATTATTGATATTGATAATATATATATATATTATTGCTATTGATAATATATACATATTATGGCTATTGATAATATATACATATTATTGCTATTGATAATACATATATTATTGCTATTGATAATATATATATTATTGCTATTGATAATATATATATATTATTGCTATTGATAATATATATATATATTATTGCTATTGATAATATATATATATATTATTGCTATAGAATATATATATATATATTATTGCTATTGATAATATATATATATTATTGCTATTGATAATATATATTATTGCTATTGATAATATATATTATTGCTATTGATAATATATATATTATTGCTATTGATAATATATATATTATTGCTATTGATAATATATATTATGGCTATTGATAATATATATATTATTGCTATTGATAATATATATATTATTGCTATTGATAATATATATATTATTGCTATTGATAATATATATATATTATTGCTATTGATAATATATATATTATTTCTATTGATAATATACATATATTATTGCAACTGAAAATATATATATATTATTGCTATTGATAATATATATATATATTATTGCTATTGATAATATATATATTATTGATATTGATAATAAATATATTATTGCTATTGATAATAAATATATTATTGCTATTGATAATATATATATATTATTGCTATTGATAATATATACATTATTGCTATTGATATTATATATATATTATTGCTATTGATAATATATATATTATTGCTATTGATAATATATATATTATTGCTATTGATAATATATATATATTATTGCTATTAATAATATATATATATATTATTGCTATTGATAATATATATATATATATTAGTGCTATTGATAATATATATATTATTGTTATTGATAATATATATATATTATTGCTATTGATAATATATATATTATTGCTATTGATAATATATATATTATTGCTATTGATAATATATATATTATTGCTATTGATAATATATATTATTGCTATTGATAATATATATTATTGCTATTGATAATATATATATTATTGCTATTGATAATATATATATATTATTACTATTGATAATATATATATATTATTGCTATTGATAATATATATATTATTGCTATTGATAATATATATATATTATTGCTATTGATAATATATATATATTATTGCTATTGATAATATATATATATTATTGCTATTGATAATATATATATATTATTGCTATTGATAATATATATATATATTATTGCTATTGATAATATATATACATTATTGCTATTGATAATATATATATATTATTGCTATTGATAATATATATATTATTGTATTTGATAATATATATATATTGTTGCTATTGATAATATATATATATATATTGTTGCTATTGATAATATATATATTATTGCTATTGATAATATATATATATTATTGCTATTGATAATATATATATTATTGCTATTGATAATATATATATATTATTGCTATTGATAATATATATATTATTGCTATTGATAATATATATATATATATCATTGCTATTGATAATATATACATAATTGCTATTGATAATATATATATATTATTGCTATTGATAATATATATATTATTGCTATTGATAATATATATATTATTGCTATTGATAATATATATATATTATTGCTATTGAATATATATATATATATTATTGCTATTGATAATATATATATATATTATGGCTATTAATAATATATATATTATTGCTATTGATAATATATATATATTATTGCTATTGATAATATATATATTATTGCTATTGATAATATATATTATTGCTATTGATAATATATATATATTATTGCTATTGATAATATATACATTATTGCTATTGATAATATATATTATTGCTATTGATAATATATATATTATTGCTATTGATAATATATATATATTATTGCTATTGATAATATATATATATATATTATTGCTATTGATAATATATGTATTATTGCTATTGATAATATATATATATATATTATTGCTATTGATAATATATGTATTATTGCTATTGATAATATATACATATTATTGCTATTGATAATATATATATTATTGCTATTGATTATATATATATATATATTATTGCTATTGATAATATATATATTATTGCTATTGATAATATATATATATTATTGCTATTGATAATATATATATTATTGCTATTGATAATATATATATATATTATTGCTATTGATAATATATATATATTATTGCTATTGATAATATATATATATTATTGCTATTGATAATATATATATTATTGCTATTGATAATATATATATTCTTACTATTGATAGAATATATATTATTGCTATTGACAATACATATATATTGTAGCTATTGATAATATATATATTGTTGCTATTGATAATATATATATATATATTGTTGCTATTGATAATATATATATTATTCCTATTGATAATATATATATATTATTGCTATTGATAATATACATACTATTGCTATTGATAATATATAAATATTATTGCTATTGATAATGTATATATATTATTGCTATTAATAATATATACATATAATTGCGATTTATAATATATATATTATTGCTATTGATAATATATATATTATTGCTATTGATAATATATATCTTATTGCTATTGATAATATATATATATGATTGCTATTTATAATATATACATATTATTGCTATTGATAATATATATATTATTGCTATTGATAATATATATATTATTGCTATTGATAATATATATATTATTGCTATTGATTATATATATATATTATTGCTATTGATAATATATATATTTATTGCTATTGATAATATATATATATTATTGCTATTGATAATATATATATTATTGCTATTGATAATATATATATATCATTGCTATTGATAATATATATATTATTGCTATTGATTATATATATATATTATTTCTATTGATAATATATATATTATTGCTATTGATAATATATATATATTATTGCTATTGATAATATATATTATTGCTATTGATAATATATATATTATTGCTATTGATAATATATATATTATTGCTATTGATAATATATATATATTATTGCTATTGATAATATATATATTATTGCTATTGTTAATATATATATTATTGCTATTGATAATATATATATTATTGCTATTGATAATATATATATATTATTGCTATTGATAATATATACATTATTGCTATTGATAATATATACATATTATTGCTATTGATAATATATATATTATTGCTATTGTTAATATATATATTATTGCTATTGATAATATATATATTATTGCTATTGATAATATATATATTATTGCTATTGATAATATATATATATTATTGCTATTGATAATATATATATTATTGCTATTGATAATATATATATTATTGCTATTGATAATATATATATATTATTGCTATTGATAATATATATATATTATTGCTATTGATAATATATACATATTATTGCTATTGATAATATATATATTATTGCTATTGATAATATATATATTATTGCTGGTGATAATATATATATTATTGCTATTGATAATATATATATATTATTGCTATTGATAATATATATATTATTGCTATTGATAATATATATTATTGCTATTGATAATATATAAATATTATTGCTATTGATAATATATATATATTATTGCTATTGATAATATATACATATTATTGCTATTGATAATATATATATTATTGCTGTAGATAATATATATATATTATTGCTATTGATAATATATATATATTATTGCTATTGATAATATATATATTATTGCTATTGATAATATATATATTATTGCTATTGATAATATATATTATTGCTATTGATAATATATAAATATTATTGCTATTGATAATGTATATATATTGTTGCTATTGATAATATATATATTATTGCTATTGATAATATACATATTATTGCTATTGATAATATATATATTATTGCTATTGATAATATATATATTATTTCTATTGATAATATATATATTATTGCTATTGATAATATATATATATTATTGCTATTGATAATATATATTATTGCTTTTAATAATATATATAGTTTATTGCTATTTATAATATATATATATTATTGCTTGTGATAATATATATATTATTGCTATTGATAATATATATATTATTACTATTGATAATATATATATTATTGCTATTGATAATACATATATATTGTAGCCATTGATAATATATATATTGTTGCTATTGATAATATATATATATATATTGTTGCTATTGATAATATATATATTATTGCTAATGATAATATATATATATTATTGCTATTGATAATATACATATTATTGCTATTGATAATATATAAATATTATTGCTATTGATAATGTATATATATTATTGCTATTAATAATATATACATTTTATTGCTTTTTATGATATATATATTATTGCTATTGATAATAATATATATTATTGCTATTGATAATATATATCTTATTGCTATTGATAATATATATATATGATTTCTATTGATAATATATACATATTATTCTATTGATAATATATATATTATTGCTATTGATAATATATATATTATTGCTATTGATAATATATATATATTATTGCTATTGATAATATATATATATTATTGCTATTGATAATATATATATACATATTATTGCTATTGATAATATATATATATTATTGCTATTAATAATATATATATTATTGCTATTGATAATATATATATATATTATTGCTATTAATAATATATATATGATTGCTATTGATAATATACATATATTATTGCTATTGATAATATATATATTATTGCTTTTGACAATATATATATATTATTGCTATTGATAATATATATATATATTATTGCTATTGATAATATATATATATTATTGCTATTGATAATATATACATATTATTGCTATTGATAATATATATATTATTGTTATTGATAATATATATATATTATTGCTATTTATAATATATATATTATTGCTATTGATAATATATATATTATTGCTATTGATAATATATATATTATTGCTATTGAAAATATATATATATTATTACTATTGATAATATATATATATTATTGCTATTGATAATATATACATATTATTGCTATTGATAATATATATATATCATTGCTATTGATAATATATATATTATTGCTATTGATAATATATATATATTTTTGCTATTGATAATATATATATATATATTGTTGCTATTGATAATATATATATATATATTGTTGCTATTGATAATATATATATTATTGCTATTGATAATATATATATATTATGGCTATTGATAACATATATATATATTATTGATATTGATAATATATATATTATTGCTATTGATAATATATATATTATTGCTATTGATAATATATATATATCATTGCTATTGATAATATATATATTATTGCTATTGATAATATATATATATGTTATTGATATTGATAATATATATATTATTGCTATTGATAATATATATATATCATTGCTATTGATAATATATATATTATTGCTATTGATAATATATATATATATTATTGCTATTGATAATATATATATATTATTGCTATTGATAATATATATATTATTGCTATTGATAATATATATATATTATTGCTATTGATAATATATATATATTATTGCTATTGATAATATATATATATTATTGCTATTGATAATATATATATATTATCGCTATTGATAATATATATATATTATCGCTATTGATAATATATATATTATTGCTATTGATAGTATATATATTATTGCTATTGATAATATATATATTATTGCTATTGATAATATATATATATTATTGCTATTGATAATATATACGTATTATTGCTAATGATAATATATATATATTATTGCTATTGATAATATATATATATTATTGCTATTTTGTAATATATATATATTATTGCTATTGATAATATATGTATATTATTGCTATTGATAATATATATATATATTATTGCTATTGATAATATATCTATATATTATTGCTATTGATAATATATATATAATCGCTATTGATAATATATATATATTATCGCTATTGATAATATATATATATTATCGCTATTGATAATATATATACATTATTGCTATTGATAATATATATATTATTGCTATTGATAATATATATATTATTGCTATTGATAATATATATATATTATTGCTATTGATAATATATATATATTATTGCTATTGATAATATATATATTATTTCTATTGATAATATATATATAATCTTACTATTAATAATATATATATTATTGCTATTGATAATATATATATATATTATTGCTATTGATAATATATATATATATTATTGCTATTGATAATATATATATTATTGCTATTGATAATATATATATATATTATTGCGATTGATAATATATATATATTATTGCTATTGATAATATATATATATTATTGCTATCGATAATATATATATTATTGCTATTGATAATATATATATATTATTGCTATTGATAATATATATATATTATTGCTATCGATAATATATATATTATTGCTATTGATAATATATATATATTATTGCTATTGATAATATATATATATTGTTGCTATTGATAATATATATATTATTGCTATTGATAATATATATATATTATTGCTATTGATAACATATATATATATTATTGATATTGATAATATATATATTATTGCTATTGATAATATATATATATCATTGCTATTGATAATATATATATTATTGCTATTGATAATATATATATATTACTGTAATTTATAATATATATACATTATTGCTATTGATAATATATATATTATTACTATTGATAATATATATATTATTGCTATTGATAATATATATATTATTGCTATTGATAATATATATATATATTATTGCTATTGATAATATATATATTATTGCTATTGATAATATATATATATTATTGCTATTGATAATATATATATTATTGCTATTGATAATATATATATTATTGCTATTGATAATATATATATTATTGCTATTGATAATATATATATATATTTGCCATTGATAATATATATATTATTGCTATTGATAATATATATATTATTGCTATTGATAATATATATATATTGTTGCTATTGATAATATATATATATATTGTTGCTATTGATAATATATATATATATTGTTGCTATTGATAATATATATATTATTGCTATTGATAATATATATATTATTGATATTGATAATATATATATATTGTTGCTATTGATAATATATATATTATTGCTATTGATAATATATATATATTATTGCTATTGATAACATATATACATATTATTGATATTGATAATATATATATTATTGCTATTGATAATATATATATATCATTGCTATTGATAATATATATATTATTGCTATTGATAATATATATGTATTATTGCTATTGATAATATATATATTATTGCTATTGATAATATATATATTATTGCTATTAATAATATATATATATTTTATTGCTATTGATAATATATATATTATAACTATTAATAATATATATATTATTGCTATTGATAATATATATATTTTTGCTATTGATAATATATATATATTTTTGCTATTGATAATATATATATATATATTGTTGCTATTGATAATATATATATATATATTGTTGCTATTGATAATATATATATTATTGCTATTGATAATATATATATATTATGGCTATTGATAACATATATATATATTATTGATATTGATAATATATATATTATTGCTATTGATAATATATATATATCATTGCTATTGATAATATATATATTATTGCTATTGATAATATATATATATATTATTGCTATTGATAATATATATATTATTGCTATTGATAATATATATATATTATTGCTATTGATAATATATATATTATTGCTATTGATAATATATATATTATTGCTATTGATAATATATATATTATTGCTATTGATAATATATAAATATTATTGCTATTGATGATATATAAATATTATTGCTATTGATAATATATATATATATATTATTGCTATTGATAATATATATATTATTGCTATTGATAATATATATATATTATTGCTATTGATAATATATATATTATTGCTATTGATAATATATATATATTATTGTTATTGATAATATATATAATATTGCTATTGATAATATATATATTATTGCTATTGATAATATATATATATTATTGCTATTGATAATATATATATATTATTGCTTTTGATAATATATATATATTATTGCAATTGATAATATATATATATATTATTGCAATTGATAATATATATATATATTATTGCTATTGATAATATATATATATTATTGCTATTGATAATATATATATATATATATATTATTACTATTGATAATATACATATATTATTGCTATTGATAATATACATATATTATTGCTATTGATAATATATATTATTGCTATTGATAATATATATATTATTGCTATTGATAATATATATATATTATTGCTATTGATAATATATATATATTATTACTATTGATAATATATATATATTATTGCTATTGATAATATATATTATTGCTATTGATAATATATATATATTATTGCTATTGATAATATATATTATTGCTATTGATAATATATATTATTGCTATTGATAATATATATATTATTACTATTGATAATATATATATATTATTACTATTGATAATATATATATTATTGCTATTGATAATATATATATATTATTGCTATTGATAATATATATTATTGCTATTGATAATATATATTATTGCTATTGATAATATATATATTATTGCTATTGATAATATATATATATTATTGCTATTGATAATATATATATTATTGCTATTGATAATATATATATATATATTATTACTATTGATAATATATATTATTGCTATTGATAATATATATTATTGCTATTGATAATATATATATTATTGCTATTGATAATATACATATATTATTGCTATTGATAATATATATATTATTGCTATTGATAATATATATATTATTGCTATTGATAATATATAAATATTATTGCTATTGCTGATATATAAATATTATTGCTATTGATAATATATATATATATATTATTGCTATTGATAATATATATATTATTGCTATTGATAATATATATATATTATTGCTATTGATAATATATATTATTGCTATTGATAATATATATTATTGCTATTGATAATATATATATTATTGCTATTGATAATATATATATATTATTGCTTTTGATAATATATATATATTATTGCTATTGATAATATATATATTATTGCTATTTATAATATATATATATATTATTGCTATTGATAATATATAAATATTATTGCTATTGATAATATATATATTATCGCTATTGATAATATATATATATTATTACTATTGATAATATACATATATTATTGCTATTGATAATATACATATATTATTGCTATTGATAATATATATATTATTGCAATTGATAATATATATATATATATTATTGCTATTGATAATATATGTATATTATTGCTATTGATAATATATATATTATTGCTATTGATAATATATATATATTATTGCTATTGATAATATATATATTATTGCTATTGATAATATATATATATTATTGCTATTGATAATATATATATATTATTGTTATTGATAATATATATATATATTATTGCTATTGAAAATATATCTATATATTATTGCTATTGATAATATATATATATTATCGCTATTGATTATATATATATATATTATCGCTATTGATAATATATATATATTATCGCTATTGATAATATATATATATTATTGCTATTGATAATATATATATTATTGCTATTGATAATATATATATTATTGCTATTGATAATATATATATATTATTGCTATTGATAATATATATATATATATTATTGCTATTGATAATATATATATTATTGCTATTGATAATATATATATTATTGCTATTGATAATATATATATTATTGCTATTGATAATATATATATATTATTGCTATTGATAATATATATATATTATTTCTATTGATAATATATATATATTATTGCTATCGATAATATATATATTATTGCTATTGATAATATACATATATTATTGCTATTGATAATATATATATTATTGCTATTGATAATATATATATTATTGCTATTGATAATATATAAATATTATTGCTATTGATGATATATAAATATTATTGCTATTGATAATATATATATATATATTATTGCTATTGATAATATATATATTATTGCTATTGATAATATATATATATTATTGCTATTGATAATATATATTATTGCTATTGATAATATATATTATTGCTATTGATAATATATATATTATTGCTATTGATAATATATATATATTATTGCTTTTGATAATATATATATATTATTGCTATTGATAATATATATATTATTGCTATTTATAATATATATATATATTATTGCTATTGATAATATATAAATATTATTGCTATTGATAATATATATATTATCGCTATTGATAATATATATATATTATTACTATTGATAATATACATATATTATTGCTATTGATAATATACATATATTATTGCTATTGATAATATATATATTATTGCAATTGATAATATATATATATATATTATTGCTATTGATAATATATGTATATTATTGCTATTGATAATATATATATTATTGCTATTGATAATATATATATATTATTGCTATTGATAATATATATATTATTGCTATTGATAATATATATATATTATTGCTATTGATAATATATATATATTATTGTTATTGATAATATATATATATATTATTGCTATTGAAAATATATCTATATATTATTGCTATTGATAATATATATATATTATCGCTATTGATAATATATATATATATTATCGCTATTGATAATATATATATATTATCGCTATTGATAATATATATATATTATTGCTATTGATAATATATATATTATTGCTATTGATAATATATATATTATTGCTATTGATAATATATATATATTATTGCTATTGATAATATATATATATATATTATTGCTATTGATAATATATATATTATTGCTATTGATAATATATATATTATTGCTATTGATAATATATATATTATTGCTATTGATAATATATATATATTATTGCTATTGATAATATATATATATTATTTCTATTGATAATATATATATATTATTGCTATCGATAATATATATATTATTGCTATTGATAATATATATATATTATTGCTATTGATAATATATATATATTATCGCTATTGATAATATATATATATTATCGCTATTGATAATATATATATATTATTGCTATTGATAATATATATATTATTGCTATTGATAATATATATATTATTGCTATTGATAATATATATATATTATTGCTATTGATAATATATACGTATTATTGCTAATGATAATATATATATATTATTGCTATTGATAATATATATATATTATTGCTATTTTGTAATATATATATATTATTGCTATTGATAATATATGTATGTTATTGCTATTGATAATATATATATATATTATTGCTATTGATAATATATCTATATATTATTGCTATTGATAATATATATATTATCGCTATTGATAATATATATATATTATCGCTATTGATAATATATATATATTATCGCTATTGATAATATATATATTATTGCTATTGATAATATATATATTATTGCTATTGATAATATATATATATTATTGCTATTGATAATATATATATATTATTGCTATTGATAATATATATATTATTTCTATTGATAATATATATATAATCTTACTATTGATAATATATATATTATTGCTATTGATAATATATATATATATATATATTATTGCTATTGATAATATATATATATTATTGCTATTGATAATATATATATTATTGCTATTGATAATATATATATATATTATTGCTATTGATAATATATATATATTATTGCTATTGATAATATATATATTATTACTATTGATAATATATATATTATTGCTATTGATAATATACATATGTTATTGCTATTGATAATATATATATTATTGCTATTGATAATATATATATTATTGCTATTGATAATATATATATTATTGCTATTGATAATATATATATTATTGCTATTGATAATATATATATTATTGCTATTGATAATATATATATATTATTGCTATTGATAATATATATATATATTATTACTATTGATAATATATATATTATTGCTATTGATAATATATATATTATTGCTATTGATAATATACATATATTATTGCTATTGATAATATATATATTATTGCTATTGATAATATATATATTATTGCTATTGATAATATATATTATTGCTATTGATAATATATATTATTGCTATTGATAATATATATTATTGCTATTGATAATATATATATTATTGCTATTGATAATATATATATATTATTGCTATTGATAATATATATATATTATTGCTATTGATAATATATATATATATTATTGCTATTGATAATATATATATATTATTGCTATTGATAATATATATATATTATTGCTATCGATAATATACATATATTATTGCTATTGATAATATACATATATTATTGCTATTGATAATATATATATTATTGCTATTGATAATATATATTATTGCTATTGATAATATATATATTATTGCTATTGATAATATATATATATTATTGCTATTGATAATATATATATTATTGCTATTGATAATATACATATATTATTGCTATTGATAATATACATATATTATTGCTATTGATAATATATATATTATTGCTATTGATAATATATATATTATTGCTATTGATAATATATATTATTGCTATTGATAATATATATTATTGCTATTGATAATATATATTATTGCTATTGATAATATATATATTATTGCTATGGATAATATATATATATTATTGCTATTGATAATATATATATATTATTGCTATTGATAATATACATATATTATTGCTATTGATAATATACATATATTATTGCTATTGATAATATATATATTATTGCTATTGATAATATATATATTATTGCTATTGATAATATATATATTATTGCTATTGATAATATATATATATTATTGCTATTGATAATATATATATATTATTGCTATTGATAATATATATATTATTGCTATTGATAATATATATATTATTGCTATTGATAATATACATATATTATTGCTATTGATAATATATATATTATTGCTATTGATAATATATATTATTGCTATTGATAATATATATATTATTGCTATTGATAATATATATATATTATTGCTTTTGATAATATATATATATTATTGCTATTGATAATATATATATTATTGCTATTTATAATATATATATATATTATTGCTATTGATAATATACATATATTATTGCTATTGATAATATATATATTATTGCTATTGATAATATATATATATTATTGCTATTGATAATATATATATATATATTATTGCTATTGATAATATATATATATTATTGTAATTGATAATATATATATATTATTGCTATTGATAATATATATATATTATTGTTATTGATAATATATATATATATTATTGCTATTGAAAATATATCTATATATTATTGCTATTGATAATATATATATATTATCGCTATTGATAATATATATATATATTATCGCTATTGATAATATATATATATTATCGCTATTGATAATATATATATATTATTGCTATTGATAATATATATATTATTGCTATTGATAATATATACATTATTGCTATTGATAATATATATATATTATTGCTATTGATAATATATATATATATATTATTGCTATTGATAATATATATATTATTGCTATTGATAATATATATATTATTGCTATTGATAATATATATATTATTGCTATTGATAATATATATATATTATTGCTATTGATAATATATATATATTATTTCTATTCATAATATATATATATTATTGCTATCGATAATATATATATTATTGCTATTGATAATATATATATATTATTGCTATTGATAATATATATATATTATTGCTATTGATAATATATATATATTATTGCTATTGATAATATATATATATTATCGCTATTGATAATATATATATATTATCGCTATTGATAATATATATATATTATTGCTATTGATAATATATATATTATTGCTATTGATAATATATATATTATTGCTATTGATAATATATATATATTATTGCTATTGATAATATATACGTATTATTGCTAATGATAATATATATATATTATTGCTATTGATAATATATATATATTATTGCTATTTTGTAATATATATATATTATTGCTATTGATAATATATGTATATTATTGCTATTTATAATATATATATATATTATTGCTATTGATAATATATCTATATATTATTGCTATTGATAATATATATATTATCGCTATTGATAATATATATATTATCGCTATTGATAATATATATATATTATCGCTATTGATAATATATATACATTATTGCTATTGATAATATATATATTATTGCTATTGATAATATATATATTATTGCTATTGATAATATATATATATTATTGCTATTGATAATATATATATATTATTGCTATTGATAATATATATATTATTTCTATTGATAATATATATATAATCTTACTATTGATAATATATATATTATTGCTATTGATAATATATATATATATATTATTGCTATTGATAATATATATATATTATTGCTATTGATAATATATATATTATTGCTATTGATAATATATATATATATTATTGCTATTGATAATATATATATATTATTGCTATTGATAATATATATATATTATTGCTATCGATAATATATATATTATTGCTATTGATAATATATATATTATTGCTATTGATAATATATATATATTATTGCTATTGATAATATATATATATTATTGCTATCGATAATATATATATTATTGCTATTGATAATATATATATATTATTGCTATTGATAATATATATATTATTGCTATTGATAATATATATATTATTGCTATTGATAATATATATATATTATTGCTATTGATAATATATATATTATTGCTATTTATAATATATATAGTATTGCTATTTATAATATATATATATTATTGCAATTGATAATATATATATATTATTGCAATTGATAATATATATATATTATTGCAATTGATAATATATATATATTATTGCTATTGATAATATATATATATTATTGCTATTGATAATATATATATATATATTATTACTATTGATAATATACATATATTATTGCTATTGATAATATACATATATTATTGCTATTGATAATATATATATAATCTTACTATTGATAATATATATATTATTGCTATTGATAATATATATATATATTATTGCTATTGATAATATATATATATTATTGCTATTGATAATATATATATTATTGCTATTGATAATATATATATATATTATTGCTATTGATAATATATATATATTATTGCTATTGATAATATATATATATTATTGCTATCGATAATATATATATTATTGCTATTGATAATATATATATTATTGCTATTGATAATATATATATATTATTGCTATTGATAATATATATATATTATTGCTATCGATAATATATATATTATTGCTATTGATAATATATATATATTATTGCTATTGATAATATCTATATTATTGCTATTGATAATATATATTATTGCTATTGATAATATATATATTATCAATAGCAATAATATACATATATTATTGCTATTGATAATATATATATTATCAATAGCAATAATATACATATATTATTGCTATTGATAATATATATATATTATTGCTATTGATAATATATGTATATTATTGCTATTGATAATATATGTATATTATTGCTATTGATAATATATATATTATTGCTATTGATAATATATATATTATTGCTATTGATAATATATATATATTATTGCTATTGATAATATATATATCATTGCTATTGATAATATATATATTATTGCTATTGATAATATATATATATTATTGCTATTGATAATATATATATATTATTGCTATTGATAATATATATATTATTGCTATTGATAATATATATATCATTGCTATTGATAATATATATATTATTGCTATTGATAATATATATATTATTGCTATTGATAATATATATACATTATTGCTATTGATAATATATATATATTATTGCTATTGATAATATATATATATTATTGCTATTGATAATATATATATATTATTGCTATTGATAATATATATATATTATTGCTATTGATAATATATATATCATTGCTATTGATAATATATATATTATTGCTATTGATAATATATATATTATTGCTATTGATAATATATATATATTATTGCTATTGATAATATATATATATTATTGCTATTGATAATATATATATATTATCGCTATCGATAATATATATATTTTTGCTATTGATAATATATATATATTATTGCTATTGATAATATATATATATTATTGCTATTGATAATATATATATATTATTGCTATTGATAATATATATATATTATCGCTATTGATAATATATATATATTATCGCTATTGATAATATATATATATATTATTGCTATTGATAATATATATATTATTGCTATTGATAATATATATATTATTGCTATTGATAATATATATATATTATTGCTATTGATAATATATACGTATTATCGCTAATGATAATATATATATATTATTGCTATTGATAATATATATATATTATTGCTATTTTGTAATATATATATATTATTGCTATTGATAATATATGTATATTATTGCTATTGATAATATATATATATATTATTGCTATTGATAATATATCTATATATTATTGCTATTGATAATATATATATTATTGCTATTGATAATATATATATATATTATTGCTATTGATAATATATCTATATATTATTGCTATTGATAATATATATATTATCGCTATTGATAATATATATATATTATCGCTATTGATAATATATATATATTATCGCTATTGATAATATATATACATTATTGCTATTGATAATATATATATTATTGCTATTGATAATATATATATTATTGCTATTGATAATATATATATATTATTGCTATTGATAATATATATATATTATTGCTATTGATAATATATATATTATTTCTATTGATAATATATATATAATCTTACTATTGATAATATATATATTATTGCTATTGATAATATATATATATTATTGCTATTGATAATATATATATTATTGCTATTGATAATATATATATATTATTGCTATTGATAATATATATATATTATTGCTATCGATAATATATATATTATTGCTATTGATAATATATATATATTATTGCTATTGATAATATATATATATTATTGCTATTGATAATATATATATATTATTGCTATCGATAATATATATATTATTGCTATTGATAATATATATATTATTGCTATTGATAATATATATATATTATTGCTTTTGATAATATATATATATGATTGCTATTGATAATATATATATTATTGCTATTTATAATATATATAGTATTGCTATTGATAATATATATATATTATTGCAATTGATAATATATATATATTATTGCAATTGATAATATATATATATTATTGCAATTGATAATATATATATATTATTGCTATTGATAATATATATATATTATTGCTATTGATAATATATATATATATATTATTTCTATTGATAATATACATATATTATTTCTATTGATAATATATATATATATATTATTGCTATTAATAATATATGTATATTATTGCTATTGATAATATATATATTATTACTATTGATAATATATATATTATTGCTATTGATAATATATATATTATTGCTATTGATAATATATATATATTATTGCTATTGATAATATATATATATTATTGCTATTTATAATATATATATATATATTATTGCTATTGATAATATATATATTATTGCTATTGATAATATATATATATTATTGCTATTGATAATATCTATATTATTGCTATTGATAATATATATATATTATTGCTATTGATAATATATATATTATTGCTATTGATAATATATATTATTGCTATTGATAATATATATATATTATTGCTTTTGATAATATATATATATTATTGCTATTTATAATATATATATATTATTGCTATTAATAATATATATATTATTGCTATTGATAATATATATATATTAATGCTATTGATAATATATATATTATTGCTATTGATAATATATATATATTATTGCTATTGATAATATATATATTATTGCTATTGATAATATATATATATTATTGCTATTGATAATATATATTATTGCTATTGATAATATATATTATTGCTATTGATAATTTATAAATATTATTGCTATTGATAATATATATATATTGTTGCTATTGATAATATATATATTATTGCTATTGATAATACATATATATTATTGCTTTTGATAATATATATATATTATTTCTATTGATAATATATATATATTATTGCTATTGATAATATATATATATTATTGCTATTGATAATATATATATATTATTGCTATTGATAATATACATATATTATTGCTATTGATAATATATATTATTGCTATTGATAATATATAAATATTATTGTTATTGATAATGTATATATATTGTTGCTATTGATAATATATATATATTATTGCTATTGATAATATATAAATATTATTGCTATTGATAATATACATATTATTGCTATTGATAATATATATATTATTGCTATTGATAATATATATATTATTGCAATTGATAATATATATATTATTGCTATTGATAATATATATATTATTTCTATTGATAATATATATATATTATTGCTATTGATAATATATATATTATTGCTATTGATAATATATATATATTATTGCTATTAATAATATACATATTATTGCTATTGATAATATATATATATTATTGCTATTGATAATATATATTATTGCTATTGATATGATATAAATATTATTGCTATTGATAATATATATATATTATTGCTATTGATAATATATATTATTGCTATTGATAATATATATATATTATTGCTTTTGATAATATATATTTATTATTGCTATTGATAATATATATATATATTATTGCTATTGATAATATATATATATTATTGCTATTGATAATATACATATATATTATTGCTATTGATAATATATATATTATTGCTTTTGATAATATATATATATATATTATTGCTATTGATAATATATATATATTATTGCTATTGATAATATACATATATTATTGCTATTGATAATATATATTATTGCTATTGATAATATATAAATATTATTGCTATTGATAATGTATATATATTGTTGCTATTGATAATATATATATTATTGCTATTGATAATATACATATTATTGCTATTGATAATATATATATTATCGCTATTGATAATATATATATTATTATTGCAATTGATAATATATATATTATTGCTATTGATAATATATATATTATTTCTATTGATAATATATATATATTATTGCTATTGATAATATATATAGTATTGCTATTGATAATATATATATATTATTGCAATTGATAATATATATATATTATTGCAATTGATAATATATATATATTATTGCAATTGATAATATATATATATTATTGCTATTGATAATATATATATATATTATTGCTATTGATAATATATATATATATTATTGCTATTGATAATATATATATTATTGCTATTGATAATATACATATATTATTGCTATTGATAATATATATATATATATTATTGCTATTGATAATATATGTATATTATTGCTATTGATAATATATATATTACTGCTATTGATAATATATATATATTATTGCTATTGATAATATATATATATTATTGCTATTGATAATATATATATTATTGCTATTGATAATATATCTATATATTATTGCTATTGATAATATATGTATATTATTGCTATTGATAATATATATATTATTGCTATTGATAATATATATATTATTGCTAATGATAATATATATATTATTGCTATTGATAATATATATATTATTGCTATTGATAATATATATATATTATTGCTATTGATAATATATATATTATTGCTATTGATAATATATATATATATATATTATTGCTATTGATAATATATATATTATTGCTATTGATAATATATATATATTATTGCTATTTATAATATATATATATTATTGCTATTGATAATATATATATATTATTGCTATTGATAATATATATATATTATTGCTATTGATAATATATATATATGATTGCTATTGATAATATATATATATTATTGCTATATATAATATATATATATATTATTGCTATTGATAATATATATATATATTATTGCTATTGATAATATATATATATTATAGCTATTGATGATATATATATATATTATTGCTATTAATGATATATATATATATTATTGCTATTGATAATATATATATATTATTGCTATTGATAATATATATATATTATTGCTATTGATAATATATGTATATTATTGCTATTGATAATATATATATATTATTGCTATTGATAATATATATATATTATTGCTATTGATAATATATATATATATTATTGCTTTTGATAATATATATATATTATGGCTATTGATAATATATATATTATTGCTATTGATAATATATATATATTATTGCTATTGATAATATATATATATTATTGCTATTGATAATATATATATTATTGCTATTGATAATTTATATATTATTGCTATTGATAATATATATATTATTGCTATTGATAATTTATATATTATTGCTATTGATAATATATATATTATTACTATTGATAATATATATATATCATTGTTATTGATAATATATATATTATTGCTATTGATAATATATATATATTATTGCTATTGATAATATATATATTATTGCTATTGATAATGCTGTTAAACATGATACTGTACTTGATATATTTTGCGATGTCCCATTTTAGAACAGTAATATTGATATTCGTATAAGTTTTCAAACTACTGACAGGATTTTATATCTCGGTCAATTCAATACAATACCTTTGGGATACTGGTCTGTTGATACTGCTAACTTCCTTGTTTACACTAAGATATGCATGAGATATTCCACTACATTTTGTCTGCAAAAGATTAAGATTATCTCAGCACTCCACTAGTACTCCAGTATGTCAAGATCCTAGATTAAGTGTAGTTGACTCCTTTGTATATCTTAGCAGCACTCCACCAGTACTCCAGTATGTCAAGATTAAGTGTAGCTGACACTTTTGTATATCTTAGCGGCACTCCACTAGTACTCCAGTATGTCAAGATCATAGATTAAGTGTAGCTGACTCCTGTGTATATCTTAGCAGCACTCCACCAGTACTCCAGTATGTCAAGATCCTAGATTAAGTGTAGCTGACACTTTTGTATATCTTAGCGGCACTCCACTAGTACTCCAGTATGTCAAGATCATAGATTAAGTGTAGCTGACTCCTGTGTATATCTTAGCAGCACTCCACCAGTACTCCAGTATGTCAAGATCCTAGATTAAGTGTAGCTGACACTTTTGTATATCTTAGCGGCACTCCACTAGTACTCCAGTATGTCAAGATCATAGATTAAGTGTAGCTGACACTTTTGTATATCTTAGCGGCACTCCACTAGTACTCCAGTATGTCAAGATCATAGATTAAGTGTAGCTGACACTTTTGTATATCCTAGCGGCACTCCACTAGTACTCCAGTATGTCAAGATAATAGATTAAGTGTAGCTGACACTTTTTTATATCTTAGCGGCACTCCACTAGTACTCCAGTATGTCAAGATCATAGATTAAGTGTAGCTGACACTTTTGTATATCTTAGCGGCACTCCACTAGTACTCCAGTATGTCAGGATCATAGATTAAGTGTAGCTGACACTTTTGTATATCTTAGCGGCACTCCACTAGTACTCCAGTATGTCAAGATCATAGATTAAGTGTAGCTGACACTTTTGTATATCTTAGCGGCACTCCACTAGTACTCCAGTATGTCAAGATCATAGATTAAGTGTAGCTGACACTTTTGTATATCTTAGCGGCACTCCACTAGTACTCCAGTATGTCAAGATCATAGATTAAGTGTAGCTGACACTTTTGTATATCTTAGCGGCACTCCACTAGTACTCCAGTATGTCAAGATCATAGATTAAGTGTAGCTGACACTTTTGTATATCTTAGCGGCACTCCACTAGTACTCCAGTATGTCAAGATCATAGATTAAGTGTATCTGACACTTTTGTATATCTTAGCGGCACTCCACTAGTACTCCAGTATGTCAAGATCATAGATTAAGTGTAGCTGACACTTTTGTATATCTTAGCGGCACTCCACTAGTACTCCAGTATGTCAAGATCATAGATTAAGTGTAGCTGACACTTTTGTATATCTTAGCGGCACTCTACTAGTACTCCAGTATGTCAAGATCATAGATTAAGTGTAGCTGACACTTTTGTATATCTTAGCGGCACTCCACTAGTACTCCAGTATGTCAAGATTAATTGTAGCTGACACTTTTGTATATCTTAGCGGCACTCCACTAGTACTCCAGTATGTCAAGATCATAGATTAAGTGTAGCTGACACTTTTGTATATCTTAGCGGCACTCCACTAGTACTCCAGTATGTCAAGATCCTAGATTAAGTGTAGCTGACATTTTTGTATATCTTAGCGGCACTCCACTAGTACTCCAGTATGTCAAGATAATAGATTAAGTGTAGCTGACACTTTTTTATATCTTAGCGGCACTCCACTAGTACTCCAGTATGTCAAGATCATAGATTAAGTGTAGCTGACACTTTTGTAAATCTTAGCGGCACTCCACTAGTACTCCAGTATGTCAAGATCATAGATTAAGTGTAGCTGACACTTTTGTATATCTTAGCGGCACTCCACTAGTACTCCAGTATGTCAAGATCATAGATTAAGTGTAGCTGACACTTTTGTATATCTTAGCGGCACTCCACTAGTACTCCAGTATGTCAAGATCATAGATTAAGTGTAGCTGACACTTTTGTATATCTTAGCGGCACTCCACTAGTACTCCAGTATGTCAAGATCATAGATTAAGTGTAGCTGACACTTTTGTATATCTTAGCGGCACTCCACTAGTACTCCAGTATGTCAAGATCATAGATTAAGTGTAGCTGACACTTTTGTATATCTTAGCGGCACTCCACTAGTACTCCAGTATGTCAAGATCATAGATTAAGTGTAGCTGACACTTTTGTATATCTTAGCGGCACTCCACTAGTACTCCAGTATGTCAAGATCATAGATTAAGTGTAGCTGACACTTTTGTATATCTTAGCGGCACTCCACTAGTACTCCTGTATGTCAAGATCATAGATTAAGTGTAGCTGACACTTTTGTATATCTTAGCGGCACTCCACTAGTACTCCAGTATGTCAAGATCATAGATTAAGTGTAGCTGACACTTTTGTATATCTTAGCGGCACTCCACTAGTACTCCAGTATGTCAAGATTAAGTGTAGCTGACACTTTTGTATATCTTAGCGGCACTCCACTAGTACTCCAGTATGTCAAGATCATAGATTAAGTGTAGCTGACATTTTTGTATATCTTAGCGGCACTCCACTAGTACTCCAGTATGTCAAGATCATAGATTAAGTGTAGCTGACTCCTGTGTATATCTTAGCAGCACTCCACCAGTACTCCAGTATGTCAAGATTAAGTGTAGCTGACACTTTTGTATATCTTAGCGGCACTCCACTAGTACTCCAGTATGTCAAGATCATAGATTAAGTGTAGCTGACACTTTTGTATATCTTAGCGGCACTCCACTCGTACTCCAGTATGTCAAGATCATAGATTAAGTGTAGCTGACACTTTTGTATATCTTAGCGGCACTCCACTAGTACTCCAGTATGTCAAGATCATAGATTAAGTGTAGCTGACACTTTTGTATATCTTAGCGGCACTCCACTAGTACTCCAGTATGTCAAGATTAAGTGTAGCTGACACTTTTGTATATCTTAGCGGCACTCCACTAGTACTCCAGTATGTCAAGATCATAGATTAAGTGTAGCTGACACTTTTGTATATCTTAGCGGCACTCTACTAGTACTCCAGTATGTCAAGATCATAGATTAAGTGTAGCTGACTCCTGTGTATATCTTAGCAGCACTCCACCAGTACTCCAGTATGTCAAGATTAAGTGTAGCTGACACTTTTGTATATCTTAGCGGCACTCCACTAGTACTCCAGTATGTCAAGATCATAGATTAAGTGTAGCTGACACTTTTGTATATCTTAGCGGCACTCCACTAGTACTCCAGTATGTCAAGATTATAGATTAAGTGTAGCTGACACTTTTGTATATCTTAGCGGCACTCCACTAGTACTCCAGTATGTCAAGATCATAGATTAAGTGTAGCTGACACATTTGTATATCTTAGCGGCACTCCACTAGTACTCCAGTATGTCAAGATTAAGTGTAGCTGACACTTTTGTATATTTTAGCGGCACTCCACTAGTACTCCAGTATGTCAAGATCATAGATTAAGTGTAGCTGACACTTTTGTATATCTTAGCGGCACTCCACTAGTACTCCAGTATGTCAAGATCATAGATTAAGTGTAGCTGACACTTTTGTATATCTTAGCGGCACTTCACTAGTACTCCAGTATGTCAAGATCATAGATTAAGTGTAGCTGACTCCTGTGTATATCTTAGCAGCACTCCACCAGTACTCCAGTATGTCAAGATTAAGTGTAGCTGACACTTTTGTATATCTTAGCGGCACTCCACTAGTACTCCAGTATGTCAAGATCATAGATTAAGTGTAGCTGACACTTTTGTATATCTTAGCGGCACTCCACTAGTACTCCAGTATGTCAAGATCATAGATTAAGTGTAGCTGACACTTTTGTATATCTTAGCGGCACTCCACTAGTACTCCAGTATGTCAAGATCATAGATTAAGTGTAGCTGACACTTTTGTATATCTTAGCGGCACTCCACTAGTACTCCAGTATGTCAAGATCATAGATTAAGTGTAGCTGACACTTTTGTATATCTTAGCGGCACTCCACTAGTACTCCAGTATGTCAAGATCATAGATTAAGTGTAGCTGACAATTTTGTATATCTTAGCGGCACTCCACTAGTACTCCAGTATGTCAAGATCATAGATTAAGTGTAGCTGACACTTTTGTATATCTTAGCGGCACTCCACTAGTACTCCAGTATGTCAAGATCATAGATTAAGTGTAGCTGACACTTTTGTATATCTTAGCGGCACTCCACTAGTACTCCAGTATGTCAAGATCATAGATTAAGTGTAGCTGACACTTTTGTATATCTTAGCGGCACTCCACTAGTACTCCAGTATGTCAAGATCATAGATTAAGTGTAGCTGACACTTTTGTATATCTTAGCGGCACTCCACTAGTACTCCAGTATGTCAAGATCATAGATTAAGTGTAGCTGACACTTTTGTATATCTTAGCGGCACTCCACTAGTACTCCAGTATGTCAAGATCATAGATTAAGTGTAGCTGACTCCTGTGTGTATCTTAGCAGCACTCCACCAGTACTCCAGTATGTCAAGATCCTAGATTAAGTGTAGCTGACACTTTTGTATATCTTAGCGGCACTCCACTAGTACTCCAGTATGTCAAGATCATATATTAAGTGTAGCTGACTCCTGTGTATATATTAGCAGCACTCCACTAGTACTCCAGTATGTCAAGATCCTAGATTAAGTGTAGCTGACACTTTTGTATATCTTAGCGGCACTCCACTAGTACTCCAGTATGTCAAGATCATAGATTAAGTGTAGCTGACACTTTTGTATATCTTAGCGGCACTCCACTAGTACTCCAGTATGTCAAGATCATAGATTAAGTGTAGCTGACACTTTTGTATATCTTAGCGGCACTCCACTAGTACTCCAGTATGTCAAGATCATAGATTAAGTGTAGCTGACACTTTTGTATATCTTAGCGGCACTCCACTAGTACTCCAGTATGTCAAGATCATAGATTAAGTGTAGCTTACTCCTGTGTATATCTTAGCAGCACTCCACCAGTACTCCAGTATGTCAAGATTAAGTGTAGCTGACACTTTTGTATATCTTAGCGGCACTCCACTAGTACTCCAGTATGTCAAGATCATAGATTAAGTGTAGCTGACACTTTTGTATATCTTACCGGCACTCCACTAGTACTCCAGTATGTCTAGATCATAGATTAAGTGTAGCTGACACTTTTGTATATCTTAGCGGCACTCCACTAGTACTCCAGTATGTCAAGATCATAGATTAAGTGTAGCTGACTCCTGTGTATATCTTAGCAGCACTCCACCAGTATCCAGTATGTCAAGATTAAGTGTAGCTGACACTTTTGTATATCTTAGCGGCACTCCACTAGTACTCCAGTATGTCAAGATCATAGATTAAGTGTAGCTGACACTTTTGTATATCTTAGCGGCACTCCACTAGTACTCCAGTATGTCAAGATCATAGATTAAGTGTAGCTGACTCCTGTGTATATCTTAGCAGTACTCAACCAGTACTCCAGTATGTCAAGATTAAGTGTAGCTGACACTTTTGTATATCTTAGCGGCACTCCACTAGTACTCCAGTATGTCAAGATCATAGATTAAGTGATGCTGACACTTTTGTATATCTTAGCGGCACTCCACTAGTACTCCAGTATGTCAAGATCATAGATTAAGTGTAGCTGACTCCTGTGTATATCTTAGCAGCACTCCACCAGTACTCCAGTATGTCAAGATTAAGTGTAGCTGACACTTTTGTATATCTTAGCGGCACTCCACTAGTACTCCAGTATGTCAAGATCATAGATTAAGTGTAGCTGACACTTTTGTATATCTTAGCGGCACTCCACTAGTACTTCAGTATGTCAAGATCATAGATTAAGTGTAGTTGACACTTTTGTATATCTTAGCGGCACTCCACTAGTACTCCAGTATGTCAAGATCATAGATTAAGTGTAGCTGACTCCTGTGTATATCTTAGCAGCACTCGACCAGTACTCCAGTATGTCAAGATTAAGTGTAGCTGACACTTTTGTATATCTTAGCGGCACTCCACTAGTACTCCAGTATGTCAAGATCATAGATTAAGTGTAGCTGACACTTTTGTATATCTTAGCGGCACTCCACTAGTACTCCAGTATGTCAAGATCATAGATTAAGTGTAGCTGACACTTTTGTATATCTTAGCGGCACTCCACTAGTACTCCAGTATGTCAAGATCATAGATTAAGTGTAGCTGACTCCTGTGTATATCTTAGCAGCACTCCACCAGTACTCCAGTATGTCAAGATTAAGTGTAGCTGACTCCTGTGTATATCTTAGCGGCACTCCACTAGTACTCCAGTATGTCAAGATCATAGATTAAGTGTAGCTGACACTTTTGTATATCTTAGCGGCACTCCACTAGTACTCCAGTATGCCAAGATCATAGATTAAGTGTAGCTGACTCCTGTGTATATCTTAGCAGCAATCAACCAGTACTCCAGTATGTCAAGATTAAGTGTAGCTGACACTTTTGTATATCTTAGCGGCACTCCACTAGTACTCCAGTATGTCAAGATCATAGATTAAGTGTAGCTGACACTTTTGTATATCTTAGCGGCACTCCACTAGTACTCCAGTATGTCAAGATCATAGATTAAGTGTAGCTGACACTTTTGTACATCTTAGCGGCACTCCACTAGTACTCCAGTATGTCAAGATCATAGATTAAGTGTAGCTGACACATTTGTATATCTTAGCGGCACTCTACTAGTACTCCAGTATGTCAAGATCATAGATTAAGTGTAGCTGACACTTTTGTATATCTTAGCGGCACTCCACTTGTACTCCAGTATGTCAAGATCATAGATTAAGTGTAGCTGACACTTTTGTATATCTTAGCGGCACTCCACTAGAACTCCAGTATGTCAAGATCATAGATTAAGTGTAGCTGACTCCTGTGTATATCTTAGCAGCACTCCATCAGTACTCCAGTATGTCAAGATTCTAGATTAAGTGTAGCTGACACTTTTGTATATCTTAGCGGCACTCCACTAGTACTCCAGTATGTAAAGATCATAGATTAACTGTAGCTGACTCCTGTGTATATCTTAGCAGCACTCCATCAGTACTCCAGTATGTCAAGATCATAGATTAAGTGTAGCTGACACTTTTGTATATCTTAGCGGCACTCTACTAGTACTCCAGTATGTCAAGATCATAGATTAAGTGTAGCTGACACTTTTGTATATCTTAGCGGCACTCCACTAGTACTCCAGTATGTTAAGATCATAGATTAAGTGTAGCTGACACTTTTGTATATCTTAGCGGCACTCCACTAGTACTCCAGTATGTCAAGATCATAGATTAAGTGTAGCTGACTCCTGTGTATATCTTAGCAGCACTCCACCAGTACTCCAGTATGTCAAGATTAAGTGTAGCTGACACTTTTGTATATCTTAGCGGCACTCCACTAGTACTCCAGTATGTCAAGATCATAGATTAAGTGTAGCTGACACTTTTGTATATCTTAGCGGCACTCCACTAGTACTCCAGTATGTCAAGATCATAGATTAAGTGTAGCTGACTCCTGTGTATATCTTAGCAGCACTCCACCAGTACTCCAGTATGTCAAGATTAAGTGTAGCTGACACTTTTGTATATCTTAGCGGCACTCCACTAGTACTCCAGTATGTCAAGATCATAGATTAAGTGTAGCTGACACTTTTGTATATCTTAGCGGCACTCCACTAGTACTCCAGTATGTCAAGATCATAGATTAAGTGTAGCTGACACTTTTGTATATCTTAGCGGCACTCCACTAGTACTCCAGTATGTCAAGATCATAGATTAAGTGTAGCTGACACTTTTGTATATCTTAGCGGCACTCCACTAGTACTCCAGTATGTCAAGATCATAGATTAAGTGTAGCTGACACTTTTGTATATCTTAGCGGCACTCCACTAGTACTCCAGTATGTCAAGATCATAGATTAAGTGTAGCTGACACTTTTTTATATCTTAGCGGCACTCTACTAGTACTCCAGTATGTCAAGATCATAGATTAAGTGTAGCTGACTCCTGTGTATATCTGAGCAGCACTCCACCAGTACTCCAGTATGTCAAGATCCTAGATTAAGTGTAGCTGACACTTTTGTATATCTTAACGGCACTCCACTAGTACTCCAGTATGTCAAGATCATAGATTAAGTGTAGCTGACTCCTGTGTATATCTTAGCAGCACTCCACCAGTACTCTAGTATGTCAAGATTAAGTGTAGCTGACACTTTTGTATATCTTAGCGGCACTCCACTAGTACTCCAGTATGTCAAGATCATAGATTAAGTGTAGCTGACACTTTTGTATATCTTAGCGGCACTCCACTAGTACTCCAGTATGTCAAGATCATAGATTAAGTGTAGCTGACACTTTTGTATATCTTAGCGGCACTCTACTAGTACTCCAGTATGTCAAGATCATAGATTAAGTGTAGCTGACTCCTGTGTATATCTTAGCAGCACTCCACCAGTACTCCAGTATGTCAAGATTAAGTGTAGCTGACACTTTTGTATATCTTAGCGGCACTCCACTAGTACTCCAGTATGTCAAGATCATAGATTTAGTGTAGCTGACACTTTTGTATATCTTAGCGGCACTCCACTAGTACTCCAGTATGTCAAGATCATAGATTAAGTGTAGCTGACACTTTTGTATATCTTAGCGGCACTCCACTAGTACTCCAGTATGTCAAGATCATAGAGTAAGTGTAGCTGACTTCTGTGTATATCTTAGCAGCACTCCACCAGTACTCCAGTATGTTAAGATCCTAGATTAAGTGTAGCTGACACTTTTGTATATCTTAGCGGCACTCCACTAGTACTCCAGTATGTCAAGATCATAGATTAAGTGTAGCTGACACTTTTGTATATCTTAGCGGCACTCCACTAGTACTCCAGTATGTCAAGATCATAGATTAAGTGTAGCTGACTCCTGTGTATATCTTAGCAGCACTCCACCAGTACTCCAGTATGTCAAGATTAAGTGTAGCTGACACTTTTGTATATCTTAGCGGCACTCCACTAGTACTCCAGTATGTCAAGATCATAGATTAAGTGTAGCTGACACTTTTGTATATCTTAGCGGCACTCCACTAGTACTCCAGTATGTCAAGATCATAGATTAAGTGTAGCTGACTCCTGTGTATATCTTAGCAGCACTCCACCAGTACTCCAGTATGTCAAGATTAAGTGTAGCTGACACTTTTGTATATCTTAGCGGCACTCCACTAGTACTCCAGTATGTCAAGATCATAGATTAAGTGTAGCTGACTCCTGTGTATATCTTAGCAGCACTCCACCAGTACTCCAGTATGTCAAGATTAAGTGTAGCTGACACTTTTGTATATCTTAGCGGCACTCCACTAGTACTCCAGTATGTCAAGATCATAGATTAAGTGTAGCTGACACTTTTGTATATCTTAGCGGCACTCCACTAGTACTCCAGTATGTCAAGATCATAGATTAAGTGTAGCTGACACTTTTGTATATCTTAGCGGCACTCCACTAGTACTCCAGTATGTCAAGATCATAGATTAAGTGTAGCTGACTCCTGTGTATATCTTAGCAGCACTCCACCAGTACTCCAGTATGTCAAGATTAAGTGTAGCTGACTCCTGTGTATATCTTAGCGGCACTCCACTAGTACTCCAGTAGGTCAAGATCATAGATTAAGTGTAGCTGACACTTTTGTATATCTTAGCGGCACTCCACTAGTACTCCAGTATGCCAAGATCATAGATTAAGTGTAGCTGACTCCTGTGTATATCTTAGCAGCAATCAACCAGTACTCCAGTATGTCAAGATTAAGTGTAGCTGACACTTTTGTATATCTTAGCGGCACTCCACTAGTACTCCAGTATGTCAAGATCATAGATTAAGTGTAGCTGACACTTTTGTATATCTTAGCGGCACTCCACTAGTACTCCAGTATGTCAAGATCATAGATTAAGTGTAGCTGACACTTTTGTACATCTTAGCGGCACTCCACTAGTACTCCAGTATGTCAAGATCACCGATTAAGTGTAGCTGACACATTTGTATATCTTAGCGGCACTCCACTAGTACTCCAGTATGTCAAGATCATAGATTAAGTGTATCTGACACTTTTGTATATCTTAGCGGCACTCCACTAGTACTCCAGTATGTCAAGATCATAGATTAAGTGTAGCTGACACTTTTGTATATCTTAGCGGCACTCCACTAGTACTCCAGTATGTCAAGATCATAGATTAAGTGTAGCTGACTCCTGTGTATATCTTAGCAGCACTCCATCAGTACTCCAGTATGTCAAGATTCTAGATTAAGTGTAGCTGACACTTTTGTATATCTTAGCGGCACTCCACTAGTACTCCAGTATGTCAAGATCATAGATTAAGTGTAGCTGACTCCTGTGTATATCTTAGCGGCACTCCACCAGTACTCCAGTATGTCAAGATCATAGATTAAGTGTAGCTGACACTTTTGTATATCTTAGCGGCACTCTACTAGTACTCCAGTATGTCAAGATCATAGATTAAGTGTAGCTGACACTTTTGTATATCTTAGCGGCACTCCACTAGTACTCCAGTATGTTAAGATCATAGATTAAGTGTAGCTGACACTTTTGTATATCTTAGCGGCACTCCACTAGTACTCCAGTATGTCAAGATCATAGATTAAGTGTAGCTGACTCCTGTGTATATCTTAGCAGCACTCCACCAGTACTCCAGTATGTCAAGATTAAGTGTAGCTGACACTTTTGTATATCTTAGCGGCACTCCACTAGTACTCCAGTATGTCAAGATCATAGATTAAGTGTAGCTGACACTTTTGTATATCTTAGCGGCACTCCACTAGTACTCCAGTATGTCAAGATCATAGATTAAGTGTAGCTGACTCCTGTGTATATCTTAGCAGCACTCCACCAGTACTCCAGTATGTCAAGATTAAGTGTAGCTGACACTTTTGTATATCTTAGCGGCACTCCACTAGTACTCCAGTATGTCAAGATCATAGATTAAGTGTAGCTGACACTTTTGTATATCTTAGCGGCACTCCACTAGTACTCCAGTATGTCAAGATCATAGATTAAGTGTAGCTGACACTTTTGTATATCTTAGCGGCACTCCACTAGTACTCCAGTATGTCAAGATCATAGATTAAGTGTAGCTGACACTTTTGTATATCTTAGCGGCACTCCACTAGTACTCCAGTATGTCAAGATCATAGATTAAGTGTAGCTGACACTTTTGTATATCTTAGCGGCACTCCACTAGTACTCCAGTATGTCAAGATCATAGATTAAGTGTAGCTGACACTTTTTTATATCTTAGCGGCACTCTACTAGTACTCCAGTATGTCAAGATCATAGATTAAGTGTAGCTGACTCCTGTGTATATCTGAGCAGCACTCCACCAGTACTCCAGTATGTCAAGATCCTAGATTAAGTGTAGCTGACACTTTTGTATATCTTAACGGCACTCCACTAGTACTCCAGTATGTCAAGATCATAGATTAAGTGTAGCTGACTCCTGTGTATATCTTAGCAGCACTCCACCAGTACTCTAGTATGTCAAGATTAAGTGTAGCTGACACTTTTGTATATCTTAGCGGCACTCCACTAGTACTCCAGTACGTCAAGATCATAGATTAAGTGTAGCTGACACTTTTGTATATCTTAGCGGCACTCCACTAGTACTCCAGTATGTCAAGATCATAGAGTAAGTGTAGCTGACACTTTTGTATATCTTAGCGGCACTCCACTAGTACTCCAGTATGTCAAGATCATAGATTAAGTGTAGCTGACTCCTGTGTATATCTTAGCAGCACTCCACCAGTACTCCAGTATGTCAAGATCCTAGATTAAGTGTAGCTGACACTTTTGTATATCTTAGCGGCACTCCACTAGTACTCCAGTATGTCAAGATCATAGATTAAGTGTAGCTGACACTTTTGTATATCTTAGCGGCACTCCACTAGTACTCCAGTATGTCAAGATCATAGATTAAGTGTAGCTGACACTTTTGTATATCTTAGCGGCACTCTACTAGTACTCCAGTATGTCAAGATCATAGATTAAGTGTAGCTGACTCCTGTGTATATCTTAGCAGCACTCCACCAGTACTCCAGTATGTCAAGATTAAGTGTAGCTGACACTTTTGTATATCTTAGCGGCACTCCACTAGTACTCCAGTATGTCAAGATCATAGATTTAGTGTAGCTGACACTTTTGTATATCTTAGCGGCACTCCACTAGTACTCCAGTATGTCAAGATCATAGATTAAGTGTAGCTGACACTTTTGTATATCTTAGCGGCACTCCACTAGTACTCCAGTATGTCAAGATCATAGAGTAAGTGTAGCTGACTTCTGTGTATATCTTAGCAGCACTCCACCAGTACTCCAGTATGTTAAGATCCTAGATTAAGTGTAGCTGACACTTGTGTATATCTTAGCGGCACTCCACTAGTACTCCAGTATGTCAAGATCATAGATTAAGTGTAGCTGACACTTTTGTATATCTTAGCGGCACTCCACTAGTACTCCAGTATGTCAAGATCATAGATTAAGTGTAGCTGACACTTTTGTATATCTTAGCGGCACTCCACTAGTACTCCAGTATGTCAAGATCATAGATTAAGTGTAGCTGACACTTTTGTATATCTTAGCGGCACTCTACTAGTACTCCAGTATGTCAAGATCATAGATTAAGTGTAGCTGACTCCTGTGTATATCTTAGCAGCACTCCACCAGTACTCCAGTATGTCAAGATTAAGTGTAGCTGACACTTTTGTATATCTTAGCGGCACTCCACTAGTACTCCAGTATGTCAAGATCATAGATTAAGTGTAGCTGACACTTTTGTATATCTTAGCGGCACTCCACTAGTACTCCAGTATGTCAAGATCATAGATTAAGTGTAGCTGACTCCTGTGTATATCTTAGCAGCACTCCACCAGTACTCCAGTATGTCAAGATTAAGTGTAGCTGACACTTTTGTATATCTTAGCGGCACTCCACTAGTACTCCAGTATGTCAAGATCATAGATTAAGTGTAGCTGACTCCTGTGTATATCTTAGCAGCACTCCACCAGTACTCCAGTATGTCAAGATTAAGTGTAGCTGACACTTTTGTATATCTTAGCGGCACTCCACTAGTACTCCAGTATGTCAAGATCATAGATTAAGTGTAGCTGACACTTTTGTATATCTTAGCGGCACTCCACTAGTACTCCAGTATGTCAAGATCATAGATTAAGTGTAGCTGACACTTTTGTATATCTTAGCGGCACTCCACTAGTACTCCAGTATGTCAAGATCATAGATTAAGTGTAGCTGACACTTTTGTATATCTTAGCGGCACTCCACTAGTACTCCAGTATGTCAAGATCATAGATTAAGTGTAGCTGACACTTTTGTATATCTTAGCGGCACTCCACTAGTACTCCAGTATGTCAAGATCATAGATTAAGTGTAGCTGACACTTTTGTATATCTTAGCGGCACTCCACTAGTACTCCAGTATGTCAAGATCATAGATTAAGTGTAGCTGACTCCTGTGTATATCTTAGCAGCACTCCACCAGTACTCCAGTATGTCAAGATTAAGTGTAGCTGACACTTTTGTATATCTTAGCGGCACTCCACTAGTACTCCAGTATGTCAAGATCATAGATTAAGTGTAGCTGACACTTTTGTATATCTTAGCGGCACTCCACTAGTACTCCAGTATGTCAAGATCATAGATTAAGTGTAGCTGACACTTTTGTATATCTTAGCGGCACTCCACCAGTACTCCAGTATGTCAAGATCATAGATTAAGTGTAGCTGACACTTTTGTATATCTTAGCGGCACTCCACTAGTACTCCAGTATGTCAAGATCATAGATTAAGTGTAGCTGACTCCTGTGTATATCTTAGCAGCACTCCACCAGTACTCCAGTATGTCAAGATTAAGTGTAGCTGACACTTTTGTATATCTTAGCGGCACTCCACTAGTACTCCAGTATGTCAAGATCATAGATTAAGTGTAGCTGACACTTTTGTATATCTTAGCGGCACTCGACTAGTACTCCAGTATGTCAAGATCATAGATTAAGTGTAGCTGACACTTTTGTATATATTAGCGGAACTCCACTAGTACTCCAGTATGTCAAGATCATAGATTAAGTGTAGCTGACACTTTTGTATATCTTAGCGGCACTCCACTAGTACTCCAGTATGTCAAGATCATAGATTAAGTGTAGCTGAAACTTTTGTATATCTTAGCGGCACTCCACTAGTACTCCAGTATGTCAAGATCACAGATTAAGTGTAGCTGACTCCTGTGTATATCTTTACAGCACTACACCAGTACTCCAGTATGTCAAGATTAAGTGTAGCTGACACTTTTGTATATCTTAGCGGCACTCCACTAGTACTCCAGTATGTCAAGATCATAGATTAAGTGTAGCTGACACTTTTGTATATCTTAGCGGCACTCCACTAGTACTCCAGTATGTCAAGATCATAGATTAAGTGTAGCTGACTCCTGTGTATATCTTAGCAGCACTCCACCAGTACTCCAGTATTTTAAGATCCTAGATTAAGTGTAGCTGACACTTTTGTATATCTTAGCGGCACTCCACTAGTACGCCAGTATGTCAAGATCATAGATTAAGTGTAGCTGACTCCTGTGTATATCTTAGCAGCACTCCACCAGTACTCCAGTATTTTAAGATCCTAGATTAAGTGTAGCTGACACTTTTGTATATCTTAGCGGCACTCCACTAGTACTCCAGTATGTCAAGATCATAGATTAAGTGTAGCTGACACTTTTGTATATCTTAGCGGCACTCCACTAGTACTCCAGTATGTCAAGATCATAGATTAAGTGTAGCTGACTCCTGTGTATATATTAGCAGCACTCCACCAGTACTCCAGTATTTTAAGATCCTAGATTAAGTGTAGCTGACACTTTTGTATATCTTAGCGGCACTCCACTAGTACTCCAGTATGTCAAGATCATAGATTAAGTGTAGCTGACACTTTTGTATATCTTAGCGGCACTCCACTAGTACTCCAGTATGTCAAGATCATAGATTAAGTGAAGCTGACTCCTGTGTATATCTTAGCAGCACTCCACCAGTACTCCAGTATGTCAAGATTAAGTGTAGCTGACACTTTTGTATATCTTAGCGGCACTCCACTAGTACTCCAGTATGTCAAGATTAAGTGTAGCTGACACTTTTGTATATCTTAGCGGCACTCCACTAGTACTCCAGTATGTCAAGATCATAGATTAAGTGTAGCTGACTCCTGTGTATATCTTAGCAGCACTCCACGAGTACTCCAGTATGTCAAGATCATAGATTAAGTGTAGCTGACACTTTTGTATATCTTAGCGGCACTCCACTAGTACTCCAGTATGTCAAGATCATAGATTAAGTGTAGCTGACTCCTGTGTATATCTTAGCAGCACTCCACCAGTACTCCAGTATGTCAAGATTAAGTGTAGCTGACACTTTTGTATATCTTAGCGGCACTCCACTAGTACTCCAGTATGTCAAGATCATAGATTAAGTGTAGCTGACACTTTTGTATATCTTAGCGGCACTCGACTAGTACTCCAGTATGTCAAGATCATAGATTAAGTGTAGCTGACACTTTTGTATATATTAGCGGAACTCCACTAGTACTCCAGTATGTCAAGATCATAGATTAAGTGTAGCTGACACTTTTGTATATCTTAGCGGCACTCCACTAGTACTCCAGTATGTCAAGATCATAGATTAAGTGTAGCTGAAACTTTTGTATATCTTAGCGGCACTCCACTAGTACTCCAGTATGTCAAGATCACAGATTAAGTGTAGCTGACTCCTGTGTATATCTTTACAGCACTACACCAGTACTCCAGTATGTCAGGATTAAGTGTAGCTGACACTTTTGTATATCTTAGCGGCACTCCACTAGTACTCCAGTACGTCAAGATCATAGATTAAGTGTAGCTGACACTTTTGTATATCTTAGCGGCACTCCACTAGTACTCCAGTATGTCAAGATCATAGATTAAGTGTAGCTGACTCCTGTGTATATCTTAGCAGCACTCCACCAGTACTCCAGTATTTTAAGATCCTAGATTAAGTGTAGCTGACACTTTTGTATATCTTAGCGGCACTCCACTAGTACTCCAGTATGTCAAGATCATAGATTAAGTGTAGCTGACTCCTGTGTATATCTTAGCAGCACTCCACCAGTACTCCAGTATTTTAAGATCCTAGATTAAGTGTAGCTGACACTTTTGTATATCTTAGCGGCACTCCACTAGTACTCCAGTATGTCAAGATCATAGATTAAGTGTAGCTGACACTTTTGTATATCTTAGCGGCACTCCACTAGTACTCCAGTATGTCAAGATCATAGATTAAGTGTAGCTGACTCCTGTGTATATCTTAGCAGCACTCCACCAGTACTCCAGTATTTTAAGATCCTAGATTAAGTGTAGCTGACACTTTTGTATATCTTAGCGGCACTCCACTAGTACTCCAGTATGTCAAGATCATAGATTAAGTGTAGCTGACACTTTTGTATATCTTAGCGGCACTCCACTAGTACTCCAGTATGTCAAGATCATAGATTAAGTGTAGCTGACTCCTGTGTATATCTTAGCAGCACTCCACCAGTACTCCAGTATGTCAAGATTAAGTGTAGCTGACACTTTTGTATATCTTAGCGGCACTCCACTAGTACTCCAGTATGTCAAGATTAAGTGTAGCTGACACTTTTGTATATCTTAGCGGCACTCCACTAGTACTCCAGTATGTCAAGATCATAGATTAAGTGTAGCTGACTCCTGTGTATATCTTAGCAGCACTCCACCAGTACTCCAGTATTTTAAGATCCTAGATTAAGTGTAGCTGACACTTTTGTATATCTTAGCGGCACTCCACTAGTACTCCAGTATGTCAAGATCATAGATTAAGTGTAGCTGACTCCTGTGTATATCTTAGCAGCACTCCACCAGTACTCCAGTATTTAAGGATCCTAGATTAAGTGTAGCTGACACTTTTGTATATCTTAGCGGCACTCCACTAGTACTCCAGTATGTCAAGATCATAGATTAAGTGTAGCTGACACTTTTGTATATCTTAGCGGCACTCCACTAGTACTCCAGTATGTCAAGATCATAGATTAAGTGTAGCTGACACTTTTGTATATCTTAGCGGCACTCCACCAGTACTCCAGTATGTCAAGATCATAGATTAAGTGTAGCTGACACTTTTGTATATCTTAGCGGCACTCCACTAGTACTCCAGTATGTCAAGATCATAGATTAATTGTAGCTGACTCCTGTGTATATCTTAGCAGCACTCCACCAGTACTCCAGTATGTCAAGATTAAGTGTAGCTGACACTTTTGTATATCTTAGCGGCACTCCACTAGTACTCCAGTATGTCAAGATCATAGATTAAGTGTAGCTGACACTTTTGTATATCTTAGCGGCACTCCACTAGTACTCCAGTATGTCAAGATCATAGATTAAGTGTAGCTGACACTTTTGTATATCTTAGCGGAACTCCACTAGTACTCCAGTATGTCAAGATCATAGATTAAGTGTAGCTGACTCTTGTGTATATCTTTACAGCACTACACCAGTACTCCAGTATGTCAAGATTAAGTGTAGCTGACACTTTTGTATATCTTAGCGGCACTCCACTAGTACTACAGTATGTCAAGATCATAGATTAAGTGTAGCTGACACTTTTGTATATCTTAGCGGCACTCCACTAGTACTCCAGTATGTCAAGATCATAGATTAAGTGTAGCTGACTCCTGTGTATATCTTAGCAGCACTCCACCAGTACTCCAGTATTTTAAGATCCTAGATTAAGTGTAGCTGACACTTTTGTATATCTTAGCGGCACTCCACTAGTACTCCAGTATGTCAAGATCATAGATTAAGTGTAGCTGACTCCTGTGTATATCTTAGCAGCACTCCACCAGTACTCCAGTATGTCAAGATTAAGTGTAGCTGACACTTTTGTATATCTTAGGGGCACTCCACTAGTACTCCAGTATGTCAAGATCATAGATTAAGTGTAGCTGACTCCTGTGTATATCTTAGCAGCACTCCACCAGTACTCCAGTATTTTAAGATCCTAGCTTAAGTGTAGCTGACACTTTTGTATATCTTAGCGGCACTCCACTAGTACTCCAGTATGTCAAGATCATAGATTAAGTGTAGCTGACTCCTGTGTATATCTTAGCAGCACTCCACCAGTACTCCAGTATGTCAAGATTAAGTGTAGCTGACACTTTTGTATATCTTAGCGGCACTCCACTAGTACTCCAGTATGTCAAGATCATAGATTAAGTGTAGCTGACACATTTGTATATTTTAGCGGCACTCCACTAGTACTCCAGTATGTCAAGATCATAGATTAAGTGTAGCTGACACATTTGTATATCTTAGCGGCACTCCACTAGTACTCCAGTATGTCAAGATCATAGATTAAGTGTAGCTGACTCCTGTGTATATCTTAGCAGCACTCCACCAGTACTCCAGTATTTTAAGATCCTAGATTAAGTGTAGCTGACACTTTTGTATATCTTAGCGGCACTCCACTAGTACTCCAGTATGTCAAGATCATAGATTAAGTGTAGCTGACTCCTGTGTATATCTTAGCAGCACTCCACCAGTACTCCAGTATTTTAAGATCCTAGATTAAGTGTAGCTGACACTTTTGTATATCTTAGCGGCACTCCACTAGTACTCCAGTATGTCAAGATCATAGATTAAGTGTAGCTGACTCCTGTGTATATCTTAGCAGCACTCCACCAGTACTCCAGTATGTCAAGATTAAGTGTAGCTGACACTTTTGTATATCTTACCGGCACTCCACTAGTACTCCAGTATGTCAAGATCATAGATTAAGTGTAGCTGACACTTTTGTATATCTTAGCGGCACTCCACTAGTACTCCAGTATGTCAAGATCATAGATTAGGTGTAGCTGACTCCTGTGTATATCTTAGCAGCACTCCACCAGTACTCCAGTATGTCAAGATCCTAGATTAAGTGTAGCTGACACTTTTGTATATCTTAGCGGCACTCCACTAGTACTCCAGTATGTCAAGATCCTAGATTAAGTGTAGCTTACACTTTTGTATATCTTAGCGGCACTCCACTAGTACTCCAGTATGTCAAGATCATAGATTAAGTGTAGCTGACTCCTGTGTATATCTTAGCAGCACTCCACCAGTACTCCAGTATGTCAAGATCCTAGATTAAGTGTAGCTGACACTTTTGTATATCTTAGCGGCACTCCACTAGTACTCCAGTATTTTCAGATCCTAGATTAAGTGTAGCTGACATTTTTTTATATCTTAGCGGCACTCCACTAGTACTCCAGTATGTCAAGATCATAGATTAAGTGTAGCTGACTCCTGTGTATATCTTAGCAGCACTCCACCAGTACTCCAGTATGTCAAGATCCTAGATTAAGTGTAGCTGACACATTTGTATATCTTAGCGGCACTCCACTAGTACTCCAGTATGTCAAGATCATAGATTAAGTGTAGCTGACTCCTGTGTATATCTTAGCAGCACTCCACCAGTACTCCAGTATGTCAAGATCCTAGATTAAGTGTAGCTGACACTTTTGTATATCTTAGCGGCACTCCACTAGTACTCCAGTATGTCAAGATCATAGATTAAGTGTAGCTGACTCCTGTGTATATCTTAGCAGCACTCCACCAGTACTCCAGTATGTCAAGATCCTAGATTAAGTGTAGCTGACACTTTTGTATATCTTAGCGGCACTCCACTAGTACTCCAGTATGTCAAGATCATAGATTAAGTGTAGCTGAGACATTTGTATATTTTAGCGGCACTCCACTAGTACTCCAGTATGTCAAGATCATAGATTAAGTGTAGCTGACACATTTGTATATTTTAGCGGCCCTCCACTAGTACTCCAGTATGTCAAGATCATAGATTAAGTGTAGCTGACACTTTTGTATATCTTAGCGGCACTCCACTAGTACTCCAGTATGTCAAGATCCTAGATTAAGTGTAGCTGACACATTTGTATATCTTAGCGGCACTCCACTAGTACTCCAGTATGTCAAGATCATAGATTAAGTGTAGCTGACTCCTGTGTATATCTTAGCAGCACTCCACCAGTACTCCAGTATGTCAAGATCCTAGATTAAGTGTAGCTGACACTTTTGTATATCTTAGCGGCACTCCACTAGTACTTCAGTATGTCAAGATCATAGATTAAGTGTAGCTGACTCCTGTGTATATCTTAGCAGCACTCCACCAGTACTCCAGTATGTCAAGATCCTAGATTAAGTGTAGCTGACACTTTTGTATATCTTAGCGGCACTCCACTAGTACTCCAGTATTTTAAGATCCTAGATTAAGTGTAGCTGACATTTTTTTATATCTTAGCGGCACTCCACTAGTACTCCAGTATGTCAAGATCATAGATTAAGTGTAGCTGACTCCTGTGTATATCTTAGCAGCACTCCACCAGTACTCCAGTATGTCAAGATCCTAGATTAAGTGTAGCTGACACATTTGTATATCTTAGCGGCACTCCACTAGTACTCCAGTATGTCAAGATCATAGATTAAGTGTAGCTGACTCCTGTGTATATCTTAGCAGCACTCCACCAGTACTCCAGTATGTCAAGATCCTAGATTAAGTGTAGCTGACACTTTTGTATATCTTAGCGGCACTCCACTAGTACTCCAGTATGTCAAGATCATAGATTAAGTGTAGCTGACTCCTGTGTATATCTTAGCAGCACTCCACCAGTACTCCAGTATGTCAAGATCCTAGATTAAGTGTAGCTGACACTTTTGTATATCTTAGCGGCACTCCACTAGTACTCCAGTATGTCAAGATCATAGATTAAGTGTAGCTGACACATTTGTATATTTTAGCGGCACTCCACTAGTACTCCAGTATGTCAAGATCATAGATTAAGTGTAGCTGACACATTTGTATATTTTAGCGGCACTCCACTAGTACTCCAGTATGTCAAGATCATAGATTAAGTGTAGCTGACACATTTGTATATTTTAGCGGCACTCCACTAGTACTCCAGTATGTCAAGATCATAGATTAAGTGTAGCTGACACTTTTGTATATCTTAGCGGCACTCCACTAGTACTCCAGTATGTCAAGATCATAGATTAAGTGTAGCTGACACATTTGTATATTTTAGCGGCACTCCACTAGTACTCCAGTATGTCAAGATCATAGATTAAGTGTAGCTGACACTTTTGTATATCTTAGCGGCACTCCACTAGTACTCCAGTATGTCAAGATCATAGATTAAGTGTAGCTGACACATTTGTATATTTAAGCGGCACTCCACTAGTACTCCAGTATTTCAAGATCATAGATTAAGTGTAGCTGACACTTTTGTATATCTTAGCGGCACTCCACTAGTACTCCAGTATGTCAAGATCATAGATTAAGTGTAGCTGACTCCTGTGTATATCTTAGCAGCACTCCACCAGTACTCCAGTATGTCAAGATTAAGTGTAGCTGACACTTTTGTATATCTTAGCGGCACTCCACTAGTACTCCAGTATGTCAAGATCCTAGATTAAGTGTAGCTGACACATTTGTATATCTTAGCGGCACTCCACTAGTACTCCAGTATGTCAAGATCATAGATTAAGTGTAGCTGACTCCTGTGTATATCTTAGCAGCACTCCACCAGTACTCCAGTATGTCAAGATCCTAGATTAAGTGTAGCTGACACATTTGTATATCTTAGCGGCACTCCACTAGTACTCCAGTATGTCAAGATCATAGATTAAGTGTAGCTGACACATTTGTATATTTTAGCGGCACTCCACTAGTACTCCAGTATGTCAAGATCATAGATTAAGTGTAGCTGACACATTTGTATATTTTAGCGGCACTCCACTAGTACTCCAGTATGTCAAGATCATAGATTAAGTGTAGCTGACTCCTGTGTATATCTTAGCAGCACTCCACCAGTACTCCAGTATGTCAAGATTAAGTGTAGCTGACACTTTTGTATATCTTAGCGGCACTCCACCAGTACTCCAGTATGTCAAGATCCTAGATTAAGTGTAGCTGACACTTTTGTATATCTTAGCGGCACTCCACTAGTACTCCAGTATGTCAAGATCATAGATTAAGTGTAGCTGACTCCTGTGTATATCTTAGCAGCACTCCACCAGTACTCCAGTATGTCAAGATCCTAGATTAAGTGTAGCTGACACATTTGTATATCTTAGCGGCACTCCACTAGTACTCCAGTATGTCAAGATCATAGATTAAGTGTAGCTGACACATTTGTATATTTTAGCGGCACTCCACTAGTACTCCAGTATGTCAAGATCATAGATTAAGTGTAGCTGACACATTTGTATATTTTAGCGGCACTCCACTAGTACTCCAGTATGTCAAGATCATAGATTAAGTGTAGCTGACTCCTATGTATATCTTAGCAGCACTCCACCAGTACTCCAGTATGTCAAGATCCTAGATTAAGTGTAGCTGACACTTTTGTATATCTTAGCGGCACTCTACTAGTACTCCAGTATGTCAAGATCATAGATTAAGTGTAGCTGACTCCTGTGTATATCTTAGCAGCACTCCACCAGTACTCCAGTATGTCAAGATCCTAGATTAAGTGTAGCTGACACTTTTCTATATCCTAGCGGCACTCCACTAGTACTCCAGTATGTCAAGATCATAGATTAAGTGTAGCTGACTCCTGTGTATATCTTAGCAGCACTCCACCAGTACTCCAGTATGTCAAGATCCTAGATTAAGTGTAGCTGACACATTTGTATATCTTAGCGGCACTCCACTAGTACTCCAGTATGTCAAGATCATAGATTAAGTGTAGCTGACACATTTGTATATTTTAGCGGCACTCCACTAGTACTCCAGTATGTCAAGATCCTAGATTAAGTGTAGCTGACACTTTTGTATATCTTAGCGGCACTCTACTAGTACTCCAGTATGTCAAGATCATAGATTAAGTTTAGCTGACTCCTGTGTATATCTTAGCAGCACTCCACCAGTACTCCAGTATGTCAAGATCCTAGATTAAGTGTAGCTGACACTTTTGTATATCTTAGCGGCACTCTACTAGTACTCCAGTATGTCAAGATCATAGATTAAGTGTAGCTGACTCCTGTATATATCTTAGCAGCACTCCACCAGTACTCCAGTATGTCAAGATCATAGATTAAGTGTAGCTGACTCCTGTGTATATCTTAGCAGCACTCCACCAGTACTCCAGTATGCTAAGATCATAGATTAAGTGTAGCTGACACTTTTGTATATCTTAGCAGCACTCCACCAGTACTCCAGTATGTCAAGATCATAGATTAAGTGTAGCTGACTCCTATGTATATCTTAGCAGCACTCCACCAGTACTCCAGTATGTCAAGATCATAGATTAAGTGTAGCTGACACATTTGTATATTTTAGCGGCACTCCACTAGTACTCCAGTATGTCAAGATCATAGATTAAGTGTAGCTGACTCCTGTGTATATCTTAGCAGCACTCCACCAGTACTCCAGTATGTCAAGATCATAGATAAAGTGTAGCTGACACATTTGTATATTTTAGCGGCACTCCACTAGTACTCCAGTATGTCAAGATCCTAGATTAAGTGTAGCTGACACTTTTGTATATCTTAGCGGCACTCTACTAGTACTCCAGTATGTCAAGATCATAGATTAAGTTTAGCTGACTCCTGTGTATATCTTAGCAGCACTCCACCAGTACTCCAGTATGTCAAGATCCTAGATTAAGTGTAGCTGACACTTTTGTATATCTTAGCGGCACTCTACTAGTACTCCAGTATGTCAAGATCATAGATTAAGTGTAGCTGACTCCTGTGTATATCTTAGCAGCACTCCACCAGTACTCCAGTATGTCAAGATCCTAGATTAAGTGTAGCTGACACTTTTCTATATCCTAGCGGCACTCCACTAGTACTCCAGTATGTCAAGATCATAGATTAAGTGTTGCTGACTCCTGTGTATATCTTAGCAGCACTCCACCAGTACTCCAGTATGTCAAGATCCTAGATTAAGTGTAGCTGACACATTTGTATATCTTAGCGCCACTCCACTAGTACTCCAGTATGTCAAGATCATAGATTAAGTGTACCTGACACATTTGTATATTTTAGCGGCACTCCACTAGTACTCCAGTATGTCAAGATCATAGATTAAGTGTAGCTGACTCCTGTGTATATCTTAGCAGCACTCCACCAGTACTCCAGTATGTCAAGATCATAGATTAAGTGTAGCTGACACATTTGTATATTTTAGCGGCACTCCACTAGTACTCCAGTATGTCAAGATCATAGATAAAGTGTAGCTGACACATTTGTATATTTTAGCGGCACTCCACTAGTACTCCAGTATGTCAAGATCATAGATTAAGTGTAGCTGACTCCTGTGTATATCTTAGCAGCACTCCACCAGTACTCCAGTATGTCAAGATCATAGATTAAGTGTAGCTGACTCCTGTGTATATCTTAGCAGCACTCCACCAGTACTCCAGTATGCTAAGATCATAGATTAAGTGTAGCTGACTCCTGTGTATATCTTAGCAGCACTCCACCAGTACTCCAGTATGTCAAGATCCTAGATTAAGTGTAGCTGAAACTTTTCTATATCCTAGCGGCACTCCACTAGTACTCCAGTATGTCAAGATCATAGATTAAGTGTAGCTGACTCCTGTGTATATCTTAGCAGCACTCCACCAGTACTCCAGTATGTCAAGATCCTAGATTAAGTGTAGCTGACACATTTGTATATCTTAGCGCCACTCCACTAGTACTCCAGTATGTCAAGATCATAGATTAAGTGTACCTGACACATTTGTATATTTTAGCGGCACTCCACTAGTACTCCAGTATGTCAAGATCATAGATTAAGTGTAGCTGACTCCTGTGTATATCTTAGCAGCACTCCACCAGTACTCCAGTATGTCAAGATTAAGTGTAGCTGACACTTTTGTATATCTTAGCGGCACTCCACTAGTACTCCAGTATGTCAAGATCATAGATTAAGTGTAGCTGACACTTTTGTATATCTTAGCGGCACTCGACTAGTACTCCAGTATGTCAAGATCATAGATTAAGTGTAGCTGACACTTTTGTATATATTAGCGGAACTCCACTAGTACTCCAGTATGTCAAGATCATAGATTAAGTGTAGCTGACACTTTTGTATATCTTAGCGGCACTCCACTAGTACTCCAGTATGTCAAGATCATAGATTAAGTGTAGCTGAAACTTTTGTATATCTTAGCGGCACTCCACTAGTACTCCAGTATGTCAAGATCACAGATTAAGTGTAGCTGACTCCTGTGTATATCTTTACAGCACTACACCAGTACTCCAGTATGTCAAGATTAAGTGTAGCTGACACTTTTGTATATCTTAGCGGCACTCCACTAGTACTCCAGTATGTCAAGATCATAGATTAAGTGTAGCTGACACTTTTGTATATCTTAGCGGCACTCCACTAGTACTCCAGTATGTCAAGATCATAGATTAAGTGTAGCTGACTCCTGTGTATATCTTAGCAGCACTCCACCAGTACTCCAGTATTTTAAGATCCTAGATTAAGTGTAGCTGACACTTTTGTATATCTTAGCGGCACTCCACTAGTACTCCAGTATGTCAAGATCATAGATTAAGTGTAGCTGACTCCTGTGTATATCTTAGCAGCACTCCACCAGTACTCCAGTATTTTAAGATCCTAGATTAAGTGTAGCTGACACTTTTGTATATCTTAGCGGCACTCCACTAGTACTCCAGTATGTCAAGATCATAGATTAAGTGTAGCTGACACTTTTGTATATCTTAGCGGCACTCCACTAGTACTCCAGTATGTCAAGATCATAGATTAAGTGTAGCTGACTCCTGTGTATATCTTAGCAGCACTCCACCAGTACTCCAGTATGTCAAGATCATAGATTAAGTGTAGCTGACTCCTGTGTATATCTTAGCAGCACTCCACCAGTACTCCAGTATGCTAAGATCATAGATTAAGTGTAGCTGACACTTTTGTATATCTTAGCAGCACTCCACCAGTACTCCAGTATGTCAAGATCATAGATTAAGTGTAGCTGACTCCTGTGTATATCTTAGCAGCACTCCACCAGTACTCCAGTATGTCAAGATCATAGATTAAGTGTAGCTGACACATTTGTATATTTTAGCGGCACTCCACTAGTACTCCAGTATGTCAAGATCATAGATTAAGTGTAGCTGACTCCTGTGTATATCTTAGCAGCACTCCACCAGTACTCCAGTATGCTAAGATCATAGATTAAGTGTAGCTGACACTTTTCTATATCTTAGCAGCACTCCACCAGTACTCCAGTATGTCAAGATCATAGATTAAGTGTAGCTGACACATTTGTATATTTTAGCGGCACTCCACTAGTACTCCAGTATGTCAAGATCATAGATTAAGTGTAGCTGACTCCTGTGTATATTTTAGCAGCACTCCACCAGTACTCCAGTATGTCAAGATCATAGATTAAGTGTAGCTGACACATTTGTATATTTTAGCGGCACTCCACTAGTACTCCAGTATGTCAAGATCATAGATTAAGTGTAGCTGACTCCTGTGTATATCTTAGCAGCACTCCACCAGTACTCCAGTATGTCAAGATCATAGATAAAGTGTAGCTGACTCCTGTGTATATCTTAGCAGCACTCCACCAGTACTCCAGTATGTCAAGATCATAGATTAAGTGTAGCTGACACATTTGTATATTTTAGCGGCACTCCACTAGTACTCCAGTATGTCAAGATCATAGATTAAGTGTAGCTGACTCCTGTGTATATCTTAGCAGCACTCCACCAGTACTCCAGTATGTCAAGATCATAGATTAAGTGTAGCTGACACATTTGTATATTTTAGCGGCACTCCACTAGTACTCCAGTATGTCAAGATCCTAGATTTAGTGTAGCTGACACTTTTGTATATCTTAGCGGCACTCTACTAGTGCTCCAGTATGTCAAGATCATAGATTAAGTTTAGCTGACTCCTGTGTATATCTTAGCAGCACTCCACCAGTACTCCAGTATGTCAAGATCCTAGATTAAGTGTAGCTGACACTTTTGTATATCTTAGCGGCACTCTACTAGTACTCCAGTATGTCAAGATCATAGATTAAGTGTAGCTGACTCCTGTGTATATCTTAGCAGCACTCCACCAGTACTCCAGTATGTCAAGATCCTAGATTAAGTGTAGCTGACACTTTTCTATATCCTAGCGGCACTCCACTAGTACTCCAGTATGTCAAGATCATAGATTAAGTGTAGCTGACTCCTGTGTATATCTTAGCAGCACTCCACCAGTACTCCAGTATGTCAAGATCCTAGATTAAGTGTAGCTGACACATTTGTATATCTTAGCGCCACTCCACTAGTACTCCAGTATGTCAAGATCATAGATTAAGTGTACCTGACACATTTGTATATTTTAGCGGCACTCCACTAGTACTCCAGTATGTCAAGATCATAGATTAAGTGTAGCTGACTCCTGTGTATATCTTAGCAGCACTCCACCAGTACTCCAGTATGTCAAGATCATAGATTAAGTGTAGCTGACACATTTGTATATTTTAGCGGCACTCCACTAGTACTCCAGTATGTCAAGATCATAGATAAAGTGTAGCTGACACATTTGTATATTTTAGCGGCACTCCACTAGTACTCCAGTATGTCAAGATCATAGATTAAGTGTAGCTGACTCCTGTGTATATCTTAGCAGCACTCCACCAGTACTCCAGTATGTCAAGATCATAGACTAAGTGTAGCTGACTCCTGTGTATATCTTAGCAGCACTCCACCAGTACTCCAGTATGCTAAGATCATAGATTAAGTGTAGCTGACACGTTTGTATATCTTAGCAGCACTCCACCAGTATTCCAGTATGTCAAGATCATAGATTAAGTGTAGCTGACTCCTGTGTATATCTTAGCAGCACTCCACCAGTACTCCAGTATGTCAAGATCATAGATTAAGTGTAGCTGACACATTTGTATATTTTAGCGGCACTCCACTAGTACTCCAGTATGTCAAGATCATAGATTAAGTGTAGCTGACTCCTGTGTATATCTTAGCAGCACTCCACCAGTACTCCAGTATGTCAAGATCATAGATTAAGTGTAGCTGACACATTTGTATATTTTAGAGGCACTCCACTAGTACTCCAGTATGTCAAGATCATAGATTAAGTGTAGCTGACTCCTGTGTATATCTTAGCAGCACTCCACCAGTACTCCAGTATGTCAAGATCATAGATTAAGTGTAGCTGACTCCTGTGTATATCTTAGCAGCACTCCCCCAGAACTTCAGTATGCTAAGATCATAGATTAAGTGTAGCTGACACTTTTGTATATCTTAGCAGCACTCCACCAGTACTCCAGTATGTCAAGATCATAGATTAAGTGTAGCTGACTCCTGTGTATATCTTAGCAGCACTCCACCAGTACTCCAGTATGCTAAGATCATAGATTAAGTGTAGCTGACACTTTTGTATATCTTAGCAGCACTCCACCAGTACTCCAGTATGTCAAGATCATAGATTAAGTGTAGCTGACACATTTGTATATTTTAGCGGCACTCCACTAGTACTCCAGTATGTCAAGATCATAGATTAAGTGTAGCTGACTCCTGTGTATATCTTAGCAGCACTCCACCAGTACTCCAGTATGTCAAGATCATAGATTAAGTGTAGCTGACACATTTGTATATTTTAGCGGCACTCCACTAGTACTCCAGTATGTCAAGATCATAGATTAAGTGTAGCTGACTCCTGTGTATATCTTAGCAGCACTCCACCAGTACTCCAGTATGTCAAGATCATAGATTAAGTGTACCTGACTCCTGTGTATATCTTAGCAGCACTCCACCAGAACTCCAGTATGCTAAGATCATAGATTAAGTGTAGCTGACACTTTTGTATATCTTAGCAGCACTCCACCAGTACTCCAGTATGTCAAGATCATAGATTAAGTGTAGCTGACTCCTGTGTATATCTTAGCAGCACTCCACCAGTACTCCAGTATGCTAAGATCATAGATTAAGTGTAGCTGACACTTTTGTATATCTTAGCAGCACTCCACCAGTACTCCAGTATGTCAAGATCATAGATTAAGTGTAGCTGACACATTTGTATATTTTAGCGGCACTCCACTAGTACTCCAGTATGTCAAGATCATAGATTAAGTGTAGCTGACACTTTTGTATATCTTAGCGGCACTCCACTAGTACTCCAGTATGTCAAGATCATAGATTAAGTGTAGCTGACACATTTGTATATTTTAGCGGCACTCCACTAGTACTCCAGTATGTCAAGATCATAGATTAAGTGTAGCTGACACTTTTGTATATCTTAGCGGCACTCCACTAGTACTCCAGTATGTCAAGATCATAGATTAAGTGTAGCTGACACTTTTCTATATCCTAGCGGCACTCCACTAGTACTCCAGTATGTCAAGATCATAGATTAAGTGTAGCTGACTCCTGTGTATATCTTAGCAGCACTCCACCAGTACTCCAGTATGTCAAGATCATAGATTAAGTGTAGCTGACACATTTGTATATTTTAGCGGATCTCCACTAGTACTCCAGTATGTCAAGATCATAGATTAAGTGTAGCTGACACCTGTGTATATCTTAGCAGCACTCCACCAGTACTCCAGTATGTCAAGATCATAGATTAAGTGTAGCTGACACATTTGTATATTTTAGCGGCACTCCACTAGTACTCCAGTATGTCAAGATCATAGATTAAGTGTAGCTGACACTTTTGTATATCTTAGCGGCACTCCACTAGTACTCCAGTATGTCAAGATCATAGATTAAGTGTAGCTGACTCCTGTGTATATCTTAGCAGCACTCCACCAGTACTCCAGTATGTCAAGATCATAGATTAAGTGTAGCTGACACTTTTGTATATCTTAGCGGCACTCCACCAGTACTCCAGTATGTCAAGATCCTAGATTAAGTGTAGCTGACACTTTTGTATATCTTAGCGGCACTCCACCAGTACTCCAGTATGTCAAGATCATAGATTAAGTGTAGCTGACACTTTTGTATATCTTAGCGGCACTCTACTAGTACTCCAGTATGTCAAGATCATAGATTAAGTTTAGCTGACTCCTGTGTATATCTTAGCAGCACTCCACCAGTACTCCAGTATGTCAAGATCCTAGATTAAGTGTAGCTGACACTTTTGTATATCTTAGCGGCACTCTACTAGTACTCCAGTATGTCAAGATCATAGATTAAGTGTAGCTGACTCCTGTGTATATCTTAGCAGCACTCCACCAGTACTCCAGTATGTCAAGATCCTAGATTAAGTGTAGCTGACACTTTTCTATATCCTAGCGGCACTCCACTAGTACTCCAGTATGTCAAGATCATAGATTAAGTGTAGCTGACTCCTGTGTATATCTTAGCAGCACTCCACCAGTACTCCAGTATGTCAAGATCCTAGATTAAGTGTAGCTGACACATTTGTATATCTTAGCGCCACTCCACTAGTACTCCAGTATGTCAAGATCATAGATTAAGTGTACCTGACACATTTGTATATTTTAGCGGCACTCCACTAGTACTCCAGTATGTCAAGATCATAGATTAAGTGTAGCTGACTCCTGTGTATATCTTAGCAGCACTCCACCAGTACTCCAGTATGTCAAGATCATAGATTAAGTGTAGCTGACACATTTGTATATTTTAGCGGCACTCCACTAGTACTCCAGTATGTCAAGATCATAGATAAAGTGTAGCTGACACATTTGTATATTTTAGCGGCACTCCACTAGTACTCCAGTATGTCAAGATCATAGATTAAGTGTAGCTGACTCTTGTGTATATCTTAGCAGCACTCCACCAGTACTCCAGTATGTCAAGATCATAGATTAAGTGTAGCTGACTCCTGTGTATATCTTAGCAGCACTCCACCAGTACTCCAGTATGCTAAGATCATAGATTAAGTGTAGCTGACACTTTTGTATATCTTAGCAGCACTCCACCAGTACTCCAGTATGTCAAGATCATAGATTAAGTGTAGCTGACTCCTGTGTATATCTTAGCAGCACTCCACCAGTACTCCAGTATGTCAAGATCATAGATTAAGTGTAGCTGACACATTTGTATATTTTAGCGGCACTCCACTAGTACTCCAGTATGTCAAGATCATAGATTAAGTGTAGCTGACTCCTGTGTATATCTTAGCAGCACTCCACCAGTACTCCAGTATGTCAAGATCATAGATTAAGTGTAGCTGACACATTTGTATATTTTAGCGGCACTCCACTAGTACTCCAGTATGTCAAGATCATAGATTAAGTGTAGCTGACTCCTGTGTATATCTTAGCAGCACTCCACCAGTACTCCAGTATGTCAAGATCATAGATTAAGTGTAGCTGACACATTTGTATATTTTAGCGGCACTCCACTAGTACTCCAGTATGTCAAGATCATAGATTAAGTGTAGCTGACTCCTGTGTATATCTTAGCAGCACTCCATTAGTACTCCAGTATGCTAAGATCATAGATTAAGTGTAGCTGACACTTTTGTATATCTTAGCAGCACTCCACCAGTACTCCAGTATGTCAAGATCATAGATTAAGTGTAGCTGACTCCTGTGTATATCTTAGCAGCACTCCACCAGTACTCCAGTATGCTAAGATCATAGATTAAGTGTAGCTGACACTTTTGTATATCTTAGCAGCACTCCACCAGTACTCCAGTATGTCAAGATCATAGATTAAGTGTAGCTGACACATTTGTATATTTAAGCGGCACTCCACTAGTACTCCAGTATGTCAAGATCATAGATTAAGTGTAGCTGACTCCTGTGTATATCTTAGCAGCACTCCACCAGTACTCCAGTATGTCAAGATCATAGATTAAGTGTAGCTGACACATTTGTATATTTTAGCGGCACTCCACTAGTACTCCAGTATGTCAAGATCATAGATTAAGTGTAGCTGACACCTTTGTATGTCTTAGCGGCACTCCACTAGTACTCCAGTATGTCAAGATCATAGATTAAGTGTAGCTGACACATTTGTATATTTTAGCGGCACTCCACTAGTACTCCAGTATGTCAAGATCATAGATTAAGTGTAGCTGACACTTTTGTATATCTTAGCGGCACTCCACTAGTACTCCAGTATGTCAAGATCATAGATTAAGTGTAGCTGACACTTTTCTATATCCTACCGGCACTCCACTAGTACTCCAGTATGTCAAGATCATAGATTAAGTGTAGCTGACTCCTGTGTATATCTTAGCAGCACTCCACCAGTACTCCAGTATGTCAAGATCATAGATTAAGTGTAGCTGACACATTTGTATATTTTAGCGGCACTCCACTAGTACTCCAGTATGTCAAGATCATAGATTAAGTGTAGCTGACTCCTGTGTATATCTTAGCAGACCTTCACCAGTACTCCAGTATGTCAAGATCATAGATTAAGTGTAGCTGACACATTTGTATATTTTAGCAGCACTCCACTAGTACTCCAGTATGTCAAGATCATAGATTAAGTGTAGCTGACACTTTTGTATATCTTAGCGGCACTCCACTAGTACTCTAGTATGTCAAGATCATAGATTAAGTGTAGCTGACTCCTGTGTATATCTTAGCAGCACTCCACCAGTACTCCAGTATGTCAAGATCATAGATTAAGTGTAGCTGACACTTTTGTATATCTTAGCGGCACTCCACCAGTACTCCAGTATGTCAAGATCCTAGATTAAGTGTAGCTGACACTTTTGTATATCTTAGCGGCACTCCACCAGTACTCCAGTATGTCAAGATCATAGATTAAGTGTAGCTGACACATTTGTATATTTTAGCGGCACTCCACTAGTACTCCAGTATGTCAAGATCATAGATTAAGTGTAGCTGACTCCTGTGTATATCTTAGCAGCACTCCACCAGTACTCCAGTATGTCAAGATCATAGATTAAGTGTAGCTGACACATTTGTATATTTTAGCGGCATTCCACTAGTACTCCAGTATGTCAAGATCATAGATTAAGTGTAGCTGACTCCTGTGTATATCTTAGCAGCACTCCACCAGTACTCCAGTATGTCAAGATCATAGATTAAGTGTAGCTGACACATTTGTATATTTTAGCGGCACTCCACTAGTACTCCAGTATGTCAAGATCATAGATTAAGTGTAGCTGACTCCTGTGTATATCTTAGCAGCACTCCACCAGTACTCCAGTATGTCAAGATCATAGATTAAGTGTAGCTGACACATTTGTATATTTTAGCGGCACTCCACTAGTACTCCAGTATGTCAAGATCATAGATAAAGTGTAGCTGACACTTTTGTATATCTTAGCGGCACTCCACTAGTACTCCAGTATGTCAAGATCATAGATTAAGTGTAGCTGACTCCTGTGTATATCTTAGCAGCACTCCACCAGTACTCCAGTATGTCAAGATCCTAGATTAAGTGTAGCTGACACATTTGTATATCTTAGCGGCACTCCACTAGTACTCCAGTATGTCAAGATCATAGATTAAGTGTAGCTGACACATTTGTATATTTTAGCGGCACTCCACTAGTACTCCAGTATGCTAAGATCATAGATTAAGTGTAGCTGACACATTTGTATATTTTAGCGGCACTCCACTAGTACTCCAGTATGTCAAGATCATAGATTAAGTGTAGCTGACTACTGTGTATATCTTAGCAGCACTCCACCAGTACTCCAGTATGTCAAGATCATAGATTAAGTGTAGCTGACACATTTGTATATTTTAGCGGCACTCCACTAGTACTCCAGTATGTCAAGATCATAGATTAAGTGTAGCTGACACTTTTGTATATCTTAGCGGCACTCCACTAGTACTCCAGTATGTCAAGATCATAGATTAAGTGTAGCTGACACTTTTGTATATCTTAGCAGCACTCCACCAGTACTCCAGTATGTCAAGATCCTAGATTAAGTGTAGCTGACACATTTGTATATCTTAGCGACACTCCACTAGTACTCCAGTATGTCAAGATAATAGATTAAGTGTAGCTGACACATTTGTATATTTTAGCGGCACTCCACTAGTACTCCAGTATGTCAAGATCATAGATTAAGTGTAGCTGACTCCTGTGTATATCTTAGCAGCACTCCACCAGTACTCCAGTATGTCAAGATCCTAGATTAAGTGTAGCTGACACATTTGTATATCTTAGCGGCACTCCACTAGTACTCCAGTATGTCAAGATCATAGATTAAGTGTAGCTGACTCCTGTGTATATCTTAGCAGCACTCCACCAGTACTCCAGTATGTCAAGATCCTAGATTAAGTGTAGCTGACACATTTGTATGTCTTAGCGGCACTCCACTAGTACTCCAGTATGTCAAGATCATAGATTAAGTGTAGCTGACACATTTGTATATCTTAGCGGCACTCCACTAGTACTCCAGTATGTCAAGATCATAGATTAAGTGTAGCTGACACTTTTGTATATCTTAGCGGCACTCCACTAGTACTCCAGTATGTCAAGATCATAGATTAAGTGTAGCTGACACTTTTGTATATCTTAGCGGCACTCCACTAGTACTCCAGTATGTCAAGATCATAGATTAAGTGTAGCTGACACTTTTGTATATCTTAGCGGCACTCCACTAGTACTCCAGTATGTCAAGATCATAGATTAAGTGTAGCTGACACTTTTGTATATCTTAGCGGCACTCCACTAGTACTCCAGTATGTCAAGATCATAGATTAAGTGTAGCTGACACTTTTGTATATCTTAGCGGCACTCCACTAGTACTCCAGTATGTCAAGATCATAGATTAAGTGTAGCTGACTCCTGTGTATATATTAGCAGCACTCCACCAGTACTCCAGTATGTCAAGATCCTAGATTAAGTGTAGCTGACACATTTGTATATCTTAGCGGCACTCCACTAGTACTCCAGTATGTCAAGATCCTAGATTAAGTGTAGCTGACACATTTGTATATCTTAGCGGCACTCCACTATTACTCCAGTATGTCAAGATCATAGATTAAGTGTAGCTGACACTTTTGTATATCTCAGCGGCACTCCACTAGTACTCCAGTATGTCAAGATCATAGATTAAGTGTAGCTGACTCCTGTGTATATCTTAGCAGCACTCCACCAGTACTCCAGTATGTCAAGATCCTAGATTAAGTGTAGCTGACACATTTGTATATCTTAGCGGCACTCCACTAGTACTCCAGTATGTCAAGATCATAGATTAAGTGTAGCTGACACTTTTGTATATCTTAGCGGCACTCCACTAGTACTCCAGTATGTCAAGATCATAGATTAAGTGTAGCTGACACATTTGTATATCTTAGCGGCACTCCACTAGTACTCCAGTATGTCAAGATCATAGATTAAGTGTAGCTGACACTTTTGTATATCTTAGCGGCACTCCACTAGTACTCCAGTATGTCAAGATCATAGATTAAGTGTAGCTGACACTTTTGTATATCTTAGCGGCACTCCACTAGTACTCCAGTATGTCAAGATCATAGATTAAGTGTAGCTGACACATTTGTATATCTTAGCGGAACTCCACTAGTACTCCAGTATGTCAAGATCATAGATTAAGTGTAGCTGACACATTTGTATATCTTAGCGGAACTCCACTAGTACTCCAGTATGTCAAGATCATAGATTAAGTGTAGCTGACACTTTTGTATATCTTAGCGGCACTCCACTAGTACTCCAGTATGTCAAGATCATAGATTAAGTGTAGCTGACACTTTTGTATATCTTAGCGGCACTCCACTAGTACTCCAGTATGTCAAGATCATAGATTAAGTGTAGCTGACACTTTTGTATATCTTAGCGGCACTCCACTAGTACTCCAGTATGTCAAGATCATAGATTAAGTGTAGCTGACACTTTTGTATATCTTAGCGGCACTCCACTAGTACTCCAGTATGTCAAGATCATAGATTAAGTGTAGCTGACTCCTGTGTATATCTTAGCAGCACTCCACCAGTACTCCAGTATGTCAAGATCCTAGATTAAGTGTAGCTGACACATTTGTATATCTTAGCGGCACTCCACTAGTACTCCAGTATGTCAAGATCATAGATTAAGTGTAGCTGACTCCTGTGTATATCTCAGCAGCACTCTACCAGTACTCCAGTATGTCAAGATCCTAGATTAAGTGTAGCTGACACATTTGTATATCTTAGCGGCACTCCACTAGTACTCCAGTATGTCAAGATCATAGATTAAGTGTAGCTGACACATTTGTATATCTTAGCGGCACTCCACTAGTACTCCAGTATGTCAAGATCATAGATTAAGTGTAGCTGACTCCTGTGTATATCTTAGCAGCACTCCACCAGTACTCCAGTATGTCAAGATCCTAGATTAAGTGTAGCTGACACATTTGTATATCTTAGCGGCACTCCACTGGTACTCCAGTATGTCAAGATCATAGATTAAGTGTAGCTGACTCCTGTGTATATCTTAGCAGCACTCCACCAGTACTCCAGTATGTCAAGATCCTAGATTAAGTGTAGCTGACACATTTGTATATCTTAGCGGCACTCCACTAGTACTCCAGTATGTCAAGATCATAGATTAAGTGTAGCTGACACATTTGTATATCTTAGCGGCACTCCACTAGTACTCCAGTATGTCAAGATCATAGATTAAGTGTAGCTGACACTTTTGTATATCTTAGCGGCACTCCACTAGTACTCCAGTATGTCAAGATCATAGATTAAGTGTAGCTGACACTTTTGTATATCTTAGCGGCACTCCACTAGTACTCCAGTATGTCAAGATCATAGATTAAGTGTAGCTGACTCCTGTGTATATCTTAGCAGCTCTCCACCAGTACTTTAGTATGTCAAGATCCTGGATTAAGTGTAGCTGACACATTTGTATATCTTAGCGGCACTCCACTAGTACTCCAGTATGTCAAGATCATAGATTAAGTGTAGCTGACTCCTGTGTATATCTTAGCAGCACTCCACCAGTACTCCAGTATGTCAAGATCCTAGATTAAGTGTAGCTGACACATTTGTATATCTTAGCGGCACTCCACTAGTACTCCAGTATGTCAAAGTCATAGATTAAGTGTAGCTGACACATTTGTATATCTTAGCGGCACTCCACTAGTACTCCAGTATGTCAAGATCATAGATTAAGTGTAGCTGACACTTTTGTATATCTTAGCGGCACTCCACTAGTACTCCAGTATGTCAAGATTAAGTGTAGCTGACACTTTTGTATATCTTAGCGGCACTCCACTAGTACTCCAGTATGTCAAGATCATAGATTAAGTGTAGCTGACACATTTGTATATCTTAGCGGCACTCCACTAGTACTCCAGTATGTCAAGATCATAGATTAAGTGTAGCTGACACATTTGTATATCTTAGCGGCACTCCACTAGTACTCCAGTATGTCAAGATCATAGATTAAGTGTAGCTGACACATTTGTATATCTTAGCGGCACTCCACTAGTACTCCAGTATGTCAAGATCATAGATTAAGTGTAGCTGACACTTTTGTATATCTTAGCGGCACTCCACTAGTACTCCAGTAGGTCAAGATCCTAGATTAAGTGTAACTGACACATTTGTATATCTTAGCGGCACTCCACTAGTACTCCAGTATGTCAAGATCATAGATTAAGTGTAGCTGACACTTTTGTATATCTTAGCGGCACTCCACTAGTACTCCAGTATGTCAAGATCATAGATTAAGTGTAGCTGACACTTTTGTATATCTTAGCGGCACTCCACTAGTACTCCAGTATGTCAAGATCATAGATTAAGTGTAGCTGACACTTTTGTATATCTTAGCGGCACTCCACTAGTACTCCAGTATGTCAAGATCATAGATTAAGTGTAGCTGACACTTTTGTATATCTCAGCGGCACTCCACTAGTACTCCAGTATGTCAAGATCATAGATTAAGTGTAGCTGACTCCTGTGTATATCTTAGCAGCACTCCACCAGTACTCCAGTATGTCAAGATCCTAGATTAAGTGTAGCTGACACATTTGTATATCTTAGCGGCACTCCACTAGTACTCCAGTATGTCAAGATCATAGATTAAGTGTAGCTGACTCCTGTGTATATCTTAGCAGCACTCCACCAGTACTCCAGTATGTCAAGATCCTAGATTAAGTGTAGCTGACACATTTGTATATCTTAGCGGCACTCCACTAGTACTCCAGTATGTCAAGATCATAGATTAAGTGTAGCTGACACATTTGTATATCTTAGCGGCACTCCACTAGTACTCCAGTATGTCAAGATCATAGATTAAGTGTAGCTGACTCCTGTGTATATCTTAGCAGCACTCCACCAGTACTCCAGTATGTCAAGATCCTAGATTAAGTGTAGCTGACACATTTGTATATCTTAGCGGCACTCCACTAGTACTCCAGTATGTCAAGATCATAGATTAAGTGTAGCTGACTCCTGTGTATATCTCAGCAGCACTCTACCAGTACTCCAGTATGTCAAGATCCTAGATTAAGTGTAGCTGACACATTTGTATATCTTAGCGGCACTCCACTAGTACTCCAGTATGTCAAGATCATAGATTAAGTGTAGCTGACACATTTGTATATCTTAGCGGCACTCCACTAGTACTCCAGTATGTCAAGATCATAGATTAAGTGTAGCTGACTCCTGTGTATATCTTAGCAGCACTCCACCAGTACTCCAGTATGTCAAGATCCTAGATTAAGTGTAGCTGACACATTTGTATATCTTAGCGGCACTCCACTGGTACTCCAGTATGTCAAGATCATAGATTAAGTGTAGCTGACTCCTGTGTATATCTTAGCAGCACTCCACCAGTACTCCAGTATGTCAAGATCCTAGATTAAGTGTAGCTGACACATTTGTATATCTTAGCGGCACTCCACTAGTACTCCAGTATGTCAAGATCATAGATTAAGTGTAGCTGACACATTTGTATATCTTAGCGGCACTCCACTAGTACTCCAGTATGTCAAGATCATAGATTAAGTGTAGCTGACACTTTTGTATATCTTAGCGGCACTCCACTAGTACTCCAGTATGTCAAGATCATAGATTAAGTGTAGCTGACACTTTTGTATATCTTAGCGGCACTCCACTAGTACTCCAGTATGTCAAGATCATAGATTAAGTGTAGCTGACTCCTGTGTATATCTTAGCAGCTCTCCACCAGTACTTTAGTATGTCAAGATCCTGGATTAAGTGTAGCTGACACATTTGTATATCTTAGCGGCACTCCACTAGTACTCCAGTATGTCAAGATCATAGATTAAGTGTAGCTGACTCCTGTGTATATCTTAGCAGCACTCCACCAGTACTCCAGTATGTCAAGATCCTAGATTAAGTGTAGCTGACACATTTGTATATCTTAGCGGCACTCCACTAGTACTCCAGTATGTCAAGATCATAGATTAAGTGTAGCTGACACATTTGTATATCTTAGCGGCACTCCACTAGTACTCCAGTATGTCAAGATCATAGATTAAGTGTAGCTGACACTTTTGTATATCTTAGCGGCACTCCACTAGTACTCCAGTATGTCAAGATTAAGTGTAGCTGACACTTTTGTATATCTTAGCGGCACTCCACTAGTACTCCAGTATGTCAAGATCATAGATTAAGTGTAGCTGACACATTTGTATATCTTAGCGGCACTCCACTAGTACTCCAGTATGTCAAGATCATAGATTAAGTGTAGCTGACACATTTGTATATCTTAGCGGCACTCCACTAGTACTCCAGTATGTCAAGATCATAGATTAAGTGTAGCTGACACATTTGTATATCTTAGCGGCACTCCACTAGTACTCCAGTATGTCAAGATCATAGATTAAGTGTAGCTGACACTTTTGTATATCTTAGCGGCACTCCACTAGTACTCCAGTAGGTCAAGATCCTAGATTAAGTGTAACTGACACATTTGTATATCTTAGCGGCACTCCACTAGTACTCCAGTATGTCAAGATCATAGATTAAGTGTAGCTGACACTTTTGTATATCTTAGCGGCACTCCACTAGTACTCCAGTATGTCAAGATCATAGATTAAGTGTAGCTGACACTTTTGTATATCTTAGCGGCACTCCACTAGTACTCCAGTATGTCAAGATCATAGATTAAGTGTAGCTGACACTTTTGTATATCTTAGCGGCACTCCACTAGTACTCCAGTATGTCAAGATCATAGATTAAGTGTAGCTGACACTTTTGTATATCTCAGCGGCACTCCACTAGTACTCCAGTATGTCAAGATCATAGATTAAGTGTAGCTGACTCCTGTGTATATCTTAGCAGCACTCCACCAGTACTCCAGTATGTCAAGATCCTAGATTAAGTGTAGCTGACACATTTGTATATCTTAGCGGCACTCCACTAGTACTCCAGTATGTCAAGATCATAGATTAAGTGTAGCTGACTCCTGTGTATATCTTAGCAGCACTCCACCAGTACTCCAGTATGTCAAGATCCTAGATTAAGTGTAGCTGACACATTTGTATATCTTAGCGGCACTCCACTAGTACTCCAGTATGTCAAGATCATAGATTAAGTGTAGCTGACACATTTGTATATCTTAGCGGCACTCCACTAGTACTCCAGTATGTCAAGATCATAGATTAAGTGTAGCTGACTCCTGTGTATATCTTAGCAGCACTCCACCAGTACTCCAGTATGTCAAGATCCTAGATTAAGTGTAGCTGACACATTTGTATATCTTAGCGGCACTCCACTAGTACTCCAGTATGTCAAGATCATAGATTAAGTGTAGCTGACACATTTGTATATCTTAGCGGCACTCCACTAGTACTCCAGTATGTCAAGATCATAGATTAAGTGTAGCTGACACTTTTGTATATCTTAGCTGCACTCCACTAGTACTCCAGTATGTCAAGATCATAGATTAAGTGTAGCTGACACTTTTGTATATCTTAGCGGCACTCCACTAGTACTCCAGTATGTCAAGATCATAGATTAAGTGTAGCTGACTCCTGTGTATATCTTAGCAGCACTCCACCAGTACTCCAGTATGTCAAGATCATAGATTAAGTGTAGCTGACACATTTGTATATCTTAGCGGCACTCCACTAGTACTCCAGTATGTCAAGATCATAGATTAAGTGTAGCTGACTCCTGTGTATATCTTAGCAGCACTCCACCAGTACTCCAGTATGTCAAGATCCTAGATTAAGTGTAGCTGACACATTTGTATATCTTAGCGGCACTCCACTAGTACTCCAGTATGTCAAGATCATAGATTAAGTGTAGCTGACACATTTGTATATCTTAGCGGCACTCCACTAGTACTCCAGTATGTCAAGATTAAGTGTAGCTGACACTTTTGTATATCTTAGCGGCACTCCACTAGTACTCCAGTATGTCAAGATCATAGATTAAGTGTAGCTGACACTTTTGTATATCTTAGCGGCACTCCACTAGTACTCCAGTATGTCAAGATCATAGATTAAGTGTAGCTGACACTTTTGTATATCTTAGCGGCACTCCACTAGTACTCCAGTATGTCAAGATCATAGATTAAGTGTAGCTGACTCCTGTGTATATCTTAGCAGCACTTGAGCCTGAGATGTATCTCTCGATTCAGAAATACTATTTCTAATCAAAACGACTTGAGAAAACGTTTGATGACATGAATCGTTCATCTTGCTTATCCTCTGTTATTGATTATAGATATGAACAATGCATTGCCGACATATCTTAGGAGAATAGAAAGTGAAGTTTCAGTTTACTTTCGGCAGCGTCGTAATTCTAGCTTCCCTTATTTTGTCCACATTAGTCTTCACATTCCATGAGCGATGTTTCTGATAAAGGGAGAATAATTGCTGGGTTTTTTTTTTGGGGGGGGGGTCAGAATCGATCCACCGAACAGTTATCGTTGGGTTGTTTTTGACATTTATGTAAAAAAATGTTTAGCTCTATACAGCAAGTGGCTTCATTCCTTGTCTGGAGCAATTTCCAGAAAAAGAAAAAGAACATCTAGGTTCTTAAGAGATAACTCAAAACGTGGCTTAACGTTTATTAAGCTGGTTTCTCGAACATGGAAGTGCACATAATATACAGATTATGTAAATGAGGTAGCCCGTCTAGTGTCTAAACGACGTTTATTAAGGGTATATAAGGCCGTTGAAATCTATGAATTCAAGTAAGATGCTTGCCATGTTTTCACTTCTAATCGCAGCCTCGACTTGAAATTTCGTTCTTCTCCAATCTAATAAGGTTATTTAATGTTAGCTAATGTAAATTTAATTGATTAATAATAGTTTCCTAATTCTACAGGTATACAAATATTATGAACGCTGACTCGAAAAGCTTAATTAATTAAATGTTAATTACTCGACCCCCCTCCCTGTTCTGTTTACAAAAATTCCCCAGGACGGACAAACAGACAGACAGAGAAGGTGCTCGTTATATGAAGATGATCGGTTTGGCAGAAGCATGTCTATGAGGACTGAGAAATTTGAACCAAGGCAACTAGAGTAGTCCATCATGAAAGATGTGTAAGAAATCTCTGTTAAACATCTCAGCCTGATAATTTGTGTGGCTCCTGTGACAGCTGTCAATGGCTGGTCTACTAAGCCATATGGAATATCATAGCTGTAACCAATTACATAGCTACGTTCAAATGTGTTTCATGTCTGCAGCAACACTTGCAACAATAAATTCATGCTGCTGAACAATCTGCATGCCAAAAATTTAAAATATTCAACATTTCAGCTTTCTTTTCTAAAGAACTTGTAATCCTTATATATATATATATATATATATATATATATATATATATATATGTGTGTAAAAAGGAAGTCATATTCAAACAGTGTTATTCTATTAATCTATTTAATTTACACCGTAAAACCGATTAGAGATAGCTTTCTTGCATAAAGAAATTGTAATTCCCATATGCGTAAGAAAAAATACAACGAAAAGGAATATTTACTTTTCATAGCACACCATTGATGCGGTTTTCAAGGCAAATTAATTTGGTGTTTTAAAAAAAAACAAAAAAACTTCCACACCCATCGAAAAATCCAACAAAAATGCATATTTGCTCTTCATAGTGAACCGTTGAAAGGATACGTTTGCAAGACAAATTAATTTAGTTTGTTTTGCTTTTGTGCATTTGAAATAAACAGGGAGGGAATTCCAAAATCGAGCACTTTGAGAGAATAAACTATTAGTTAAGAGATGATTTTGCTGCTTTTTGGGTTGTTACATCTAGGTGGCACAAGTTCTACTAGTTCGTAAAAATATTGCAGTGATGGGACAGTGCAGGACCTATTAAATTGGAGACTCTTTTTACATCCTGTCTAATAAGGAGAGACTAGTTGATGATGCACTTGGTCAGATGTGCCAACAATACTCCTTGGTGGCTTTGTAGAGATATAGGATACTGGCAGGTGTGAGAAGTTTTCTAGTGTTGTAGATGGATTTCATCTTCTTTGCAGCAGCCTTGTCAATGTCTTCTATGTATTTGTTCCAATTCATGTTTCCTGTGAATGTTAGTCCAATGAGTTTGAATAATGAATTCTCAGATAGTGTTATTAGCCATGTCAACCGGTGGTTGAGAATGTTTCTTGTAAGTGTTAAAGAAACTTTATTTTATAGCATTGAATGTTACCATCCATTTAGGTCCCCATTCCACTACAGACTTGAGGTCATTTTCTAAAGTTTCAGACATTGCCTTTGCTATGTGTACATTCGTTTTTATTACATGTTGAGTATAGTGTGTGGTGTCATCAGCAAATATACCCATCTTGAACACAATTACATAAGGGAGGTCGTTCTTGAATATCTGGATCAGCAATGGGCAATGATCCACCTCCTGGAGCACACTCGCATTAATGTCATGTTGTTTGGAAAGTTCACAGGATCGACCCCAGGAGCACACTCGCATTAATGTCATGTTGTTTGGAAGGTCCGAGGATCGACCCCTGGAGCACACTCGCATTAATGTCATGTTGTTTGGAAGGTCCGAGGATCGACCCCTGGAGCACACTCGCATTAATGCCATGTTGTTTGGAATTATGGCCAGCAAGCTCAACCTATCTTTTTCTCTTGTCTAAGACGAACATGATTATATTAAGCCAAAAACTCTAAATTATAAATATATTTATGAATTATCACGAAATGGGAATTGTTAGGATTTGCTTGAATTTCATTCTTAAGTTTCAGTTGAGCAGTAGTTTCTTCTTTCTATTGACCTCTGACCTCGACATGTTCTAATTTTTAGTATATAATATGATGACAGTTTACAGCACAACAGATGAAGTGGGAAAGCATACCAGAACACAGAAGCTTAATTTTCACACACACACACACACACATATATATATGAAAAGTGGTACTATGATGGTGTAAATTAGTTTTAAGAATTCATGACTGGCACTTATTTTTATGAAAACTAGAAAGGTTGAAGTATCTCTTTTTGGCCTTGGAGTGCTTTTAAACGCTTTAATTTTTTTAAACGGCTTATCTGAAAACCATCAAACCTCTGCCGTATAAATACATCTTTTTCACTTTTTAATGGATTTATTTTGGTATATAAAAGCTTAAAAAATCTCTTAAACAGCATTCATACATTAGTTCAGACATTTATCTGAGTGTACATCAATAAGATTGTTATTTTTACAGAGCAATACCTTTTATACATGATAATTGAAAGGTCACTTTGCTCCGGCACGTACGTGACCCATCAGAGATATAAGTTTTGCTAGCATAAAAGGTTTATGAAATAGACAGTTCAAATTTTTTTTACAAAACAAGTATACTGATACCATCCATGAGCCAAAATGTCAAGTAGCTACAACCAATTGATTTAGAAAAAACACATACATAATTCTGTCACATACGTGAGCCGGTTACATATGTGACAGAGATGTATGTGACATATGTATTTTGAAGCATTTTTTTTAGTTTGCCTGTTAAAAATCTTGGCTGGAATTAATTTGAGCATTCAAATATTCATAAAACTCTGTATTGCAGGTTCATAAAGGCCCAGTCTCGGTCACGTACGTGACCGACCATTCAGATGCATTTTTTCAACTTGTGAGATAATACTTTGCTCAGAATAAACTCTTTCTAATCAAAACTATGTGTCTTATTAACATAGTTAAGTATAATTCTTTAATGAACTTGCTAATAAAGACAGAATTTGTAATCCAAACTTGAAAAAATTTAATTGGCTTTTCTTCACCTTCACCAACAATCGTAATCTCCAATAGTCAAAGTTCTCTCTCCAATCTTCACTCGCTTCTCTTCCAAACTCCACTCAGCTCTTCAGTAAAAAAAAGTACAGTTTTTATATTCTTCAACCCACCACGTATGCAAATTATTGCAATATCTTGAATCACAGAATTGATGAACAAATTGTCAGGCCTTGACAAAATAAGCTAATGTAGATATTCAAATAACAAAATGTGTACCGTATAAATGCATGATAATATCAGTGGCAATACTGACAAAAAAAAAACAGCACATTTAAATAAGATTAACTTCATTGAATCTGAATTACATTGCATTGTTCATTAGGAAAGTTCTTCATTGTAAGTAAATGTTCTGGCCTCAGTGTACAAAAACTAGAGAAACAAATAGTGATATCTGGGTGAGTGTTTTTGAACAAAGCATATGCTTCTTTTAGATATATTTGCAGGTAAAGTCTAGGCTCTGTCCTTTTCTCTCCATTTTTCCACACAGTCATTGTTTTTATGCCTGGATTCATATGCACAATGTCCATACTTAAAAAAAAAATCTTGGACCGTTCTTACAGTATCTTCTGACAATCCATTTCCATGGGTTCTTAAATTGTTTTCGGCCTTTATGGCCAAAATTTCTCCAATACGTTTTGCCATCCCCCACAGTACAGCTTTTCGTTTTCAAGGACTGGAAGGAAGCGCCCTCTCAGCCTTTCTCCCATACGATTGTGGCGATCTATAGGAGCTAGTTGGTGTACTAGTAGCTGTAGTAGGTGGCTTTTCTGCATTTACTTTAAGAAGCCGCGACTTTCTCTTCCTGTCTCGACTTTTCTTCTTGTACTCTGCAAGTTCAAGATACGCCATTGCATTTACTGTATTTCCCTTGGCAGCTTTCAATCTTATATTTTCTTTCTGTTGAAAATTTGGATCTAACAGTTTTCTTCTTGCTCTGAGATTTCTCATCTTTTCTGCTGATGTAAGTCTTTTTCTTTTTGCTGGAGCAGAGACACATGCTTCTTGACAGTCAGCCATCTTGGTTGAAAAAGGAAGTTACTAAGGGATATCACTCTTAAATAAGAGAAAGGCAGAGGAAATGATTCTAAAATCAAATATTCTCCATGGTTACAACAATAAATAAACAGTAGCATGATATTGTCAAACTAAATCAACTTTTCAAGCTTGCAATTCAGACCGTCACGTACGTAACCCAAAATTTGTCACCTACGTGACCCAACTCAAACCCAATTTGTGCTTGATTGGAGATGTGCAGAGACTTTAAATTTTCGCGAGTCAAAATTTACACATATTTGCCTTTGGAAAATGTTTTTTTCTTTTTGTAGAACCTTGATAATTCACAGAAAATGGCACACATAAAGTAAAATTTGAAAATGCTTATTTGCGTGGTGTCACATATGTGATCCAATCTAGTGAGCATTTTAAGTATGAAGATTTGTTCAAATCAATGAAAACTAAAGTTATTTAGACAGAGAAATGATTGAAGTTTGTTGTAAGACACATATTTTGATTAGAAAGTGAGTATTGTAGACAGTATTATCTCAAAGTTGAAAAATGCGCCTGAATCGTCACATACGTGACCCGGAATGGGCCATATGTGATATTGGAGTGAATAGTGATAAATAAATTAAAATGTTTTAAGACATTATAATTTACAGTTATAAGAATTTAAAGTCAATAATGGTTTCACATACGATCATTTCACAGACGATTAAGAATAATTTTATTTTCTCATTTCATATATATATGTATATATATATATAGATATGTATATACAATATATGTCACTTCTTCAGTTACGGTTTCTTACTCCAGTGTAGAAAATATATGTTCATATTTTCTATGTAAACACTCAGAAGCATGCATGGATATTAATTATCATATTTTCTTTTCTTATTTCATTATAATATATATATATATATACAAAATGTTTCTGTGTGTGTTATGTTCTTTATGTTCCACATATAGACACTCAATAGTATGCATGGGTATTAATTACTAACTTTCGGAGACTTTATGAATTGTTATAGTAAAAAAACAGATGTTTCAAATTATTTTATACAAAATAATTAGCAAAACGATTCTTTTTATTCACAGATGTCAGTTGCAATGGAAAAACAAAAAAAGTAATTCAATTATCGGTTATACATAATTCTTCATTCCAAGTGTGATGTTAAAGAGAAAAATTTAACTGATGACATTAAATCTGCAGATTGGCATGTAAGGAATTCACACTTGGAGACACACAGTCAGGATTACACACATTTGTTTTCAAATCCCTAAATTGCATTCTTTTTAAAATTTGATCTATAATATGTAAAGTCAACAGATTTGAATCGGAAGAATTAACACTTGCAGACAATTAAGACTTGCAGACAGCTGCAGTCAGAATAAAACTAATTTCTAAAATCTCTTCATCAAATTTGATATATGATGTATCACAGATATTGAGCTGGAAAACATTAAATTGGACAGAAATTATTTTTGAGAAATGTTGCGATCATTTTACCTAAATCTGTAAATATTTTATATGACCATTTTATGAAACTAGAAAGAAAAGATATCTGATTTCAAATAAGTTTTATTTTTTTTTTACGGTTTCTGCTAATTACAGAAACACTCAATATTTGTTTTTTTGCAAAGAAAATTTCTATAGTACGAATTGTGGTTTGAAAGCGAATTTTACTTAAAAAAACTAAAAATTTCTATGAATTCATTTCCACTGTCATTTAGTCAGTTCAATACTAGAAAACCCTTGGATTTTGGAAAGCATATCAAATTATCTTATAGTAAATACTATGGTTTGGTATATAAAGTGCAGTGATTTAGGAGTTATGTAGTGATAAATATGTTATTTTGGTTTTTGGTTTACAAATGATAACGTTGCTGTTAACACAAATCATTTGAAGACTTATTGTATTTAATGCGAATGTATAAATACATTTTAGGAAATTTCGCCTTTATTAACGTTTCTTTTCTTGACTAAAACAAATCATTTTATACAATTGCATATGAAAAGATGACTGATAAAACTATATGAGTTTCATGAGTGAGGATCAGTAATTTTCTATAATTCCTAAAAAGCAAAAATGGAAAAAAAACAGTTTAGAAAAAGATTATGTGTGGGAACCAAGTTACATGTAAAGAAGAGAGAAACAATATTGCTGTCAAGTTTGTGGATCATCATTTTCACGGAAAGACCACATGAAAAAACACATGCTAACACACACAGGAGAAAAACCTTATTGCTGTAAAGTGTGTGGATCATCATTTTCCGTGAATACAAATTTAAAAAGACATATGCGGACGCATACTGGTGAGGAAAAAAACAAAAAAAAACAATGACACCCCACATAAAAATGTGGCAAACCAACATCTCACTAAGCCACAGCCAAGGAAAGATTACCATCCCTAACATCAATATCAGAAGGGGAATCTTCCAAGGTGACAGCCTATCCCCGTTGCTCTTCTGCATGGCAATAGACCCACTTAGTAAGCTTCTCAACAACAGGGGAGAGGCTTACAACCTTGGTCAGGAACGCCAGAGAGATCCATCCAAGAAAATCAACCACCTTCTCTTCATGCAAGCTCTGACACTGAATTGCAGCGGCTCCTGCAGGTTGTACACACCTTTTTCAAAGACATCGGAATGAGATTTGGCTTGGATAAATGCGCCAAGTATTCCTTCAGGGCTGAGAAAAGGACCTAGACAGACAATATACAGCTAGATGAGGAAAATGAGATACGAGATCTCGAAGAGCAGGAGTCCTATAAATACCTTGGCATTGAGGAAAATAACACCATCCAACATGCCAGGATGAGAGAAAAAATTGGCAGAGAGTATGTACGCTGTGTCAGAAAGATCTGAAAAACACAGCTTACAAATAAAAATAAAATAGTTGCCATTAACCAACTTGCTATGCCAGTAATTACGTACAGCTTTGGCATCATTGATTGGCCTCAACAAACCATCAACAGGCTAGATGTAAAGACACGAAAAATATTAACCCTCCATAGCGTCATCTATAGAAATCAGTGTCTGCCAAGACTGTACTTGCCCAGAAGAGAGGGAGGATTGGGTCTATCAGAGATAAACCACCAGCATAGAGCCACTATTGTCAGCATTGGCCAGTACCTAAGAAGCTCCTTAAACCCCAGCCTAGCAATGGTACGTGAACACCAAGATTCAAGAGCCAGCAAAAAAAAATTTCATCACAAAGTTGGCCAAGCATTTTGGACAAGGCTGTCATATAGATGAGGCAGAAACACCAAACAATCCTGCACCAGAGATAGCCCAATAGAGCCGCAAGATATACACCCAGACTTTTAAGAACAGGTGCATTGATGAGTGGTCAGGACAGAAACGTGCCACATACTTCCTTGATGAACTATCCAAGGACTATATTGATAAGGAAGGGTCCTTGGACTGGCTAAGAAGGGGAGCCCTCCACTACGACCAGGAGAGGCTTATAATGGCCGCACAAGACCAGGGCCTGATGACAAATGCGTTTAAAAAGATGGCTGGTCTCAGTCAGGACAACAAGTGCAGGTTTTGCCACACTGAAGTGGAGAGTGTGAGCCACCTGATATCGAGTTGCAAAATCATGTTGGCAGATGGCTCCTATACAGCACGACATAATGGAGTGTGCAGATACCTCCACTGCACCATCTGTAAGAAACTAAATATCAGATGTAGCAGCAGGCACTGGGAACATCTACCTGAGAGAACTGTGGGGAATGAGACATACACCATCCATTATGACCATGAAATCCCCACAGCTACCTATCTGGAAAACGCAGCTGTCAAACCTGACATTGTAATATGGAACAAGAGAGAGAGAGTGGCAACTTTGGTTGAGGTCAGTGTCCCTAATGAGCTGAGAGGGAGAAAATAACAAAATATCAGGGTCTAATGTATGATATGAAAAGAAACTGGAACCTCAAAGAGATCTCTATCATTCCAGTTATCATAGGAGCCACTGGACTCATGAAGAAGAACTTGAAAAAGTATTTAGTAAGTATACCTGGTGAACCAAATGCAAGAGAAATCCAAACAACTGCACTCAAGGAAACAGCCAGAATCCTGAAAAGAGCTCTCGATTGGAGTCTGTAAATAGCGGGTGATCGTATGACATTTTGAAGAATGCTCCACCCCCAGCAAATGAGTGAAAATAAAGAAAAAAAGAGAAACATTATTGCTGTCAAGTGTGTGGATCATCATTTTCAATAAATGCAAATTTGAAAAAACATATTCAAACACATACTGGTGAACAAAGCAGAATTTGGGAAAGTTACAAATTACCAAAGCCTCATGTATGAAATAAAGAGAAACTCGAACCTAAAAAAACATACATTATTCCAGTTATAGAAGTATTTTAAAAAATGTATCGTCCCGGAAAAAACAAATACAAAAGAACTCCAAATAATTGCACTAAAATAAAATTGCCAAAATGCGTCTAAATAGCAGCCAATCTAAACTTGATAAGTTAATTTTTGACGTCTGCAAACGAACCTGCCAAAACCCTTATTCATAAATTTGCCCAAATCGTAACGCTAATTCCTATATCTGTCCAAATCCTAATCCTAATTTTTTACCCTGCCCTAACCCTTACGAAAGCAGCAATGACAATCAGTAAAAACAAAAAAACGAAACAAATAATTTTCGTTAAAAAAAATGCTTACTTAATTAACTTTTTAATTTAAACACTTATTTGAATCACTTATTTCTTCGTTAAGAAAATACATATTTATTTCATACAAAATTTTTCGCTTGTAAATCCTGCCTCGTCTGTGTTTTTTGGATGCAGGTAAGTCAAGGATTTTTCATTCGGCACTGTCTGGCGTTTTACGTAAACATCCGAAAATAAAAAGGAGGATATCTGCTTATGAAGAAGAATTTAAAAAAAGTATTTTAGAAAACGAAATGTGCAAATTAAATCTACTTAAGGAAATCGCCAAAATCTTTAATTGAACGCTCGTGTATTTCATCTGAAAAGCAGGCAATTGTTTGGCATTTGCAAGAATGCCCCATAACTAATAATTTAAAAAAATAGCCACTAGAAACGACCGGTTAGATTTCTAAAAACATATCTCTGCAAAAGCAGGTGAATATCTGGCTTCCTCAGAAAAAAATAGGGGGAACATGTGAGAAACCATCAACAACTGCACAGATTCACTTGTGCTCATTCATCAACAACTGCACAGACCCACTTGTGCTCATTCATCAACAACTGCACAGATTCACTTGTGCTCATTCATCAACAACTGCACAGACTCACTTGTGCTCACTCATCAACAACTGCACAGACCCACTTGTGCTCACTCATAAACAACTGCACAGACCCACTTGTGCTCATTCATCAACAACTACACAGACTCACTTGTGCTCATTCATCAACAACTGCACAGATTCACTTGTGCTCACTCATCAACACCGCACAGACCCACTTGTGCTCACTCACCAACAACTGCGCAGACCCAAGCACCAAACAATACCGAACACTTACACACTTGTCTTTGACCACAATGCATCACTGACAATTCAACCTTTGTTCATCAGCTCCGCATCATGCAGACTAATCAACATGAACAACGCCACCAACAAGTGCAAATTCGCTTGCACTCTACATTTTTCGACCGCAGACTCACTTGCGCTCAAACTTGATGCAGACCCAATTGCATGCAAACAACACGCAGATCCACATGCGTTACAAACACTCAATTCCGCAGACGCACTTGCGATCAATCATTCAATACAGATAGAAAAACAGAAATAAGTAGCGTGCACACTACTTTTTTCTAATCTTCAACAGCAAAACAGACATACCCACAAAGAATGCTTCTCATCTACAACTGTACATATTGAATAATATTTTCAATATTTTTCAATCTGGGGGGAGTCCTTGTAGCAGTTACTTCCTCCTTTCAAAACATAACTACACCGGTTTGCCGGTAGGTGTCGCTTTTTCACCGACAGGTGGCACTGTAAAGCGACACCAGAGTTATCTGCCCTTCTTACTATAAAAACCTTTGCAAACGGAAAATCCGTCTCTTCCTCACCGACCTGCCTCGGAGACAGACGCTGACACTAGCGTTCCGTTTCACTCTTCTCTGGTCGACAGAACGACGCTAATACACTAGCGTCTCGTCTCACGCCTTTCTTCTCAATCGGCATAACGACTACCAACACACGTGGGCAAACAACGGTAAGAGTTCTCAACTCGTTTTCTTTGTTTACGGCTTTCACAGACTTTCCTCTCGCCGGATTCATTCCCTCTTATACCTTTTTCAAGAACTGTTTTTCCATCGACACACATGCATACATCACACACTTCACCATTCCACGTACACACACGTTCAATAAACGTTATTTGAACTACCTCATTCTTGTTTATTAATTATTACTCCGTCTTTGCATGCAACATTGCTTGATTCAACTTTGCACGTTTATAGTCCGGGAACATCACACCCTCTCGGGCCCGTAACAATTGGTGACCCGACGTGATAGTTTTGTTGTATGTGGCGGAGTAATTAATTTCGTACTAAAACAAAAAAATATATATCATTTCTCGTTTTTTTTTTCTTTCGTGGTGAAACGAATTACGCACCTATCTTTTTCCTTCTTTTTTCTACCCACGTGGTAGAAATATACGAACTAACAAAAGAAAAGAGGCCGCGATTTTTTCCTGGCCACGGGAAAACCCCAAACAAAGAAAAACAAAAACATTTCTCGGCTCTCTCCGAGTATAAAACAATTTACAATTTCATTTTTTCTTCTTCCCTTTCTCCACCCACGTGTCGGAAAAATATATACAAAGAGAAAGACAAACTTTTTTTCTTCTTTTTCGACGAACAAAAGGACCTTACAAGACGCCATTTCCTTTTGTTTTGAACACGTGGAGATAAAAAGAAAACAAACACTCACGCTGCCCATCTTTTTCGTGACCACGTGTTGAAAAAAAAAAAGAAATTCAAAAGATGCCGCCACCCCTTGCCACGATGACGTGTTGATAAAAAAAAAACGCCATTTTTCTCTTACCACGTGAAAATGAAAATTCAAACAAAAAAAGAAAATACGAATTTATTTTCTGTTTCAACAACAAGCAAAAAAGGAAGCTGCCATCTTTTTCCCTAACCACGTGGAAATGAAAATTCAAAAAAAAGAAAATACGAATTTTTTTTTTCTTTCTTTTCAACAACAAAGGAAAAGAGAAGCCGCCATTCTTTCTCTACGTGGAAACTAACATTCAAACAAACTAAAACGAAAACAAAAAACGTCATTTCTCGTGTGAAACAAATTACGACTCCATTTTTTTTCTTTTTCCTTTCTACCCACGTGTTGGAAATATATATATAAAAGAACAGAAAACTACAAAACAGACAACACACGATGTCGAACATCACCAAGCCTCAAGACTTAATACTGGTTGTAAAAAGTCAGGCTCAGCAAGCACCAACATCACCCTTCAAGGGCTACCAACCCTCTTCAACAACTGGACGTTCATTGATCAACAGGAGGACCCATCAACTTGAACAACCAACTCTTCCCGGACATTCATCAAACATTTCCGGACATCACTGACGACACTATGGAAGAAATCACACCAGTTCAAAATGAGTACAACTGCACAAGCACGACTAAATACTCAACAACTGGACGTTCGTTGATCAACTGGGGGACACATCAACTCGAACGACGCGCACCAACACCAGTACAGACCCACTTGTACCTGGACCTGCTAACTCACTTACAGACATTTGTGCATCTGATTTTGACCATAGTGTACCACCAATCTCAACAACTAGATGTTTGTTCATCAGCTCCACAACACGGACTAATTAACATGAACAAACTCAACAACTGCACAGACTCACTTGTGCTCATTCATCAACAACTGCACAGACTCACTTGTGCTCATTCATCAATAACTGCACAGACTCACTTGTGCTCATTCATCAACAACTGCACAGATTCACTTGTGCTCATTCATCAACAACTGCACAGACTCACTTGTGCTCACTCATCAATAACTGCACAGACCCACTTGTGCTCATTCATCAACAACTGCACAGATTCACTTGTGCTCATTCATCAACAACTGCACAGATTCACTTGTGCTAATTCATCAACAACTGCACAGATTCACTTTTGCTCATTCATCAACAATTGCACAGACTCACTTGTGCTCATTGATCAACAATTGCACAGACTCACTTGTGCTCATTCATCAACAACTGCACAGACCCACTTGTGCTCATTCATCAACAACTGCACAGATTCACTTGTGCTCATTCATCAACAACTGCACAGACTCACTTGTGCTCACTCATCAACAACTGCACAGACCCACTTGTGCTCATTCATCAACAACTGCACAGACTCACTTGTGCTCATTCATCAACAACTGCACAGATTCACTTGTGCTCACTCATCAACACCGCACAGACCCACTTGTGCTCACTCATCAACAACTGCGCAGACCCAAGCACCAAACAATACCGAACACTTACACACTTGTCTTTGACCACAATGCATCACTGACAATTCAACCTTTGTTCATCAGCTCCGCATCATGCAGACTAATCAACATGAACAACGCCACCAACAAGTGCAAATTCGCTTGCACTCTACATTTTTCGACCGCAGACTCACTTGCGCTCAAACTTGATGCAGACCCAATTGCATGCAAACAACACGCAGATCCACATGCGTTACAAACACTCAATTCCGCAGACGCACTTGCGATCAATCATTCAATACAGATAGAAAAACAGAAATAAGTAGCGTGCACACTACTTTTTTCTAATCTTCAACAGCAAAACAGACATACCCACAAAGAATGCTTCTCATCTACAACTGTACATATTGAATAATATTTTCAATATTTTTCAATCTGGGGGGAGTCCTTGTAGCAGTTACCTCCTCCTTTCAAAACATAACTACACCGGTTTGCCGGTAGGTGTCGCTTTTTCACCGACAGGTGGCACTGTAAAGCGACACCAGAGTTATCTGCCCTTCTTACTATAAAAACCTTTGCAAACGGAAAATCCGTCTCTTCCTCACCGACCTGCCTCGGCAGACAGACGCTGACACTAGCGTTCCGTTTCACTCTTCTCTGGTCGACAGAACGACGCTAATACACTAGCGTCTCGTCTCACGCCTTTCTTCTCAATCGGCATAACGACTACCAACACACGTGGGCAAACAACGGTAAGAGTTCTCAACTCGTTTTCTTTGTTTACGGCTTTCACAGACTTTCCTCTCGCCGGATTCATTCCCTCTTATACCTTTTTCAAGAACTGTTTTTCCATCGACACACATGCATACATCACACACTTCACCATTCCACGTACACACACGTTCAATAAACGTTATTTGAACTACCTCATTCTTGTTTATTAATTATTACTCCGTCTTTGCATGCAACATTGCTTGATTCAACTTTGCACGTTTATAGTCCGGGAACACGACCACTCGGTCCCGTAACAATACAAAGAAGGAAGGATGGAAAAAAGCAGGGGATTAATTAAGAGGACACAAGGATGCTGCACTCCTATGGTTCAAGAATGGCAAACCTTCATAGGAAAGAAAGACTTGGAGAAGACAAAATGATTTATAAAAATGGCCAAATTGTGATTTAGCAATTGAGAACCTAGGGTGTCAGATCAGATCAGCTTTTATGAATTAGAAGTTTTAAAAGTGTAAACTTAAAATCGAAACGTAGTTATAATAAATATAACACAATTTTATACTTGTAATGAAAGTGTTAATAAAAAAACGAAAGTAAAATTATTAAACCATTAGAAAAGAGATAAGGTAAATGATTTATTAATTGCAATTTCTTATTTAAATTTCTTATTTTATTAATCATTTTATTATACACAATAACAAGTTTGCTTGACATGAAATTAAAATCCTATTTACAGAACTTGCACAGATTTTTTATATCAACAATTTTATTCAAAATTAAATTATTTTTTGTGTTTTGTCTACTTCTGTTTAAATTTTTCGACTGAGAAAATGGAATTTCAAGTCATTTCTAAATTTTATTTATTTCCTATTAATCTGAGATTCAGAAAACAGTTTACAGATGCTTCACCTGTTTAAGAATGACAAGTAGGTATAAAAAGACCTCCCATGCTTATTGTGAGTATGAAACCACTAAAGCACCAAAGTACCCTAACACTAAAGCACCAAAGTACCCTAACCCTAACACTAAAGCACCAAAGTACCCTAACACTAAAGCACCAAAGTACCCTAACACTAAAGCACCAAAGTACCCTAACCCTAACACTAAAGCACCAAAGTACCCTAAAACTAAACCACCAAAGTACCCTAACCCTAACACTAAAGCACCAAAGTACCCTAACACTAAAGCACCAAAGTACCCTAACCCTAACACTAAAGCACCAAAGTACCCTAACACTAAAGCACCAAAGTACCCTAACACTAAAGCACCAAAGTACCCTAAAACTAAACCACCAAAGTACCCTTACACTAAAGCACCAAAGTACCCTAACACTAAACCACCAAAGTACCCTAACCCTAACACTAAAGAAACAAAGTACCCTAACACTAAAGCACCAAAGTACCCTAACACTAAAGCACCAAAGTACCCTAACACTAAAGCACCAAAGAACCCTAACACTAAAGCACCAAAGTACCCTAACACTAAACCACCAAAGTACCCTAACCCTAACACTAAACCACCAAAGTACCCTAACCCTAACACTAAACCACCAAAGTACCCTAACACCAAAGTACCCTAACCCTAACACTAAAGAACCAAAGTACCCTAACACTAAAGCACCAAAGTACCCTAACACTAAAGCACCAAAGTACCCTAACCCTAACACTAAAGCACCAAAGTACCCTAACCCTAACACTTAAGCACCAAAGTACCCTAACCCTAACACTAAAGCACCAAAGTACCCTAACCCTAACACTAAAGCACCAAAGTACCCTAACCCTAACACTAAAGCACCAAAGTACCCTAACACTAAACCACCAAAGTACCCTAACCCTAACACTAAAGAACCAAAGTACCCTAACACTAAAGCACCAAAGTACCCTAAACCTAAAGCACCAAAGTACTTTAACCCTAACACTAAACCACCAAAGTACTTTAACCCTAACATTAAAGCACCAAAGTACCCTAACCCTAACGCTAAAGCACCAAAGTACCCTAACACTAAACCACCAAAGTACACCTTAAAATAAAACCATTAAGGTGAGTGTAGCCAGACTAGAAACATGAAATCAATTGTTCATTTTTCCATAATGGCAAGGTAGGTTAGAATGATAACAAAAAAAATGATAACAAAAAAAGATAACAAAAAAAATGATAATCTTAAATATTGGCCAAAAATAAAATTTAAACAATTAAACACACACAACACACGCAACACATATTAGTATGTTAGATCCGTGAGTGTTGAGATAATGCTACACATATTTCTCTCAGATTGAGAAAAAAGAATCTTTACATCTGTTATAATATATATGTAAATGTGTGGGAATATCACTTTTCGACCTGTTTTGTTCTTGTATTTTTTTCTGGTGGGTGCATTTGGAGTGTTGGATTTCTCTTTGATGTCGATATCAGTGTAGTTGTCATGATTTTATGCTGTTGATGGAAACATTTATGTTTCACGAGGGGAAAAATGTACCGGAAAAGATAATATTGTCCGGAAAATCAATTTAGCTGCATTGTCACAGTGAAGCTGGGACGTAAGGCCTGTGTCACATTGTTGGGTGTTGTAGTGTTACAATTAGCATTTTTGTCAATAAAGTTGTGTCTGATGCTTGTTCTTGTGTAAGCAAGCCGTGACTAAGAAGGATTTTAATGATAGAATGTGTGTCTGTTTTTGGAAAGTGTTTCTATATTTCGATTACCTTCCATACATCGTATTTCAGCTGAAAATATATAGTCAGGTGGACAAGATACCTTAGATGTGTATTTGTTAGAGTGTGTAAAAAATGTATGTAGATTTTAAATTGTGTTCCTTGAAATGTTTAATTACTAAAAGCCCCTTTAACTTTATCGACAACTACATGTCTACCTTAGTGTTGTAGGGGCGACTTCTCGGGAGATTCAGAGAAAGGGGTTGAAATCTCCTAATGTCACAAGACACGTGACTTGGACCATGCTCTTGCGAAACTTCGAGGAATCCCTGGTATGTCCTTCCTCTTTTCTTGGCTGACTTCTTGAAATGTAGTCACACTCTTGTGTCGACTATAAGTAGACCCTTTTCACACAACTATTTTTATTTGAATAAAAACTATGTGCATTCAATTGTTTTGGGACTTATAGTAAATGTTTGTTTCTTTATCTTTGATCTTGCTAACGTTTGTCAAAACAAAAACGTTAAATAAAAGCACATGAGTGTAAATCACTTTTTTGTGTTTTCCTTATTTGTCGACACACACATGTGTTATTGTTTGTTTTTCCTGATATGTACGTCCTGTTTTCTGAAGACTAAGAATGTGAACCACTCAAATGAACAGTGTTTTCTGTAGACTAAGAATGTGAATCACTCAAGTGAATAGTGTTTTCTGTAGATTAAGAATGTGAATCAAGTGTTATCAAACTCTTGATATATAACTGAGCTTACAGCTTTTCAGCTTGAATCAGTTATTTTAGCCTGAACGTTTGTTTGTGAAGAATGTGAGTTAGGTATAACGGTGTTAGTCTTGTTGCAAGTTGTGTTTCTTCCGCACTTGATATGAGCACCTCGTCTATGTAAGCATATACATAACCTAAGTCAAAGCAGCATTTCTCGACCCGAAAGGCATCCGTTTGAACTGAAAGTGTCCAAAGGATGTGATCATGGCAGTTTTCGGAATGTTTATTTCTGGTTGTAAGCTTTTTTCTGATACTATTTAGAAAATATTGTGTTTTGAAGTCCTAAAGTGAAATTGTGTATAGCATTCTGATATAGTTATGTATTGAGTCAAATATAGTCAACACATACACACAGAAATTTAGGGTCTGTTTTAGGAATGCACATTCAATAGCTTTTGGTATCGCGTCTTTGATAATTTGCTAAATTCTTGCTTGGCGTACTTGTATTCTTCAGTCAATAGACGCCGGAGAATCGAATAAACTGGCAGTCCTGTTGTTCTTGTGTAGTATTGCATGTTAGATTTTGTTGTTAATGTCCAATAATTTGCTGATGCCTGGATACTAATCCAGTATGTAGACATTGTTCAGTGTAGTGAGTTGCAGGACAAATGCCAGTTGAACTGCACTGTGTTTGTATTCCCTTAACCTTCATCTTGACCAAGAGTATTTGCTTGTTCATGTGAACAAAAGATCATAATGCCAAAGGAATTCTGCTCTATGCGAATAATACTGACATTTGTATGAATTGCAAAACGAAATTCCGATGGAGTCCTGAATTTTGAAAACAGCTCCTTGATGACATACATCTGGATTTTGTAGCCGTTTGCTGCTTGCTGTTGGAACATCTAAGTGATACGTTTGTGTCCGGGTAGTGGTTGGATGACACTTATCTCTGCACCGATACCAACTAGAAACGTTTCATCCATCCATTGAATTTTTCTGAAACTTGGCCAAAATGTAGAGGTAATTGTTCTGGATATAAAATGAGCATCCTTGACCTCAGAAAAATTCTGGTTTGCGCCCCCAGGGGGTCAAAGGGGGGTCAAAATGCCCCACATTTCCCAAATTTATTGCATTTTACACTTGCCACATCGAGTCACATACAGAGGAGGACCACGCATGCGCGGCTTGTTTTTTAACGATACAAGAACTTTTAAGCTGCTGTTGTGGTCCTTCTAAAATGAATAGATACGCCTTTTCATCTTCCAATCTGAAAGCGGTCGCAATTACTGCAGGGAATTAAAGGTCTGTTGCATTTTATGGCATTATTGCCGCAGCTCATGTTGTGCCATCGTATACCACCTTGGCATGACTGTAAGGGGACCTCTTCTTGGTACGGTCCTTATGGTGAACGACTTCCTGACTCACTGTTTTGAGTTTCTACTCACATCTTCTAGGATTGTCTGTGAACTGCTGTTAGAATCTCAAAAACCCTAACCCTAACCCTAATCCTAGTACTTGTGTTGCACTCTTGGACAGTTTATCTAGTCACAACAGTCATACTATTTTCACTGACACAGTATTTCATCAAGGTTGACTCTTTATGTTCCTTCAGCATCTGCAAAGGAGTCCTGTCATTTAAAAAGTAGAATAATCACTTCGGACCTGTTTATGATGGTTTCTTTAGGAGGGTCATGGGTTTGTTTGTAGAACATTGTCTAATAATGCTGGATTATTCTGACTATTATCATCATCTTGTATCTTATATTTGCAATATTTAGGCCGATGTAATCTCCGACCTTCAGGTGTAACCTTCTATTCCAACTTGTGAATCTTTTGTTCAACTCAGAAAAATTTTGAACCGAACAAAAATCGAACGGTCTTTTAAACCCTAACCGTAACAAATCCTAAACAAATCCTAAACTAACCTTAACCTAACTCTAACCTAATCGGTTTTTGTCTGGTTCAAAATCTGTACAAGAACTTCATTCTGTCAGACATGACCGAGCAGAAGTGTTTAATGAGGTGATTCTTAATTATTATCGCATGTGAAAAACAAAATGTATGTGAGATATATTTTTTACTGTCCGTTTCATTTGTCTTGTGCCAAACAACATTTTTATGTTAATATCGTCTCTGCAACATTACAAAACCATCAGAAAAATTCACAAAAGAGTAAAAAGTTATTAGATTAAAGTTTCTTGAAAAAACCTACACTAAACAGTGGTTCATTTTTGGGTGAAACCAAACAAAAACAAAGAAAAGAGAAAACTGTTAAAAAATAATAAAATAAAAATATTGTAGTATAATATGAACCTGACTTATATTTGCCCTGTTATCACTAAATGACAATCATCGAGTTGAATCTTTTAAGGACTAATACACATATTGTCATTAATAATTATATATATATATATATATATATGAGAGAGATTTGTCGGTACACAATTTCAACATACGCTTGAGGAAGTAGCCAAAACACAATTAAAAAAAACACAGAGGGGTTACATAATCTGCTTCACTAGATTGAGAGGAAAAATGTATTTAAGAAAATAATTGGCACTTCAATAAATGGTTTCCAAAGGATTTTTATTCAAGTAACATAGTTAAAAGAAAATGAATTGCAGAGTTAAAAGAAAATATATTAATGAATGGAGGAGAAAAAAGTTTTGTTTGGTCGACTATTCTTTTCCAAGGTAATCGTCAACTAAATGATGGGGGTAAAAATATGAATGAGATCGAAGTTAAATGAACCGTCAAAATTAATTGAGGGTTAAAAGATGTTATGGTATATCAATGTACACTCATCAGTTCTTGCACGGGGATGGTTGACTCAAATTAATGGCAACCATTTTGGCAATCTTCAGATGATTTCCCTCCAGTACACAATTGACACTTTAATAAATGGTCTCTAAAGGCCGACTCATGATGTAAACGCTCGGATGTCGGCCACTGTCTGTGCCTACGTATTGAGATGAAGATGTGTTGGGAAATTCCGACTTCTAATCGCTGAATGGTACACCCTATGTAGTCAGCATTGCACTGACCACGAAAATTATAAACAACTAAATTGTATTGAATGGTGGGGATAACATCTTTACGAAAATAGGGGAAAGCCCTTTGAGTCCTAAACACTGTTCGCACGTTGGTAACAAACTAACAGCGAGAAACTACTGAAGCAATGTTATGTGATAATTCTTGGTAATTTCACATAAACAAGGTATTTGTGGGATTCAAAATATTATTTTCCTTTAAATGCGGCAGTTGTGTCTTTAATTCATCTGTCAAAAGTGTATAAGAGTAACAATTGGAAGAGGATTTCCGTTATTATTCGAAGTTCTGCATCGATTTTCGAATTAGAGCAGATCAACAGCGCCTGGTGCATCAATGTTTTTTATCAGATTTTGGGGAGTCCCAGCTCATATACTGCTCTGAAGCATTCATTGGTTCTTTCGACAAAAACGTCTAAGAATTTTTTAATAAAAATCGCTCCGGATAATGCATGGATCCACCTGATGTAAGGAGCTAAGAATACTATCTCACGGTCAAAAACAAGCCAACAATGAATAGATTCCGACCCAGAAAACAGCATTTCTTCCCTTTTGTCAGAAATATCGCTCATGGAATGTGAGGACTAAAGGACAAGATAAAGGAAGCAAGAGTAACAAGGCTGCCGAAAATAAACCCACGGTAACGAGTTAGTAATCTCCACCTTCAGTGGAGGGTTAAGTAGGTTTAACTGCCGATGAGAATAGTTAGCCTCTAATTCAGCAAAAGTATCGTTCACACGGCAGAAATAACAAAAATATTTGCCAATAATGGACTAAAGGGCTGTCCATTGTTACCCCATCAATTTGGCAATACATGTTCCCGTTGTAACTCAACTCAACTGACTTAGAAACCAAGTCCATGACTTCAACACATATATTCTTTGGAAATGGCGGGTTATCTAGGGAACTACGATAAAGACTATCGGCCCAAATCTCGATAGTTTCATCGAGAGACACATTAATAGATAGACTGAAAGAACATGTTCAGTGTCTGAAGAAAAGAGTCTGGAAGACAGTGTCCAGAAAATGCCTCCAAGACAGCTAACTATTTGTCCAATTCATGCTAGGATTAGCCCAACATACCAACAGGCATTGACAATACACCTGTAAACACACCAATGTGTTCACAACCATATCACTACTCATACAAAAACAGTATGAAGATAAAACTGATGCAAAAGTCAATCATGTTCTGCAAAGCTAAAAACAAATATCGAAAGAACATGTTCAGTGTCTGAAGAACACCTAAGTTCACGAATAAATCCTGCAAATCGAAAAGAGTCGGGAAGACAGTGCCCAAAAAATGCCTCCAAGTCAGATGCCAGAATCTCAGCTAACTATTAGTCTAATTCATGCTGGGATTACCCCACCATTGATAAAATGGGTCTCATAGGGACATAGTCCTTATGGACTTTAGGTAACCCCTACATCCTGGGATGTTGGCACTTAACAGGACGTATTTTGTCGTAAATCTCCTCAGTAAGCCATGATTTTTTACAATGAGACTTCAGGTCAGGAAAGCTTGACCTTATAAGAACACAAGTCACAGCTTAGATATCATACAATAATAACTCGATTTAAAACCTGTCATATCAACAACACACCAACAGGCATTAACAATACATCTGCATGACTTTATGAGAAGACAAGTCGCAGCTATGATGACAAACAATAACCCGATTTTTAACCTGTCATATAAACAATACATTAAAAATACATCCACAAACACACCAATATGGTCACAACCATATCAATACCCATACAAAATCAGTAAGAAGATAACATTGATGCAAACGTCAATCATGTTCTGCAAAGCAAAAAATAAAAACAATTTTCCCTTACAGAATAACTAAACTAAACATGAATAGATATTTGAAGATATATAGAACTTGAAGCATAAAACTTTAACAACATGACTGGATTCGTAACGGGTTGATATGTCCTACAACAAAACAACTAAACCAAACACCGTGGATAAATATTTCAGTGTGTGAATTTAAGAAGACACCAGTTTGTCTTGACCTCACACATGCGAACACATCGAGGACTACACCTGCATGGAAGGTTAAGCTGCAAAGACAAATGAATATGTATAGGAAGGAGCTTAGCCAAATCAGGCGATTACATGGAAGGACAACCATATTCTTGCAGAGTGTGTGGGGCATCTTTCGCTCATAACTCGGTCTTAATAACACACATGCTAAAGGGGAAGGAGGCTACACCAGCATGGCTCAGCAATGGAATAACAACCCTCATTCCCAAGACAAAAGAAACCAAACTGCCAAACAAATATCGACCGATATGTTGTCTCAGCATTACCTACAAGCTTTTCACTGGTCTTATAGCCGACAGTGGAAAAGGAGCAGACTGGATGCATGAGAAGATGCTTTGGTACCAAAGACCAGCTATTTATAAACAAAACTACCTTAGAAGACTGTAGGAAACGGCAGAGAAACTTGAGTATGGCATGGATTGACTATCAAAAAGCTTATGACAGTGTACCTCATTCATGGCTACTGCGATGTCTTGAGCTGTACAAAATAAACCCAACAATAAGACAAACAATTGCTTCCCATATCCAAATGTGGCAAACCACTATCTCTCTAAGCCACACTAAAACATTTCAATCCCTGATGTCCATATCAGAAGAGGAATCTTCCAAGGAGACAGCTTATCCCCACGTCTATTCTGCATGGCGATAGACCCACTCAGTAAGTTGTTAAAAAAAAACCGAGGTGCTTACAACCTTAGTCAGGGTCGTCAGAAAGATAAATTCAAGAGAATCAACCATCTACTCTTTATGGATGATGTAAAACTCTATGCAAGCTCAGACAATGAGTTAAATGAGCTACTGAAGGTTGCACACATTTTCTCCAGGAACGTCATGATGAAATTTGACATAGACAAATGTGCCAAGTGCACAGTCAAGGATCAATGCAGAAAACCTCCGTGGAAAATAACAGAAATCTGGAGGAACAGGAGACATACAAGTACCTTGGCATTGAAGAAAAAAGAGCTAGCTAAACAACTTCCATAACATATCTAGCCAATCATTTCAGATAGGGTTGCCTAACAGATGAGGTTGAAACACCAATCAAACCCGCAACAGAGATAGCTTAAAAGAGTCGTAACAAGTACACTGAAACATTCAGAAATAGGACCCATCAAGAGTGGACATAAAAAAACGCGCCACATACTTTCTTGGGGTATCTAAGGAGTATATCGACAAAGAAAGTTCCTTGGACTGGCTTAAAAGAAGAGCTCTCCACTATGACCAGGAAAGGCTTATAATGGTGGCCCAAGACCACGGTCTTATGACTAATGCATTTAAAAAGATGGTAGGACTTAGTAATGATAACAACTGCAGGTTTTGCGACACAGAAGTGGAGAGTGTGAATCACTTGATATCCAGCTGCAAAATTATGTTAGCAGATGGCAGCTACACAACACGCCACGATGGTGTGTGCAAATACATACACTGGAATAGCTGTAAAAATCTAAACATCCAATGTAGCACTAAGTCCTGGGAACATCTACCGGAGAGGACTGTGGGAAACGATAAGTATACTATACATTATGATTATGTGGTCCCTACATCTACCTACCTGGAAAATGCAGCAGTAAAACCGGGCATAGTCATATTAAATAAGGCAGAAAGAGAGGCAACACTGGTTGAGGTGAGTGTTCCAAATGACAGTGGCTTAAACAGAGCAGAGAGGGAGAAGATGACAAAATACCAATGCCTAATGAATGATATTCAGAGAAACTTGAACCTCAAAAACATAAAAATTATCCCAGCTATAATAGGAGCTAAAAGCCTCATGAAGAAAACTTTCAAAAAGTATCTGGAAAGTATTCCCAGAAAAACGAGTGCAAAAGAAATCCAAATAATTGCACTCAAGGGAACGGCCAAAATCCTTAAAAGAGCACTCGGCTGAAGCCTCTAAATAGCAGGTGATAGTCTGACATTTACGGAGACTACCCCATCCCTATGCTAACGAAAACAAAAATAAGAAAATTAAAATAAAAAGTGAGAAACCCTGTTCCCGTTCAGTGTGTGAATCGTTTTCACAGAAGAAAACCTTGAGAAGACACTTGAAAAGTCGCATTTTTTGTGTTGATTCATATTATAAGCGAATTCAATTTGGAATGTACTCCACTGAACACAGACTGGGAGAATCCCTATTTTTAAAAGTGTGTGGATCATTATTTTCACAGAATGTACAAGGGTTTGTCTGGACAACCTGACATGAGGATACTTCACCCTACAAGTAAACCCTGACTAAATATACAAAATAACATATTATTCGAAGCCCAAATAAGATCCCTTCGACAATTTATTTACTTAACATTTAAAAGAGAGTGTAAGTTCATAATTGGGGCATATAAATGTGATGCGTATTGAAATGTCTTTTGTGTGTAGAATGTAATAGGTATGAAGAGATAAGAGTTCATTTGGATTGAAGATAGATTCTTGAATTGAAAAGGGTTACCTTTCTTCTCTTTCCTCCCCCACCTTCTCGACTGATGCCGTCGGTGAGGGTGGAGTTTGTCGACGAGCGTTCTTTGTGTGCATTCGTTCGTCTCAGAATGCTGAGGAAAAAAGAGAGGGAGAAAAGGAACGTGTGTTCTTTTATTGACCCTAAATGACACGTGGTCAAGTTGGTCAGTCAGTATCTCATTGGCCGAAATCCCTTGGCCAACGTGATTCTGCAAGACTTCGCGAGTTTCTCCACTTCATAGACGAAGAAGGGTTAAAGAAAGAAAGAAAGAAAGAGAGAGAGAGTACCTAATTGTGGTGTTCACCACACAAGCTCCCCACCGATTACGGAGTTGATGGATCTGTTGTAATTAGTCTTCCCTTTTGTAGCAGCAAATAAACCGACTTAGGCATTTTTATATTATATACTTTTAATTTTGGGTAATTCGGACAGCCTATGATAGAACTTTTAAAAATAGTTGTTGCCATTTTGCTATCGCCGCGTAGAATAAATCCATTTTTGTTTGTTTGTCCGAATGATGGCGTTTTGCCCATTGTATTAAAACTTGTTTTTTTTTATATAAATATAATCAGCGATGATTTAGCGTTCATTCTGGATGAATTAGCGTTCACGGGCGAAATTTTAATTTTTGTGCACATTGGGATTTTCCGCCACGCGAAGCTGGTAATGTTTGTAGTTTTGGCTTTCTGATGTGTATTTTTCTGCTGGAACTTAGCATTCACACTAGAGATTCCTGGGCTGATGAAATGTCAGGTGCAAGAAATGTTTCTAGTATGAAGCTGGGTATTGTTAGGAATTTCGAGGCTGCGTTGAAATTTTTGGGCGCGTTCATGTAAGTATTCTTGGGCTGATGCAGATTTTCTCAGGTTGTAGATTTCTTACATGAAGCTGTATTTGACTTGGGAGATTCAACGCTTGGCGCCTTTTGTTGCTTCCTTTGTTCCTCGACTGATAAGACCATTATTATTATTATTATTATTTTTTTTTTTTTTTTTTTTTTGGTTGTCGGGTTGACGTCATTAATTTTTCTTTAAAAAAAATATAGTTTTTTTTTTGTATTTGCCTATTTGTAGCTCCATTTTTTTTTTTAAATGGCGTTTGGCAGGATTTTTCATTGTTCGGCATATTTGCGCCACGTGGGAAGATTTTTTTTATAAAGGGATTCTTGTTTTTTGTAGACCCATCTCTCCTTGTCTCGCGAAAAGCGCTTTTTTTTTCTATGTTCAGTGAAAGGATGTTTTTTTGTTTGTTTCGTTAAAATTTGTTTTGTGAAAGAAGTTTTTTTAATTAAAAAAATTTTTTTTTTATATTAACAAAACAATTTATTTATTTAATATTTTATAAGCGATATATACGAGTGAAATGAATGGCTTTTTGTGTGGTAATTTGGGAATGGTGAATGTGCAAAGAAATGTTTGTCAAATTGAAAGATTGTAGAATGTTCGTCAAATTGAAAGATTACCTTTTCCTCCTCCTCCCTCCTCCACACAGCTCGTTCGAGCTGGTGTGGGGGGGAGTCGACGAGAGTTCTTTGTGCGTTCGTTCGTCTCAGAAAAAGAGAGAGAGAAAAGGAACGCGTGTTCTTTTATTGACCCTCACCCACGCGTGGTCAAGTTGGCCGAAATCCTTCGGCCACGTTGTTTTGCGAGATCTTGCAAAATCAGTCCCTGTTCTCCAACTAAGAGACGAAGAAAGACTAAGTAAAGAAAGAAAGAAAGAGAGAGTACCTAATTGTGGTGTTCACCACAACTCCACCAGACTCGATGAATTCTTGTCTTGAAATCCGTGTGTGGATCATTATAAATTTGTAGATAAACGCCCTCTACTTAATCCCTGCTCCCCATAAAAATATTTGTTTTCTGAATGAGATAAACCGAAACAATTTGTTTTAATAACTATATCGGTAAAATTTAACTGCAAAAATCAGAAAAAAATAGTATTTGCAGGTCTATTTAATTTTAATTATTTATATTTATTTCTAAACATAAATACAACGTTACCAGCCTAACTCAGATTTAGAGATGAAAAAAATAGGTAACTGACCTAAAAAGTTGAAATAACCCGGAAATGGGGATCAGTTTACGTTAAATTTATATGTGAAAATAATCTTCCACTTTTAAAATGTTCTTTTTTGTTTGTTTGTTTTTCGAGTTGTTCACACGTAGATACCTAAAAAAGTAGAATCTCATTTTTTGAGGGGGATTTAGCTGAGTGTCCTCAACTACTTTTAAATATAGATATAATTTCTTTTTAATTTGACAAACTTTTTAATGTTTTCTTTTTATGTATTGTATCAAAGATTTTGAGATTTTGATCCATATCTTTTCCTTGTGCCATTTTTCCTATTTATTAACTTTTGCCATTTTTACCGTGCCTTTTTTTCGATGCTATTTTTACCTGTGATATTTTTACCTAAACTCAATCGCTCGAATAACTACTCTTATTTTTTATAATATTAAATATTACACAAATAATAGATAATATTAAATATTACACAAATAATAGATAATATTAAATATTACAGGAATTAGTAAGAAGACGATTGAAGACCAAACGGAAAACAAAGAATAAATTACGCTCTTCAATAAGTGAGGACAGAAAGCTGACATTTTCCTGGTTTTAAACCGACGTCTTTTCACAAGCTTCAAACATCGAAGAGATTATCGCAGTTAATCCTCTTTAATCTGATATTTTCTCAACTTTAGAAATCAGAAAATATTAACCATTGTATTTTTGTGTAAGTATTTAAAACTTTATTTTACAAATTGAATTAACTAAATTACTTTTATGACGACTTTTAATACTATTAGAATTCCGCTGGTTTCCTAATTAAAGAATCGTTTGAATAATAATAATAATAATAATAATAATAATAATAATAATAATAATAATAATAATTATAATAACAGGAAATAAAATGAAATTCTCCGATTTTCCCATTGAATCGATCGTAATAGTGAAATATTGAATAATTGTTTTAATAAAAACAGAGAAAATGTTTCTAATAACAAATTTTATATAAATGAATCCTAATTGATTCGGTAAACTCCGAATATCTGAATCAGAAAATTGAAAATAAAATTAAAACAAAACAAAAAACTCTTACTCATTTATTTACAGTAGAATTTTTTAGTTATTTTTTTATTTGTTTGTGTAATTATTGTTTTCTAGCATTTTTTTTTTAACTCACGTCTTTTTTATAAATTGTTGCTATTCACGCGTTGTTTGATTTTATTGTTATTTTAGCCATTTTTTTCTAACGTCTTGGTGCTTGTGCATATCAACCCTGACATGTTAGACCGCTCTTAAAAATAAAATAGCTAAATAAATGTATAAACTGTGTTATGTACTTACGTGGTACATGAAAAAAGACTGTACACCAAAAATTATGCAAATTCATTCAGTATTTATTTAATTATAAATAAAAAACGATTTTATCACTCGGTAGATATTTCCACCATTTTGTATCTTAGATTTTCCAGTGGTCAAGGACGATAACTCATATTTTCACGATTTCGGGGTTTGGGGTTTTCATTGTTTACAAAAATGTCAAAATGTACGTAAAATCATTTTTTTTCTTTTTCTTATAATTAAATAACTACTGGATGAATTTGCGTACTTTTTTCTACACATTCTTATTTTCAGCTAACACGTAAGTACATAATAAAGTTTATACATTCTTTAAATATTTCAATGTCAGGGCTGATATGCATAAGCACCCACGTCTTTTTTCTGAATTGTTGCTATTCAAGCATTTTTTGTTTTTATTGTTATTTTGGCCATTTTTTTTTAGTTCATGTTATGATGACAAATTTGTCGCAATTTTTTTCGAATTTTTTTTGGGGGAAATTGTTGCAATTGACACTTTGTTTTGATTATGTTTTGGTTTCGACTTTGTCTTGGTCTACGGAATTCTAGGAAGAGTCCACCTTTACAAACACCTTTTTTCACATTTTTGCAAAAGGGTATAACATAGATATTTGGGAGGGAATGGAGATCAGTTTTAATTTACACACTCGTAAAGACCTTCACTGGTAATTTCTTAATGTATGGTCGCTTATTATTAAATGGGTTTCAGCAGGGCTCCCATTATTACATTATGCTCCCCACCCATGTACGTTCGACTATACCTCCCCTCTTTTCCCTGCCTACTCCTGGCAGGCACCAGCATCTGTTTCCTGTCTTTCTCAGAATAAAGCCTGTCTTCAGCCAGTATGTCTTATCTCACTCCTACACTCGTGTTCTCGTAACTTCTTAAATAATCATAATGTAACATGGTTGCAGAACGAGCAACCGGTAAAGCTTTATCTCCTTCTTAAGCGATGGATACAACTACTACTACTACTACAAACTATCAATAACGTCGCTCGTGCGAAAAAGATGGCGGAAAGTTTTTGAGCAAACATAATACCTCCAAGCAGATTATGGAAACAGATGTGGAAGAACTGCTGTATTATCGCTAAACTTGTAGACCAGGATAAATAGTACCAAACAACGTTGTTTCTACACGTACTCGGACAAGACGCCCTTTACTATCCACAACGTGTTTCAATTTGCCCCCACCGAAAACAAAGATGATGTCGATACAGTGATAGCCAAATTCGATCAACACTTTATAGGACAGACTGTGTAAGAAATTGTGAAAACATGGGATTACCTGGCAAACGGTCTCGGTGCACGCTTTGCAGGGCTGGACCGCCCAAAAAATGTCAAGATGGCGTCGGTGGCTTAATATTACCAGGTGATCACGTGAAATCTTGTGTTCTCTCGTGCACACTAGAGTCCGGTTTGAAATAAAAGCGGGTCGCTGGAGGCAAGATGGTGGAGGAAAAACGTAGTCAACGGAAGACAACGCTTTTAAAGAAGAAGAAGACGTGGAAGAAGAAGACGTTGGAGAAGAAGGCGGTGTGCACTAATCCAGAGTCCCTTGCGAATGTTGTTCCGGTGTCTACTAAAAAGAGTTTCTTGGGCGTTTTCGACCGTCGTTGAGATTTTTTCTGCTACAAACACCGGCATCTAAACGTACGACAGGGAAAATAACTTTTCCTGCTACACAGACGAATGAGACCTATGAGAGATACCTCTTCAACAAAAGAAACCAAGAACCAGGTGAGATTATCGACTCCTACGTTACGGCACTATGCAACCTAGCTAAATTGTGCAATATTTGTGAATGTTTAAATTACTCTCTGCTGCGTGACCGTATTACGCTAGGAGTAAGCGATAACCATGCCCGTAAAAAGACTGCTGGAGAATTCAGCACTAACATTTCAACAGTTGACATAAGCCGTAGCTGTGAAGCAACGGAGACACGGCTAAAAATAATTAATCCTGACCAACAAGAACCGATTAACAAAGTCCAAGGCCCAGGTTATAAAAAAGAGAACCAAAGGTACGGGCAAATAGACTGTCATTTCTGTGGCAGAAGACATGGCAAAAGAAAAGAAGCATGTCCTGCATGGGGACAGAAGTGCAACCTTTGCAGTCACAAAAACACTTTGCACTGAAATGGCCAGGATAGCGGCATGGTGAGAGACCAAGACCGTCTAAACCAAGACACGAGGTGAATCGAATAGTGTCCGACTCTGACTCTTCTAGCGATACGGACTATATACTAAGCGTCAACTCCAAGAGAGGAGAAAAAAAACGACAGAACCATTTATGCTAGAATGACACTAGACCATAAACAGGTAAAATTGCAAGTCGACTGTGGTGCTACTGTTAATGTAATTCCACTGAAATATGTTGAGCGATGTTAATCTGCAACCAGCGTCTAAGAAGTTACAGATGTGGAATACGACCGCTCGGCAGATGCAGGATTACTTTGCGCAACCCAAGAACACGAAAAAGTACTCTGTTGAGTTCACGATGGTTAAAGAAAACCTAACCCCATTGCTGGGGAAACGGGCAAGTGAACAGATGAATTTAATAATGGTACATTGTGACAACATCGCTATTGTTCACTCAGACCCAGTCTGTGAGCAACTTATGACAGAGTACTCAGACGTTTTTAACGGTAAACTGGGGTCACTACCCGGTCAAGTGCATCTATAGGTAGACCCCACCATAATACCTCATACTGCCCCAGCCGGACATATATATACCAGTATCTATGATTTCCTGACTTATCACCCTGTCGACGAACCAATAGTCGAATGATTATCACCAGGGGATATCCGAATCTGCATCGATCCAAGACCGCTAAACAAAGCGATGAAGCATGAGCGATACCAACTACCTTCCATAGAGGAAGTACTACCCAAGTTAACAAATGCAAAATACTTCACTAACGTAGACGTTGCATCAGTATGCTAGCATGTAGTGCTAGATGACGAATCAAGCCTCCTCACAACTTTCCAAACAGAGTTCGGTCGATAACAGTGGCTGAAGCTCCCCTTAGGAACTTGTGTGAGCTCTAAAATATTTCAAAAGCGTCTCCATCAGCTGTAGACGATCTAGATGAAGTTGCATGCATTCGGTTGAGGCACTCCTACAACGATGTCGAGAAAAGGCATAAGTAAAAAAGACTGCCATAAGCTTCATGGCTCCCTTCATTACCAGTTATGGGCTACTCCCTAAAATTGACGCGATCACCAAACTAAAGCTATCCACATGGATCGAAGAGTTACAGAGACTTTGTGGGACGGTCAACTACCTAGCAAGGTTCCTACCAAGATTGTCGACTGTCATGGAGCCCATACAGCAACTGATGTGCAAGGATGTCTCATAGATATGGTTGCAAGCATGAGATACCGCATTCGCAAAAATGAAACGAGCAGTCACTGAAGCACCCGTACTCGCTTACTACAATACAGTGTGACACCAGCTCAGAAGGACTTGGCACAGCATTACTACAACAAGGTAAGCCAGTAGCATATGCAAGCAGAGCGCTGACTGATACTGAGCAAAGATATGCCCAAATCGAAAAGGAAATGTTGGCGATTGTGTTCTCACTGGAGAAATTCCACCAATACACTTATGGCAGACGAACAGAGATACACACAGATCATAAACCACTGGAAGCCATAGTGAAAAAAAACCTTGCAAAAGCCCCTAAACGATTACAGGGAATGTTATTACGGACTCAGAAGTATGACATCAACATTGTGTACCTCAAAGGAAAACACATGTATATCGCTGAAAGCAACGAATCAAGATGAGGTATGTGACCAACTCAGTGTTGGCCAACTGAGAAAATAGACCTTCCTTCTGTGCTTCACCCATATTTTCACACTCGTGATAAGATGTCAGTTCAAGTTGGACTTAACCTCAAGGCCAAGCGAGTACTTATTCCACTCAGTCTTCGGAGTGACATCAAGCGCTCAATTCACTCCTCACACATTGGCATAGATGGATGCCTACACAATGCTAGAGAATGTGTTTGCCAGGAATGTCATCGGAGATACGTGACTACATCTCCACTTGCAAAACCTGCTGCAAGTTTGTCACAGAGAAACCGAAAGAAACCTTAATGCCACATGATATAGCTGATCGGCCATGGCAGAAAGTTGGCATTGATTTGTTTGAAAGTGAGACGGTGGAGTACCTCATAACTGTCGATTATTTCTCAAACTTTTTGGAGATAAATCGATTAGAAGACACCACAACCCTGCCAGGTGATCTCCGACACTGGACCCCAGTTCACCTCATCAGCTTTTAAACACTTCTCAGAGAAATGGGACTTCGAACATCTCCTGGCAAGCCCCGGAAATCAGCAAGCTAACGGAAAGGTGGAATCCACTGTGAAAAGTGCAAAACGCCCCATGCGGAAGAACAAAGACACTACCACCGACCAGTTCCTGGCACTATGCAACACATGAAAAGCAGCCCTTCTCAGCGCCTGCTAAATCGCCGCACACGCTCACTTCTGCCCATGAGCTGATACCCAGGTCCACAAACCAGGGTAAAAATGATAAAATGCTCCTCGAGCGTAAGCAATGCTTTCAGGCAGAGTACTACAATCATCGTACACACAACCTACCGGCACTGACCCAAAGCATGCGCACATACACGAAAGGTGACAGAGTATGGGAAAAGGGTATTGTGAACCAACACCTAAATAAACGTTTCTACATGGCGTCACCTGCAAAGATTCCCAGAGCAACCACAAATGACAGGATGCACACCCACTCGTCAGCTAGAACAACCACAGACAGCGATGGGGTACACACCAAATATTCATTCCCTCTCTATCCCCACGGACAGAACCCAAGACATTTGCTTACCACACCAAGCAACCGACACTAAGGAATCTTTCAAAGGTGAATCCCCTGTCTGGACCCACACACGCACTGGCAGGCCAGCATACCTTGAAGACTACACAAACTGATAGCAGTCTGGCTAAACAATGTAAGTCCATAGACTAAGGCCACTCCTCATTCATAAAAGGGAGTATGTTACATTATGCTTCCCACCCATGTATGCACACATGTACGTTGGAATATACCCCCTCCCTCTTTTCCCTGCCTACTCCCAGCATGCATCAGCATCCGTTTCCTGTCTCTCAGAAGAAAGCCTAGCTTCGGCCAGTATGTCTTATCTCACTCCTACACTTGTGCTCTCTTAACTTCTTAAATACATTGTAATGTAACACCCATACAACTTATTTGTTTACTTGCACAAAAAATTTGATTGATTTAAAATAAAACAAACAAATTAACTTTGAACATTCGTTTTATACAGAGAACAAATTTTAACAGAATTTTATGAAATTAAAAGCAAAAAATAAAGAGGTCAAATATAATGTAATTTCAAAATCATCTGAAAGAATGTGACAGGTAAAACGTTCAGAATAAAAGTTAAAATTTGTATATGTTTAAAAAGAAATCATAATTTAATTTTAAGGCAAAACATACCATTTATCTATAATAATAAATTTTATCCCACATTTGGGCAAATACAGTTGCTTATTATTTACTGTGAAATGGGTTTCGCTAGGCTGTCATCGTTCTAAGGCAATTTTTCACAGAAAAAGTATGTGTTCGAAAAATTTATAATAAACATTGAAACCAGTAAGTTATAGCAAGTTTAATTATACACACAAAACAAGTTTACAAAGAAAAGAAACATGGCTGATATATAAAGAAGGGAAGTAACCCAAGTTTTATTATTTTATTTATTTTTATTTCTTTGAATGGTGAAATAATTTTTCGTTTGCTTTCATATATGTACGAGTTAAGAGTTGTGTGTGTTCTCATAAAAGTCAGAAACACCACGAGACACAGTTACCAAGCTTGCCCTTTACTAGAAAATGTCACCGTTTCAAAAAAAGTGGTCATACCTTCAAAATTTTATTAGTCTGACTAAATTAACAAAATTAACAATGCCTATGTAACCATTAGCTAGAATGTTTCAGGTAATTTATTATATAAACGGCAGTTATGTGTACCCAGATAAAAGTCAGAAACTACATAAGACACACTATAAAACTGATATATTTTTTCATGTTGCACGCTTGTGTTGTGATTGCACCTGAGCAATACTTCTACCCCGTAATGGCTGACAGAACAAGAACAAACTACCACTATGGATTAAATAAAAGTTTCTCAACTTAACCACTTAAAAAGAAGAATCGTCTGCGAAGAAAACATCTGGTCAAGGTGACTTCTGTGATTGGTGACAATCTGTAACAAGGTGTTTTGAGAAAGTTGCTGATCATAGCAATATTACACACATTTTTCTCCTCTTGTTCTGTTGTCTTTGTGCATGAGCAATACTTCTACCCGGTAATGGCTGAAAGAACAAGAGCAAGCTACTGCCATAGATTAAATAAAGGGTTTTGAAACTTAACCACTTAAAGAAAAGAATCGTCTGTGTAGAAAACATCTGGTACCTGGTTAAAGTTGACTGTAGACACTCTATGACAAAGTGTTTTGAAACACACTGGAAACCTTGAGAGAATTCCTGATCATAGCAAGTTCTGAACAACAGTTCAAATGAATGTGCAGACCAAAAATATATGATCCCTAGTTCGGATTAATAAAGAGTGTGTCAAATAATTAGGTGTCTATTTTTTAGGCGATTTCTTAGAAATTGACCATTGCCATTCATTGGAAATTAGTCCTTGCATGCATTCAATATTTCTATTGCATGCATTAACTTGTTTTCATGCTGTAAAGTAGGATTTTAAAAGTATTTACACTAGCAAATGTAGCATTATTTTTTTTTCAGAATAGGATTTGTTAAGTTGAATTTAATTATTACAATGTAGGCTTATTGTTTTAAAAAATTGAATTCAGTTTTTACACTTGCAAATGTAGGATTTTTCTTTTTGGCATTAGGATTTTAAAAGTTTAGATTTATCATTAAACTTGTAAATGTGGGATTATTCTTTTTGAAAATCGTATTTGAAAAGGAAAATTTAATTTTTACACTTGTAAATGTTGGATTAGTCCTTTGTAAACTAGTATTTTTAAAGTATAATTTTATTAATAGAGTTGTAATTATGCGATTATTCATTTTTATATGATTTTAAAAATTAAATGTAATTATTACACATGCAAATGTAGAATTATTCTTTTTGCAAATGTAATTAGTATACGTGCAAATGCAGTATTGTTGTTTTTTAACATAGGATTACAAAAGTAAAAGTTAATGTAGGATTATTCTGTTTGAAAAAAAAGATTTTTTAAATTAAATTTAATTATCACGCTTGTAAATATGGGATAATTTATTTTGAAAATAGCATTTAAAAGTTAAATTATTACACTTCTAAATGTGGGATTAGTCTTATTGAAAATAAAATTTTAATTTTAATATTTGTAAATGTATGATGGATTATACATTTAGCAAATAAGATTTGAAAAGTTCAATTTGATTATTACTCTTGTACATATAGGATTATTCTTAGTGAACATAGGATTTCAAAATTATTTCACTGGTAAATGTAAGGCTGTTTCTTTGAAAGTAAAATTGTTAAAGTTAAATTTGATTATTACAATTATACATCTTGGATTACTCTTTTTGTAAACAAGATTTTATGAGTTTAATTGAATTATTACACTTGTAAATATAGGAGAAAAAATTTATAATTAGATTTTAAAAATTAAATTTAATTACCCTTCCAAATGTAAGATTATTCTTTCTAAAAATAGGATATTAAAAGTTGAATTTTATTTTAATACGGTTCAAAGGAAGTTCCTCTCATACAGTGATGAGATTGGATAATGTATTAATTTCTACACAGGGAAGAATAACTCTGCTCAAAAGAAAATAGTTCACGAACATACCACTGCTATCAATGTATATATATATATATATATATATATATATATATATATATATATAATTAACTTGTTACAAATATCCAGGGGGGTATAAATCCGAAGGAAGTTGAAACCGGGTTTATGAGAGTGCTCAATGAAAATTCAGAGCAATATATATATATATATATATATATATATATATATATATATATATATATATATATATATTATATGTGTGTGTAAAAAATCAATGCAAACAATATATTTTTATGTATTTTTACAATTTATTTTCTGACGTTAGGAATATCAATTTTCCATTATATAGAAAAAAGTTTTTTCTCTAAGAAAGGAGAACAAAATTTTCAGCCGTAATTCGGCTCTCGTCAGTTGGTGGGAGATGGGTGGTTGCAGTAGGTGAAAAAACAGTGAAATGATGATCAAGCAGGTGTCTGTCTCTACCGTTTAGTAGACCATAAATTTATTCCATGTAGGAATATATGTATGTGGATATTAATGTATATATGTATGCATATATATTCACATATATATATATATATATATATATATATATTCAATAATAAAAAAGAAATTAGTTTGACTTAATGAAATATTGTGAAAATTATGTTTATATATAATCATTGATTGTATTAAATGAATGTATCATTGTATATTTATGTCGATTTATGTTCAAGTGCATCTTGTTATAGAATTGCACTTAATAATGAGATAAATAAAAAAAAAACAACAAAAACATGTTGGAATAGAAATTTTAAAAAATCAAATCAATTTAGTCAAATATGGTGGTAAAAATATTTTATGACCCAAATCGAAACATTGAACAATTCAATTATTGTAATAATATGTGAAAACATGTTTAAGATAAATTTTATCCAATGTTATTAACAAAATATTTGTTTTATTCACAGATATTAGTTGCAGTGGAGAAGAAGAAATAAATTGACTATACATCATTCTTCATTCCAAGGAGCACTCTACTAATGTAAATATAGCAATTCTTTTAAATGCGTCATCACTTATCAAGGCCAAATACTACTCACGGAAAATGGTTAATGTAATGGATATATTTACATTTGGATGATGACAACAACACTTCTACCTTTATCAGAAACATTGCTTAATGGGTGTGAAGACAGATAAAATGGAGAGAAGCGAGAGTTACTCGGCTGTTGAAAGTAAATTCAAGTTTTTTTCTATTGCAAAGCTGTACAACTATATTAATGTACATCCATGATTACACTCATCTCTAAAATAGACATATTAAGAATTACAGTTAATAAGCATTTACTTACAATTACTTTGAAATATGAGTAAAACATATAAGGAATTTTACCTAGATATAAAGGAGAGTAACTGTTTCTGAGAATTTCTATTTGTGAATGAGGATATATTGTTAGGTAATTGAATTTTATGATAATTAAAACTTGCAAAAATGGAGAGAAATTTTTTATAGTAAATTCAAATTAGAAAATACATACAGGTGAGAAATGTAATTGCTGTCAAGTATGTGGATAACTATTTAAAGTGATAGCAGTATTAAGAGTGTATACATAAAAACTCTAAAGTGTGTTGCTAATCATTTTTTTAAAAAAGGAAGAGTTGAGACAAACTGACAAGAAAGTGTGTGAATCATCATTTTAACTGAAGGCAATTTTGTAATTTCACACGAGAACACAATGGAGAAAATCCCTGATCTTGTGAAGTGTGCAGATCATTATTTTCACAACAGAAACATTGGAAACTTCACATGCGAAAACAAACTGCAGAGAAACCTTTTTCTTGTGAAGTATTTGAATACTCATTTACACTGAAAGAGACGTTGAAACCTCACATGCAAACACACACTGGAGAGAAACCTTATTCTTGTGAAGTATGTGATTTATCATTTTCAATGAAGGCAAATTTGAAAGTTCACATGTGAACACATACTGGAGAGCAAATTGATTCTTGTGAAGTGTGTGGATAATCATTTACAGATATGGCAGCTTTAAATGTTCACATGCGAACACACACTGGAGAGAAACCTTATTCTTGTGAAGTATGTGGATTATCTATTTCAAAAAAGGAACAATTGAAAATTCATATGCAAACACACACTGGGGAAAAACCTCATTCTTGTGAAGTATGTGGATTATCGTTTTCGTACCAGTGCGAATTCAAAATTCACATGCGAACACACACTGGGGAGAAACCTTTTTCTTGTGTAGTGTGTCGATCATCATTTACACGGAAGGGATATTTGAAAATTCACATGCGAACACACACTGGAGAGAAACCTTTTTCTTGTGAAGTGTGCAGATCATTATTTACACACAGGGAAACTTTGAAAATTCACATGCGAATACACACTGGAGAGAAACCTTATTCTTGTAAAGTGTGTGAATTATCCTTTTCCCACAAGGAAACTTTGAAAATGCACATGCGAACACACACTGGAGAGAAACCGTATTCTTGTGCAGTTTGTGGATCATCATTTATACGGAATGAACATTTAAAAGAACACATTCGAACACACACTGGAGAGAAACCTTATTCTTGTGAAGTGTGTGGATCATCATTTACACGGAATGCACATTTAAAAGAACACATTCGAACACACACTGGAGAGAAACCTTATTCTTGTGGAGTGTGTGGATCATCATTTCCACTGAATAGAACATTGAAATCACACATGCAAACACACACTGGAGAGAAACCTTTTTCTTGTGAAGTGTGTGGAACATCATTTACACAGAAAGGATCTTTGAATGTTCACATGCGAACACACACTGGAGAAAAACCTTATTCTTGTGAAGTGTGTGGATTATCATTTAAACAGAAGAGATATTTGAAAATTCATATGGGAATACACACTGGAGAAACCAAAATCCTTAAAAGCGCACTCGGAGCCTCTAAATAGCAGGTTATTGTATGACATTTGAAAGAATGCCCACCCCTATACTAACGAACCCAGAAATAAGGAAAAAAAGAGAAACATTGCTCATTGGGTGTGAAGACAGATAAAATGGAGAGCAGCGAGAGTACCTCAGCTGTTGAAAGTAAATTCAAGTCCTTTTTCTACTGTAAAGCTGTACAACTATATTAATGTACATCCATGATTACACTCATCTTTAAAATAGACAAATAAGAATTATAGTTAAATAGCATTTACTTACAATTCGTTTGAAATATAAGTCTAAAAATATAAGGAATTTTACCTAGATATATATTAAGGAGAGTAACTGTTGCTGAGAATTTCTATTTGTGAATGAAGATATATTGTTAGGTAATTGAATTTTATAATAATTAAAACTTGCAAATGCTTAAACAGACTGCTGAAGGGTTAAGAGGCCACACCACCATGGCTCACCAAGGGAGATACAAGCCTCATACCCAAAACAAGACAGGCACAGTGCACAAATAAATACAGACCAATATGCTGTCTCAGTACCACCTACAAGTTCATTACTGGCCTGGTAGCCGATATCTGTATAATATCAACCCAGTAATTAAACAAATAATGGCTGCCCACATACAAATGCGGCAAACGACCATCTCACTTAGCTACAACCATGGAAAGATTACCATGCCTAACATTAATATCAGAAAGGGAATCTTCCAATGTGACAGCCTATCCCCATTCCTCTTCTGTATGGTAATAGACCCACTTAGTAAGCTTCTCGACAACAGCCATGAGGCCTACAACCTTGGGCAGGGTCGCCAGACTGATCCATCCAAGAAAATCAACCATGGATGACCTTCATGCATAACATCAAACAAAAAGGTGACAGTGTTCTATAATAAACACATACAGATACATAAAAGACATAAATGCTGGGACATTGTTTATGTTAATGGAGACCTAACAAAAACATAATTGTGTTTAACAATAATTTAACTTGCTGTCATCCGAGCAGAACAGGTGGATCCAAATTCAGAAGGCTTTAGGATTCCGAATCACGAAGGTCACAGCCAAAGGATTAATCCCAGACATCAAGACAATAGCGACAAGGGCAATAGCAACTTGGCCTTGCATACAAAACCTGCCATCCCATAATGACAATAGATTACCAGTAAGCTGACAACCAACCGGTCAATCCTCCAACGAGGCTGATATTTCAGTTGACTCACCCCATCCTCCCAGGCCTTGCCTCCTCTCTTTGGGGTAAAGACAACACAATTTGTCTTGCTAACTGCTAATTTTAATATGCCTAAAAATTCAATACAAATCATTAAAATTTAAGTGATGTAACAAACAATTTACTGATAAAAATGTTAACAAGACTAAGATATCCGAAAATTGACTATGAATCATCTACAAGTTATGTACATGTCTAAAAATCCAATACAAATAATGAACACGTTATTCACAAGACTAAAAATTGACTTGCATAATTACCACATTATTAACGTATCCGAAAATTGAGTGAGACTATGAACACATTAAGAACATGAGATCAATGAGAATAATAAACATTTTATGAACACATGTATATTTTAATACCATATTACGTTATTGAGATAATTAACGGACAGGGGCGATAACTCTTTGTATGATAGAGTTAGTTGCCCTTCTCGTCTGTTTGTGACTCAATGAGTAACCCATATTGTTTTTACGTTTTGTTGTTTGTATGCTCAGAATAAAGTCTCTTCGTACCTTCAAACTGTTTCATGTGATGCATCTTTATTTATTGGCGTGGTGGCAACAGTTTACCTATATACGCTATTCAGAAGGATTATATAATAAAAAATAAACATGGAGATTGTTAGCCACCTCATAATTGGGTGGCTGCCTGAAGGTGTTATCGTGAGGAGTCTAGACTATTGATGTGTCTCTTAACTTTACATCAAGTCACACTGGTGAGTACTGGTACAAACTCATTCAAATTGTTAGATGGTACATAAACTAACAACCTAATACATTTCAGTTGCTCAAAGACATGTCACTATGTTTGCATGCACCCAATAGCAGTGATGTTTGAGAAAAAACCAGTCAATCTCTTCTAATTGAAACTAGGTCCCATTCTTCAAGGTTAACCGGAATAAGTCACGCACACCCGTACCGGCGATTCACAAATGATGGTATGGAGGTACTTATTTCAATAGACAAACTTTTTCAAAAAATATCGTCATATGATGTTGGGTTACTGTCCCTATATTTCACAGGGTTCTATTTTCAAAACATCAACGTCATCAGCAAGTGTTAGACGTACGATTAAACGACATTATGGCCTCCAGACTAGTAGCTCTCACGTCCTGGACTTCGACACCTAAGATTTGTAACAATGGCATAAGCGAACTATTTCTTGTTGATGTACGTTAGCTTTAACTGAGATGGTAGTTCTTCTTGCCATCAAGATGCAAACTTATCCTGATCTCGCTCTGCTTTTGCCAAAGGCAGACGAAATGCTATTATTAGGATATTACATTATCTAACCGACATGAGCCAGTCAATTGCACGATCTCTCGTTTCTTCTTGTATTCATGTAAATAAATATTGACATCTATTTGGTTTTGAAGACATTTTTTTTTTTCAAAAAAAGAATGGTGAGTTTTTTTTGTGTAACATTTATATTTCAGTCAGATTCGGCCAGATGTACTAACGCTTTCCAGTAAGTTCATAATCCTGACTTTGTGCCTGATTTAAAACTTAATTCATGCCGTCTCTTACCCATCTAAGACTGCTAACCACAACTGTCTGCAGACAACAAGAAATTATCAGCTTTATTGATGACTCCCTTCTAGGCACATACAGTCATATGATACCTGGGTACATCTCTGAATGACGTGAATTCAATGGGAGAGAAAAGTGGAGTCTCTGAACGTCTGTTATACTTTCCTTATATTGAGAATTAGGTGGCGTTATTTGAACCTCTCCTCTAACAAAGTTCAATTCAACAACAACAAAATATATTCTCATTATCATTACTTTCCATATTGGGAAATTCGAATTCACTCTTATAACTCAGGAATAGTCAAGTTTATGTTTAATCCATCCCCTCGTCTTTTTCATCTGTTTCCATCTCCCACTGTTACCTAAGTACGAGGGAGGAGTTTCACTCTTTTCCCAAACTCATTCACAGAAAAAAACACTTCTGTTTTCGTCACCGATGACCCAAAGGCACATCCCATGGGTAACTCTATGACGGACAATAGGATACTGGCTGTTATCGTTTTGGTGGCCTTACCTTTGCAAACCCTAGATATTTCGATCTCTTCCTGGGTGGCCATGGCCCAAATCCCATCGGCTACACTGACTGCGGAAGCCAACACAACATTCCTCAACACTTTTACCTGACAATTCTTCCTAATCATTTTTTTATCCTTTCTAAACTATTGTAACACGCACAATTCATTTAGTTACATAAATCGAACTCACTGATCCAAACGTTCCACATTTATTCGCTTCCTCATTAGTCACTAGCATGAATTTTGTTCTGGTCGCATTTAAGGCTACAAACTTCGTCTACACCTTATATCTTGCTACTTCCCCGAGTTTTTGGTCATATTGGGGGTATGGTATGATCAGATGTCCAAGTGACAACATATCTAACTGCACACGTACATGTTCTAATGACGTCATCAACGACTGTTGTGTCTTGCGTACCTTATTAATAGTGTTAATAACTGAAAATACCGCTGAACAAAATCGTCCAGTTCACGTATTCCTGCCATCACGGCGTCGGTTATATTGGCCACTTTTCTAAATTTCCGTACCTGAGAGAGCAACCTATACTATCCTTTTTCTAAGCTAATTCTATCCTAGTATTGACAGCACCACCCTCCCGTCCATATCTGCAAAGAGAGAGAGAGGGAGAGAGAGAGAAGGGAATCGATCTTAGTTACATATCTCCCTCTATTCTTATCTATCCGTTTATCGCCAAAGGGACATCCGAGAAGAGGGTCCACGCCATAACCACCAGCACCACAAACACATGGGGGCCCTCCATACACATGAGATAATGATATTTACGCGTCGCTTAAAAGAACGCTCCATGTGCATGTCATCTCCTTGGTTTACACGCCACTCGTACACATGGGGATTAATTCTATTTTCCATTTGATAAATGGTGTTCTAAAACTACCAAACGCTTGTCTGCCATTGTATATCTTTTTATCTCGCATGACAAGGGAAAATCATTTACCGTCAGTAAACTTTCATAAATATTTTTATATTGCTGGTTATATTGAAGCGGTTAACTCTCAAAATGACTGCCAAATTTCGTAAATATTTTCATATCCTTTGCTTTAGGTGTAAAAAAATTAACTCAGTCTAGATTACTGAGAATATGTTTCCTTTTTCTTACAATCAAACGTGCTCCTTTTTGGGGAGTTGGATTTTCCCCACATTAAAGACTGATTTTGTGTCTAACTTTGCCCAGCTTTAGAATTGCTGGTTATATTGAAGCGGTTAACTCTCAAAATGACTGCCAAATTTAATAAAATAGTTTTGTCTGATTTACCAAGTAATCACTGTTGTAATCCGGTGCACGTGGGGATTTCTCTCTAGAATCCCGTGCACGTGTAATATATGAGACATGGTTCACTGTCATCGGATTTGCTTGTCTGTCATGATTGAGAGTATTGATGGAGTGTGCAGTTGCTGCCTGTTTGTAGATTGGTTGTACCTCGTGCTGAGGGTGTTTAGTGGTGATCATACCTAGGAAAATGTCAGATGGGTCTGGGATTGAATCCGAGTCTGAGGAGTATGCTTCTACACGGCAGACTGTCCTTCGGGTATAGCAGCAGCTGGAAACTGGTCATTTGCGATTGCAGTTTGTGCATCGCTTGTGATATGCTGGGCACTGGCCACGTTGGTGTGAACCAGCACAGAATTTGCAGGAGTTTATCTGTCGTTGCCTGTCACGTCCAGGGTCCCATTTGGATGAGTTACGGTCAGGGGAAATTTCTCTCCTTTTGCGTATGTGTGTGATAGCTGCCACGTCTGCATCATGTCCTGTATTTACTAGTTCCTTGGTCTGGCTTTTCGTTTCTTCTGCCGCTTGACCAGCCTGGATTGCTTGGTCCAGCGTAATGTCATGCTCTCTCAACAAGCGTTCCCTTAGACGGAGATCGTTTGTCCCAATAATAAGAACGTCTTTTATTAAGGAGTCCGTCAGGTCCTCCAATTCACAGTCTGTGGCACGTTGACGAAGTACTGTGACAAAATCATTGACCTTTTGTCCATTCATTTGCTTGCTGGTGAGACATCTGTGTCTCAGGATCGTCAGATTTTTTCGAGGCTGGCAATATGCATCAAACTGTTGCATAACGTTATGGATGTCAAACTTATCTTCCACTGAGGTGGACTGGAAGGTGAAGTTTACATCTCGTCCTTTAGGCCCTATGCATGTCAGCAAAACTGAAGTCTGAACCTTTCCGGGCTTCGTGTAATATTCGGTGGCCATCAAATAGAAATTCAGTTCCTCCTTCCAACGCTTCCAAGTCTCAGCTAGGTTTTCTTGTTTGGGAGCTGGGAGAGTATCCATGATGCTTATGGATAGGTGCAAATTTGACGAAGTTTTAATCACGAAAATGCTTTTAGGATTCGAACCGAACCAATTCAAACAAATGTAAGAAAAGGAAATCGTAACAAAACAAAACCAATGCAAGAAAGGGGTGTTCGTTAGTTTGGAAAGATTTTACGTTGATGACGGTGATGCAGCTACTATCCCGCTTCGGGGACTTTTGTTGCTCTTCCATTTAGAATATTAATCGGCGTTTTTAAGCTTCTTTACTTTTAAGAGTTCTTCCATAGGAGTTCCTTCTCAAGTTCGTAGATGACATTTTAATATCGTCAGTGTGAGCTTAGAGACCAGAGTTCCCTCAGGTTATTTATGTAGGAGTTCCTAAATAGATCACCAGGTTCTTAACATAGGAGTTCCTCCTCGCGTTCTTGGATGACATTTTAAGGTGCATAATAAAAGTCAGAATAATCTGGTGGAATGTATCTAATTTCTCATCTTTGTTGTATTCCTGTGCGAACGCACGTGGGGCTTTCTCGCTAGAAATTCATCAAGTGTAATATATGAGACATGGATATAAATTACTGCTTACCGGTTCTGGGATATAATGGTTTAATCCAATACTAGTTATTTCAAGAGATGCATAATAAATAAGACAAGATGTATGTAGATTGGCAGAACACGAGTATGTGTTTGCTGTCTTTTATTTATCTTTCATTCTGTGTTACACACGCCCCTAGCACCGGTTTTCTAGATTGCCCAGCTCTGAATTCCCAAATTAATATTATAACAGTCACAGGCCAAATTCATTCACAATCATAATGTGTCTTGCACAAGTTAATAAATAGAAAAAAATGGCACAAACCAAGATCAATTTGGTAACAGAAAATTAGGATCGTTCAGGAGGGGCGTGTTAGTAGGGCGGGCTAGGCTTTCCCGTTTAGTTTCAAATACGGCTAAGCCCCACAAATTTGAAAATAAATATTTGCTCTGTTTTGAAGCAAATTTTTACAAAACAGTTTAAGCACGTTAAAAGTATACAGGTCGGTTGATAATTAAATTCTAGTGAGTTTGGTATGAGGGCAGTTAAAGGGAAGGTAGGTTTTAAATGTGAGTAAAATCGAGCTTCTCCAAGACGGACATTCTGGATTTAACAAAAAATAAAAATTGCCTCGGTCTAGAATGAATTCTGCTTCTCTGACGTTGAAAAAACGATAAAGTGGTAATATTGACGATAAAGATGGCTTCCGATTGTGACATCAGTGTGTCGCCAGCACTTTGTTAGCTGTGATAATCTAAAAAAAAAATGTCCCCTAGCCGGCGAATAGGAAATTATTTTCTGATTTTGTGACCAAAAATTAAATAATCATAAAAAACTGATTCATTTACGTTGTTTTTTTTTTCAGGGGGATGATACATTTATAGATTACCCTCCTCTAGTGAACCCCCCCTCCCCCCAAAAGACTAATTGGGGATATTTTACGACGCTCATCAGAGTAAAAACGCTAAAAAACAAATATACAACAAATAAAAGTAACTGTCGTCGATAAAAGTTAATTTAAAACTGTCCTGTGATATTTGTTTGTATTTTTAAACCGTTCCAACTGCTATTTATTAGAAATCAATAGTTTTGTTACATGAACTTGCAAATACAAAATGGCGCTTGCTTGTAAGAGAGTAAGCAAAAGACGCCATTTTGTCTAGAAAAAAGTACGAGTTAAAAATGAACAAGAATTTTTTTTTACATCTAATAAAAACCCATTTATAGTACGTAAAAATACAAACAAATATCATAGGTAAGTAGACAAATATCTCTTCTCGACGTAGGTTAAACTCACTTGTTGCATATTTATTTTTATAACCCCGTTCTCGTTAGTTTTTTGGACCCCGTTCGCGCCTCTGCTGCATATACCCGACTAATTTGCAGAAAGTAAGAAAACCCCGACTAATAGTACTTTGTTTCCTGTTGCAAAAATCAGAACAAAATACTATTTACCGGTTTATTTAATTTTAATTATTTATATTCATTTATGAACTTAATGAAATAAACTTAATATTAACCCGAAACACTTTGTTTTAATTAATTTGTTTAAAAGTTATTAAAATAAATTGTTTCAAATTATTTCATTAAGAAAGCAGTAAACAAATGGCGAATGGGCATAACAGGGGTATAAGCTGGCTTACGGTGGAAAAATGGTTGAAGAAAGTGTCGACGGATGCCTGAAAGGTATACAACAATTTTTGTTTTCATATTAATTTCAGATTTCACTATTATTAAAAAGAATGTTTTGAAAACAATCGAATAAAAACAAATAAATTATTAGTCTGTATTATGTTAATTATTAGAAAAGTCTGAAATTAATCTGAAAAAAAAAATTGTTGTATCACTTTCAGTGTTCGCCCAGGTACCCGCATCATAACGGATGGCTGGCGAGCCTATCATGCCCTACCTAATCATTTTGTGGTTAACCACAGATAGAACTTTGTGGATCCGGACGACCCTACAATCCACACAAATCGTGTGGAAGGAAGCTGGGTCCATTGCAAAGTTGTATGTGTGGTTGACCACAAAATGATTAGGTAGAGCATGATAGGCTCGCCAGCCATCCGTTATGATGCGGGTGGAAGGAAGCTGGGTCCATTGCAAGTTAAAATTCAAAGTGATGAGCGGGACTAGCCCGGAAAACTTCAATGGTCACCTACAGGAATTTCTGTGGCGCCGCCGGATTAAAACAAATTTCTTCGGCAATATACTGTATTGGATACGATATTATTATGACGTTTAATAAAATAGTTGGCAAAAAACATTATTTT
>OY744525.1:166887837-167015337 GCA_963556195.1 Sepiola atlantica | reverse complement strand
CAGCATTAAAAGTTACCAACCATTTATGACCCCAATCCACTACAGCCTGGAGGTCATTTTTTAAGGATTCAGCAATTGCCTCGGATACGATTGCATCTATTTTGCCAACATGGCGAGAGTAAATAAACTAATCTCAGACTCTATATCATCAAGGAGATCGTTTATGAAGATCAGGAACAACAAAGGTCCAAGGATAGATCCCTGGATACACCAGCATTTATGTCATGTTGCTTAGATTAACGGCCATGGATTTTTCTTTTGGTTAGGAAGAATCTAATTATATTAAGTAATTGCCCAGTAATACCGTATGAGCGTATTTTCAGAGGAGCCCTTTATGCCATACCTTGTCAAAGGCCTTGGATATATCAAGCACTAATGCCCTGCCTTGTTGAGTGTATGATACATGCGTTCAGAGATGACTGTTAGGATGTCTGCAGTAGATCGTGCTTGTCTAAATCCATACTGGCGATCAGATAGAAGTTTAGCATTAACTAAGTGCTGTACTATCGCTAGATTGATTAAGGATTCAAAGATTTTAGCAAAGATTGAGAGTAGACTGATTTGGCGGTAGTAGAGAGGATCAGTTCTATTCCCAGAACTCTTGTAGACTGGTACAACAGAGGCAATTTTCCAGCTATCGGGGAAACAAGATTTAGCAAGGCATTTATTGGAGAGGACAGGGGCCAGTGCAGCAGAGCATTTATTTATTACTATTACAGGTATAAAATCAGGCCCACAAGCTTTGGAGGTGTTATGGTTTTTATGATGTCTCTGACCTGGGATGGGGTGATGACAAGGTTATCAAGTGTGGCTTCAGTCCGCAAAAGGGTTGTTATCTGAGTCCAGAGTGGAGTTAGAAGCGAAACGCTGTGCAAGTAGTTCAGCCTTATCAGTGGCCGTGCAAGCAACATGATTGTGGGTTGATAGTGGGGGAATCATTGATTGACCATTGTTCACTTCACTATTGTAGATTTTCCAGAAATCATGCGTGCCTAGTTTCTGTGACTGAATGTGATTTTTTGTTAACTCATTAAACCTTCTCTTTGCTTCACCTATAACGGCCTTGCAATTATTTCTTGACTCTATAAATTTATGTCTATTAGTAGCTGACTTATGGTGGCCGAATTTACGGAATGCTTGTTGCCTTTCAGCAATGGCAGCTGCACATTTTGAGGTGAACCATTGGGGAGAGTGGGGCTTGCAAAAGAATTTTGTCATGGGGACATAGGCTTCAATGCTGCTTTGACCCATTCAGTTAATTCATTTGCACACTGGTCGGCAGGGAGTGAGAAGGTTTCCCTCCATGGGGCGTCGCTGATATGATCTCTGATTAACTCGAAATCAGCCTGCTTGTAGTATCTCGTTTTGAGCAACGGTTCATCAGCTTTTGTGCAACTTTTTAGTGTGATATGTATCATTTGCACAATGTGATCAGCATTCTCGAGGGGGCGGTGAGCTTTCGTCACACAAGCCTCGGGCATTGAGGTCAAGAAAAGGTCTAGAAGTGAGGCTTGTTGGTCTACTCAATCAGGGATGTGGGTCGGAAAATCGACAGTCTGAGAGAGGGAGTGAGCTAAGGAGAAATTATACGTAGAGTTGCCAGCTGGGTCAGTAATCCTAACCAGTTGCGGTGGTGGGCATTAAAATCCCCAAATACATGTATTTGTCCATTCGAGTCAATTAAGAGTGCTCTATCTATGCTTTGAGGGACAGAGTTTAGCAGAATACAGTCCGGGGTCGAAGCGGAACAGTATAAGAAATATAAGTAACTGACACTGTGATGTAAAGTCAATCTAAAGCACATGTAGTCTTGGTCATTGATTCTAACCTATGTTGTCTAGTCAGGGGGGAGGGTGTTTCGAACATAAACTCCCAGCCCGTGCATATGTTTGTCAGAGTCTTTGCGGTAGAGTGGGAGGTAGTCAGTCATGTCAATGTGCTGAGAGGAGATTGAGGATTGAAGGTTAGTTTCACTTAGAGCTAGGTTTCTATGTCGTTGATGTTGGTTCTAAGTCCCCGGATATTTGTGAATGCGAGCCTCAAGGGCGGAGGCGAAAGTGTTTTTGTTGGGTGTCTGGTTTAGGTTTTTTTTAATCTTTTTGTAATGACATGTTTGTTTTGATCATAGAGTGGGTTGGTCAAGGTGGGTCCTTTTTTGGTGCCAATAAGCTCACAAAACCAGTCCATTAGTCATGACCTGGTTCATGAGGGTTGTGGCCTCGGGAAAGCCCATCAGATAATTTCATGGTCCCTTTCCATGCGCGACATGGCACATACAACTACCCACGGTATTATGCAACTGATGATGGAGCAGCCGTTCTTGGCGCTACCCAAGAGTTTGGGCTCCTTCCTGTCAGTTGGAAACAGCAGCCAGACAAGCTGCCTAACCTGTACCCTCAACCTGTCGGAACAAGAGAAACCCCGACTGGTCATGTAAGACTTAGTGATGAAAAAACTTTCCCCAAGTTGCCCAAATAGAGAGAAAGAGAACAGCGTCCTAGTAAGGAAACAAAGCTAGGCGTAGACATAGAAAGAGTGCAAGGGTCGGCGATAGGCAGAACCTATCTACTCCTTAAGCAATTGTAGATTTGCAAACCGGATATTCTGTTCGAGATTCCAACTCTAGGAAGGGGTAAAAATAGCCGTGTACTAGTCGGGTATTTCCTAGCCCCCGTATGTTAAAAAAAACCTTCTATATATACTGTATATATATATATATATATATATATATATATATATATATGTACATATGTAGTAGAATAAGTTCATTGTATACTAAAGAGGGAACAGAAAGTTGGAGATAGGTTTCCCTCTTGCAAGTAAGTACAAATAAGAGAAATAAGAGAGGCCGAACTTGAGGCCAGCATGAGATTTCAAGAACTTTTTCAGTGGAAACTCAATAGACAGGCAATAAGACAGTATATATAAATAACTAAAGATATTTAAGTAAAACGTGGTAAATACTAGTAAGTTTGGTAGCATTGTTTGAAATTAGTAAAAATGCCAAATACATTTAAGATAGTAAAAGAACAAAGAACTCAACTGAAAACTTTGAGAAGTCTTTCATTCTGGCTGCCATGTGGTTAGCATTAATTGAAGTTTGGCTACTTTGCAAATGACCCTTTCAACAAAATCATATCGTGTACATCTGAGGAATGATGAGGGGAGCTTTTGAAAGGGGGGCTTGTATGTCGAGGGTTGTTGTAACTTTTTTTCTAGCATGTTAAGGCTACCCATTTTTCCATATATTTTTAACATTTAGCTAGAAGAATATCGAGATTTACAGCCAGTTGAAAGACACTATTTATAAGATTAAATGCTTCCATGTATTCCTTCACATCTGGCTCTTTTCTTGCTGAAGTAGCCTTCTGGTGCTGGTCACTTGTGACATAACGAATGCCTGCTAGTTTTTTCATTGTAAACATGATTTCAGCGCATGCTGGCAGATGTAGTATCCAGACCAATTGTTGAATTTCGTCCATTCCTCTGCTATGTGTAAGAACTCCAGACGGCTTCATGCTTCTCATTAGCACCTGCTCAATAACCAGATTCAACGACAAGCAAGCCCAGTAGCAAATATTGGCAACATTTTCCTTACAGCGTCATGGTGCAATTCCCAGTTCCCAGTGCACTCTGCCTTGATAAACAATTTCAGGATCTTCACCGTATCAAGGTATTGAATCCACAATTTTGCTGTTCGCTCGTCAACCATCACATAGTTTATTTTCTGGGTGTCACAATAAAGAGGAACACGCACCATCAGGAAAAAGAAGGAAGTGCTTTGCATGTCGTATGCAGGTTTAAAAAGGGCTTCTCTTCATAGGTGCAGGTGTTTATGCAATTGGCATATGTGGATATTAGGTGAGAGAAATCAAGAGGACAGCTGGGAAGGGGAGAAGCGATTTTGGATTGGAGAGAGAAAGGCAGAAAGTGGGTTGCACGAAATTCGGTTCGGTTGAATTACAGTCAAAACTTTTTTTTATTTTTCTGGCAGAGTAAGTTAACAAGCTATTTCGGCTTAAAATGGACAGCCGTTTTGACCTAAAGATAATTCCCGAGTCGTTGAATGGATTGAGTTGGAATTAGTGTGTGACTTATCTGGAGGGAAGCGGCTTGAAAATGTCATCCCACTTCGGTTAACTGGGGGAGCATTTGCAGTGTACCAGCAACTAACTCAAGAAGAAAAATCCGATGCAGCACAAATTAAGGGAGCTCTATTTACTGCCTTTGCCGATGACAGATTTACAGCGTATGAGAAGTTTGAGGCACGTGTATTGCATCCGGGTGAGACTGTAGACGTATATTTGGCAGATCTGCAGAAACTGTCAGTACTATTTGGAGGAATACCAGATAATGTGCTGATGTGTGTCTCTGTACGGGGGCTTCCCAACCCTGTAAAAAGGCTGTTGCGGTCCTCCTCTAGGGTGCATGATATAACTTTAGAAGAGCTGTTGGCTCAGGCTCAAGCATTGATGAAAGACAATGCTGAAGTTGGGGAACCAGTTGTGACTGCGACACAGCCTACCCGAATCACTCAACCACCTGTGGGCATGGGGCAATCTGATTATACATGTTACAAATGCAATGGCCCTAATCATTTTGCGAGAGACTGCATGCAAAGGAGGCAGACTACCCATCAACGATGTTATCGGTGCAACAAGACTGGTCATCTGGTAAGAGATTTTCCGGGAAACGAAGTTGGGGACAAGACATCAGTGCCAGTCTTTCCCCCAGTCAGAATATGAACTCAGTGCTACCTGTCATTACCATCTATGTTGATGATGCACCATGCTTGGCTCTCCTTGACACTGGATGCTCACATTCTATCTTGAGTGCAAAGCTATGTCGGTCTTGGTCAAAGCAGAAGATAATGGTAACTACATTAACCGGCGCTATGAATGTGGCACCATTAGGATTAATGCAGAGACTGGTAACGTTGCCACAATCAAGGTGCTGATTATGCGAGGTAAACCTCTTGATTTCGATATGTAAACATGATTTCAGTGCATGCTGGCAGATGTAGTATCCAGACCAATTGTTGAATTTCGTCCATTCCTCTGCCATGAGTAAGAACTCCAGACGGCTTCATGCTTCTCATTAGCACCTGCTCAATAACCAGATTCGACGACAAGCAAGCCCAGTAGCAAATATTGATTTTGATATTTTACTTGGCATTGACACCATTAAGGCACTCGGTGGCGTTCGCATCACACAATCTGGAAGTGTGGAGTTCGGGGAGGCACAACCCATCTGCGCAGCACTTTGTATTAACGAAGCTGATTTTGTTGCAAAATTTGACGAACTGAAGAAAGTGTGGGTTGCAGCATGGAAATGGTCAGCAGGTTATGCATCAGAGAAACTGGAAACTCGGATTTCTGAATATGCAATGTCTAATGAATTAAGGGAAGATTATGGATGCGAGTTGCAGACTTGGATAAACAACGGTTGGTTATTGCCATATAATCAGGAGGAGGTTGCCCCCCCCCCAAGAGACTATTACCACTGATGGCTGTGCTACAGGCCAATAAAAATAAGGTGCGTCCTGTGATGGACTATCGTGAATTAAACACCTATGTTGATGCATTCACTGACAATGCAGATGGTTGTGCAGAGAAAATGCAAGAATGAAGACAGTAAGGAATGTATCCATTCTGGACCTCAGGAAGGCATACCTACAGATGCATGTTGAGAGATCTCTCTGGCTGTACCAGACAGTCATATTTAAAGGGCAAACATATTGTCTAACTAGGTTAGGATTTGGCTTAAATGTTGGCTTAAATGAGGCTGTGTTAGCCAAGGATAAGAAGATAAGAAGAGCAACGTCGGCGTATATTGATGACATATTAATGAGGATGTGGCATCGGCAGAATCCATAAGGAAGCATCTGGACCTGTACGGACTTACTAGTAAGGACCCAGAGAAACTGAAAAATGGTGCACGAGTGCTGGGATTAGAAATTTGGGCAGAGCATGCCACACTGCGATGTTGGCGAGGAGCAGTACTGTGGATGCACCGAGAACTATGACACGAAGATGTATCTTCTCCATGTGTGGCAAACTGGTGGGGCACTTTCTGATGTGTGGATGGCTTCGAGTGGCAACGTTATGCTACAACTGTTACACATAACTGGGATGACAAGGTTAGCTATACTCTACTGGAGTGTATGATAGCAGATACACTTCCCGGTGTACAGCAATCAGATCCAGTCCAAGGAAAATGGTGTGTGGCCACAAAGGTGTCATAGGAAAGTGAAGAGGATTGCTGCACGAAATAGATTTTTATAATTAAATAGAATTATTACATTTGTAAATGTAGGATTATTTTATTTTGAAAATAGGATTTTAACAATTAAATTTTAATATTAAACTTTTGAATATATTACTTGACACAACTTGTTTTTAAACACTAACCCTAACTATTTAGTTATAAAAGTATTACTTCACACAACTAGTTATAAAACCCTAACTCTAACCATTAAGTCATAAAAGAATGACTTCACACAACTTGTTATGAAACCCTGATCATTCGGTCAGAAAAGTATTACTTCATACAACTTTTCATTAAACCCTTTTCTATATTTCTTGTTAGAGATTAGCCAATTTTATTGTAAACAATATCTTAGATGATGTTAAAACATCTGATTGCTAAATAGTGCAGAAAAACTGTGAATACTGTTCAAGGGAAGTTCCTCTCATACAGTCATTAGATTGGATAATGTATTAATTTCTTCACAGGAAAGAATAACTCTGCTCAAAAGAAAATAGTTATTGAACATACCACTGCTACAAATGTATACATATATGTATATATATATATATATACATACATATATACATATATATATATATATATATACATATATATATGATAATTTTATTTACACAGACATGTACAAAATCTGCGACACTGGCATGTCGATGTTATCGATCAACAGTTACTATAAACTGAGATCTCATCAGGCAGAGTTAGAATCCGAACTTGACCTCAGATCATATTTGGAGAGAACAAATATGATCTGAGGTCAAGTTCGGATTCTAACTCTGCCTGATGAGATCTCAGTTTATAGTAACTGTTGATCGATAACATCGACATGCCAGTGTCGCAGATTTTGTACATGTCTGTGTAAATAAAATTATCATATATAAAGCTCTATTTTGATATTGAGCACTTTTTATAAACCCGGTTAAAATTCTCTGGATTACCACCCTGTGGATATTTTTCACCTGGATTATTACCATTATTATTATATATATATATATATATATATATATATACATATATATATATTCAATAATAAACAAGAAATTAGTTTGACTTAATGAAATATTGTGAAAATTATGTTTATATATAATCATTGATTGTATTAAATGAATGTATCATTGTATATTTGTGTCGATTTATGTTCAAGTGCACCTTGTTATAGAATTGCACTTAATAATAAGATAAATAAAAAAACATGTTGGAATAGAAATTTTCAAAAATCAAATCAATTTAGTCAAATATGGTGGTAAAAATATTTTATGACCCAAATCGAAACATTGAACAATTCAATTATTATAATAATATGTGAAAAGATGTTTAAGATAAATTTTATCCAATATTATTAACAAAATATTTGTTTTATTCACAGATATTAGTTGCAGTGGAGAAGAAGAAATAAATTGACTCTACATAATTCTTCATTCCGAGGAGCACTCTACTAATGTAAATATAGCGATTCTTCTATTCCACCTCTATCAGAAACATTGCTCAGTGGGTGTGAAGACAGATAAAACGGAGAGAAGTGAGAGTTACTCGGCTGTTTAAAGTAAATTCAAGTTTCTTTTTCTATTAAAATACTGTACAACTATATTAATGTACATCCATGATTACACTCATCTCTGAAATAGACACTTAAGAATTTCAGTTAAATAGTATTTACTTACAATTCGGTTGAAATATAGGTCTAAAAATATAAGGAATTTTACCTAGATATATATTAAGGAGAGTAAGTGTTTCTGAGAATTTCCATTTGTGAATAAGAATATATTGTTAGCTAATTGAATTTATAATAATTAAAACTTGCAAAAATGGAGATAATTTTTTTATAGTAATATTCTGAGTATTTTCCGTAAATCTGAACTGTACACATTTCATATAAAAACTGATTCAATATAACTATCAATATACAACCTAATTGCTATAAAGTTTATCAATTATTTACAGTAAATTCACATTAGAAAATATGGAAACAAGGGTGAGAAATGTAATTGCTGTCAAGTATGTGGATAACTATTTTAAGTGATAGCAGTATTAACAAACACTGAGGAAAAATTATTCTTGTGAAGTGCGTGAATCATCATTTTCACAAAAGGAATAATTGAAACTTGAAATGCAGACACACACACAGGAGAAACCTTATACTTGTGAAGTATGTGGATCATCATTTTCACAAAAAGGCAAATTGAAAATTCACATGCGAACACACACTGGAGAGAAACCGTATTCTTGTGAATTATGTGTATTATCATTTTCAAAAAAAGAAAAATTGAAAATTCATATGCGAACACACACTGGGGAGCAACCTCATTCTTGTGAAGTATGTGGATTATCATTTCCGTACCAGTGCGAATTGAAAATTCACATGCGAACACACACTGGAGAGAAACCTTTTTCTTGTAAAGTGTGTGGAAAATCATTTTCACAAAAACCAAATTTGAAACTTCACATGCGAACACACACTGGGGAGAAACCTTATTCTTGTGAAGTGTGTGGATCATTATTTACACAGAAGGAAACTTTGAAAGTTCACATGCGAATACACACTGGAGAGAAACCTTATTCTTGTGAAGCATGTGGATTATCATTTAGACAGAAGGAAACTTTGAAAATTCACATGCGAGCACACACTGGAGAGAAACCTTATTCTTGTAAAGTATGTGAATCATCATTTGTACATATGGGAGCTTTAAAAGTTCACATGCGAACACACACTGGAGAGAAACCTTATTCTTGTGAAGTGTGTGGATCATCATTTTCCCAACAACATAAATTGAAACTTCACATGCGAGCACACACTGGAGAGAAACCTTATTCTTGTGAAGTATGTGGATCATCATTTGTACATATGGGAGCTTTACAAGTTCACATACGAACACACACTGGAGAGAAACCTTATTCTTGTGAAGTGTGTGGATCATCATTTACACAGAAGGAAACTTTGAAAGGCCACATACGAACACACACTGGAGAGAAACCTTTTTCTTGTGAAGTGTGTGGATCATCATTTACACGAAATGAACGTTTAAAACAACACATGCGAACACACACTGGAGAGAAACCTTATTCTTGTGAAGTGTGTGGATCATCATTTACACGGAAGCGATATTTGAATGTTCACATGAGAAAACACACTACTTACTAATGGATTTAAGAAAATGGCTGGTTTACAAAAAACTGACCAGTGCAGGTTCTGTCACTCTGCCATTGAAAGTCCAAGCCACATAATGTATGGATGCAAGATCCTTTTGGCTGATGGCCATTACACTGCCCGCCACAACAAAGTATGTAAATACCTACATTGGAAAATCTGCAGAGAGATGCAGCTTGAAAGATCACTGAACATCTGGAAACATCAACCCTCACCCATAACATCGAATGGAAAACTGACAGTGTTCTATGATAAAGACATACAGAGAGAATATATTAAGCACATGGAAAAAATCCTCACATCTGAACTCTCATAAAAATAAAATAACTGCCATAAACCAACTGGCACTACCTGTCGTTTCCTACGGGTTCGGCATTATAGATTGGCCACAAGGTTACATCAACAAACTAGACACAAATCTCGGAAAATGCTTGCCTTAAACATTTACCGACACCAGTGTATGGACAGGATATACTTACTGCAAAGAGAAGGTGGTCTGGGCCTCATTGAGATCAATCATGCCTACCGAGCCTCAATGGTCAGTGTGGGACAATATATAAGGAGCTCCTGTGATCAAAAAATGAGAATGGTGAATGAACATCACACCAAATACCTTCCTCGGCAGATTTCAACAACAAAACTAGCCAATAATTTCAGTGGAAACGCACTGGAGAACACTAGTGAAGATGATAAAACCCAGCAACCCTGATTGCGCACAAGAAGAGAAAGGAGTCCACGAAAAAGGAGCTGAAGACCAGACTAGAAGGATGGCAAAATAATAAAAGAGCAGGAAAGTTCATTGAAGAACTTAACCACAGCTATATCGACAAGGAGGCTTCACTACAATGGCTCAAGAGTGGCAACTTCCCGTTCGATTAGGAACGGATACTAATAGCTGCTCAAGACCAAGTCCTACTTACGAATAATTTAAGAAAATGGCTGGTCTACAAAAAACTGACCAGTGCAGGTTCTGCCACTCTGCCATTGAAAGTCCAAGCGACCTAATGTCTGGATGCAAGATCCTTTTGGCTGATGGCCATTACACTGCCCGCCACAACAAAGTATGTAAATACCTACATTGGAAGATCTGCAGAGAGATTCAGCTAGAAAGATCACTGAACATCTGGGAACATGAACCCCCACCCATAACATCGAATGGAAAAGTGACAGTGTTCTATGATAAAGACATACAGGCGGGTAGATACATAAAAGACAAGGCCATCAAACCAGACATTGTCATCTGGAACAAACCAGAAAAAACTGCTCTCATCATTGATGTAACCGTCCCAAACGACTATGGCCTCAATAGCAGCCCTAAAAGTAAAAACATCTATCCTTAAGAGAGCCCTCGGATATAAATTTTACTCATAGGGAAATCAAGTGTTAGCCTCAAGAGTAGGCCCCTTGATCTATTTAGATAAACTAAATTTAAATGAAAAAATAGTGAGAAACTATTCTCTTGTGAAGTTTGTGGATCTTAATTTTACCAGGAATCATTTGAAAGCACATATGCATAATCATGTCCGAGATAAACCATTTTCCTGTGAATTCTGTGGATGTTCATTTTTAAATAAATCTATGTTGGCAAACATGTACGAATACATAGAGGAGAGAAACCGTTTGACTGTACAGTCTGTCAGTCTGCATTTTCAGTCTCATCTGAATAAACATGCGAATACACACAGGTGAAGGTATTGCCACACAGAAGTAGAGAGTGTGAGCCACCTGACACCCAGTTGGGTGATGGCTATTATTCAATGCAACACAACGGAGTCTGCAAATATCTACAGCTACATATTTAGAAAACGGAACTGTTAAACCTGACATCGTGATATGGGACAAAAGAGAGAAAGAAGCAACCCTAGTTGAAGTCAGTGTCCCTGATTATGCTGGCTTAAACAGAGCTGGAAGGGAAACGATTACAAAATACAAAGGTCTTATGTACGGCATGAAAAGAAACTGGAATCTTAGGAAGGTCTTAATCATCCCAGTAATTATAGGAGCCACCAGACTAATGAGAAAGAATTTTAAAAACTACCTTGTTTATATAGCTGGTGAACCGAGTGCAAGAGAGATAAAAACAATTGCACTTAAAAGAACGGTTAGAATCTTAAAAAGATCTCCAGGCTGGAGTGTCATAAATAGCCGGTGAATGTCTGGCATCCGGTAGGCTGCCCCATAAAATGTAGTTTTAGCCTCACACAGGGTCCCTTGATCTCTTGAAATTAACTGAACTAAAATGATAAAAAGGGGAGAGAACTTATTCATATGAAGTGTGTGGATCATCATTGTAAATGAACCTAACTTTGAAAGTTCACATGCGTAAAGACATTGGGGACTGGCAAGTATCTGATGAGCTCCCAGAACCCAAACCTAATAATGGTATGCAAGCACCAAGAAACCAGAGCAAGCAGAACAACCTATATCACAAAACTGGAGAAACATTTTGGACAGGACTGTCTTACAAATGAGGCAGAAACAGACACCAATCCTGCCCCAGGAATAGCGCACAAGAGCCGCTAGAAATATACCAAGATCTTCCATTCCAGAAAACTGGAAGAATGGGCCAACCAACAATGTGCTAAGTTTTTCCTAGATGAACTTTCCCAGGAATATATAGATAAGGAAGGCTCTGTAGACACTGAAAAAACGATCACAGAACTATTATCAGGAGATAATGATAATGGCTGCCCAAGATCAAATCTTGATAACCAATGCCTTTAAAAAGATGAGTTGTCTCAGCAACAATAACAAGTGTGGGTTCTGCCACACAGAAATGGAGAGTGAGCCACCTGCTATCCAGTTGTAAGGTTCTGCTAGGGGATCGCTACTATACAATGTGACACAACAGAGTGTTCACTGGAATATCTATAAAAAGTTGAATATCCAGTGTAGCAGCAAGTTTTGTGAGCATATACTAGAAAGAACGGTTGGAAATATGTAATGCACCATCCACTATGACTATGCAATCCCTACAGTTACATATTTAGAAAACGGAGCTGTTAAACCTGACATAGTGATATGGGACAAAAGAAAGAAAGCATACCTAGTTGAAGTCAGTGTACCTGATGATGCCGAGAGCTGAAAGGGAAAAGATTACAAAATACCAAGGTCTTATGTATAACATTAAAAGAAACTGGAATCTTAGGAAAATCTCCATCATCCCAATAATTATAAGAGGAACCGGACTAATGAAAAAGAATTGTTAATATACCCAGTGAACCGAGTGCAAGAGAGATACAAACAATTTCACTTAAAGGGACGGTTAGAATCTTAAAAAGATCTCTCGGCTAGAGTGTTGTAAATAGCGGGTGAATGTCTGGCATTTGATAGGATGCCTCATCCCTAGGAAAAACAAAAAGATATGAACATTTTAAAATAAAGGGAGAAACTTTTTTCTTGTGTAGTGAGTGGATTATCATTTTTCTGAGAGGACAATTTTAAAGTTCACTTGCGAACTGACACTAAACCGAAGTCTTAAATGATGCAGAAATGGACTACTTCTCAATTCACCAGGAGGAATCTCTATGGAGGCAGGAGAGAAAGTAGACTAAAGAGGAAAAGAGGACCATTGTATGTTCGATTGAGTATGCCAAAATAAAATATAAGACGAATTAAATCTCTAAATCATGGAGAGAAATCTTCTCCCATTTCCACGAAAACTCTCTTCCAAGACACTAACCCTAACCCTAACACTACAGTCACAAAGGCACAATTGCTTACAACAGGACTTCAGTTCAGCGGAGCTTGAATTTGTTAGAACCCAAGTTGCAGATTAGATAAGATACAATAATATCTTGATTTTTAACCTGTCCTATCAACAATAGACCAACAAGCATTGACAATACATCAACAACCAATATGTTCACAACCTTATTGATATTCATACAACAACGGTATGAAGATAACATTGATTCAGAAGACAATTATGTTCTGCAACGCCAAAAGCAAAACAACATTTTTTTTCTACAAAACAACCAAACCAAACACCATGAAAATCTATAGAACTTGAAGCATAAAAACGTTACCAAAATGACTTAATTCATAACGGGTTGATATGCTACAAACAACCAAACCAAACACCATGAATAAATATTTGAAGATATAAAGAAATGAAAGCATAAAAGTTTTATCAAAATAACTGAATTTGACATTAAATAACCCTAAAAAGGGTTGATATGACATAAAAAAAAAACAGAACCAGACACCATGAATAAATATTTGGAGATATAAAGAATTTGAAGCATAAAAAGTTTTATCAAAATAACTGAATTTGACATTAAATAACCCTAAAAAAGCTTGATATGCCATAAAACAAAACAACCAAACCAGACACCATGAATAAATATTTGAAGATATAAAGAATTTGAAGCATAAAACTTTTAATAAAATGCTAGATCTTGCATTAAATAATCCTAAAAGATTGTATATGCCGTAAAGCAAAACAACATTCACTGAAGGCAACTTTAAAAATTCACATGTGAACATAGTTTGAATTACCTACTAGACACTATCCTCGAGTGTCTTCGGTCTCTCTGTACAAGGGTTTGCCAGGACAACCTGGCATGAGGATACTTACCCCTATAAGTAAACCCTGACCAAATATTCAAATTACATAGTATCCGCAGCACAAATACAATCCCCTCATATGAGGAATAGTGCATCTTCTCCTAGTGATGTTACCTGTAGTAACCCCACATAGCTGGATACTCCACCAGACTAGAGGAATTCTTGTCCTGGAATCCGGTAAGACCAACAGACCACAACCAAAGATATACTATGACATACTTGACTGGTCAGTTGGGGAGAGAAGAAATTTATTATTCTTAACTTTTTTACTAACTCAATGTTTGAGAAATAAAGCAGAATTGTAACAGAATATTCGGGTATCTATGTATCTCATATAGAGATCAAGTGTTAGCCCCAGGAAGGGGCCCCTTGATTTCTGAGAACTTCGACTGAAGTAAAATTAAATATTAAGATAGAACCCATATCCTTATTATAGATGTAACCGTCCCGAATGACTTTGGCCTCTATAGAGTCAAATGCGATAAGATCACCAAATATCAGCACCTCAAGAATGACTTAAAATCAACATGGTCTCTGAAAGAAATAAACATTATACTGGTAGTGGTAAGTGCAACTGGCCTAATGGAAAAGATTAAAAAATATTTAGACACAATCCGTGGAAGACCAAGCTGCAGCAAAATACAGATATCAGCCGTAAAAGGGACAATGTCTATTCTTAAACGAGCCGTTAGATATTAATATAAATCAAGTGTTAGCTCAAGGAAGGATCCTCTTGATCTCTTAAAACTGACTGAAATAAAAACAAAAATTAAAAAGGGAGAAAGAACATATGTGTGCATTAAACTTTACTGATAACAGAACATAAAGGTGACAGTCTACTATGACAAAAACATACAGGTGAACAGATACATAACAGACAGGGTGATAAAGCCAGAGATTGTTATATGGAACAAACCTGAAAGGACTGCGCTCATTATTGACATAACCATTACAAATTATTTTTGCCTTAATAGAGCTAAACACGAAAAGATAAGGAAATACCAGGACCTCAAGAATAATTTTAAACAACATGGTATTGGAAAGAAATATTATACCGGTTGTTGTAGGATCAACTGGTCTAATGAAAAAACCTTAATCAATACTTCAAAACAATCCATGAAAGACAGCTGTAGCAAAATACAGACTGAAGAATCCTCGAACATGAATTTAAATCTTAATGAAATCAAGTGTTAACTTCAGGATGGAGCTCTCTGAGTTCAGCGAAATAACTGAAGCAAAATTTAAAAAGGAAGAAAAAAATTCTATTTGTGTCAAGTGTGTCAATTATAATCTTCAGGGAAGTAAAAATTGAAGAAGACACCAGCGATTACACGGGATGAAAACTATATTATTTCAGTGTGTGGCACATTTTTTGCTCATAGTTCGGTCTTGATATCAGACAATGAGACACCCCATTCCTGTTTAGTGTGAGAATCACTTTCACAGAAGAAAAACTTCAGAAGACACACTTGAAAAAAATCGTATTCTTGTATGTGGAATCATATTTTCAGCTGATTCAATTTATAAAGTACCCACATTTATACAGCACCAAATTTAATTTTCAAAGTACCCCTCTGAACACATGTCTCTTCAACCTGACATTAGGATACTTCACCCTACAAGTAAACTCTGATTTAATATTCGAAATAACATTATTCGAAGCCTAAATAAAATTCCCTCGACACAGCTATACACTGGCTCATACGTGGAATGGTGCACCTTCAAGTAAAGTTACCTCAAATAACAGCACAGCTGGATACTCCACCAGACTAGATAAATTCGGTGCTTGTTTACCGTAGGGCTGAAAAAATCTGTTTACCGTTAATTTTAGAGAGTCAAATAAAGGGGAGATAACTTTAGTTCCAAGTTTAAACCACGCTTGATCTTCAAATGGATTTTAACGCATAACTTACAAGATATTTTATATTTAACCAGAGATTATGGCAAACTAATGGACTTCTTGCAAGCGGACATATTAAGTTCAGGTGTGGAAACCTGCATCGATTTGTGCCAACATTAAAAACAACTGATGGGTTTCTGTGGCGTTGCACATGTGGTTCATGTAAAATTGATGGAAGGATTCCATCATTTGCGTGTGAATCACAAATACAATTTTGTTGATCCATTAACAGGTGCAACAACCAACCACGTAGAACGAATGTGGAATGAGGCGAATACTAGGAACAACGTTGAATGTGGCACCTACATGCAAATTGTGGATTGTACCTAGCTGAATTCATGTGGAAACCAAAATTCTGGAAGGACACTTCACTGGGAAGTATTTTCAAACAAATTGCTGAATTTTACCCAGTGTAAAACTCATTTATTTCAAAAAGTGTATTTCCCTTGTTTCATGTTTCTATTTACATATTTTTCTATGTTTTTTTCTGTGATAATTTATTTTAATAAATCATTTTCTTTTTCATTGGTGCCGATGCGTAATGATTGCTTTAGTCCTAAATTGACGTCCGTTTACATATACATTGTTTTAACTTTAACATAAATGCTCTCCTGTTAGACACGTGTGTTGAGTACAAGGAATTTGTGGGAGAGCAGAAAAACGACCAGCAACTGCAGAATTTTTTAAATGACAAGGATACATCCTTGAAGCTGTCCAGAGTAGGTGTTTCAAAATACCCAGTTGGAAGTTATCTCTGACACAAGCATAAAAAAATATGCCCGTTTGTTCAATGGACCATTTGTTTTTTTTACAATGGACACTGTTTTGCTCACTCCACATTTCTCATCCCAAATCTCATGCCTCAATTTGCTTGGTCACCAGTGGATTTCTCTAGACTCACATGAAAGCTGATATTCAGCATGTGTCACAATTATGTGTTCCATGTAAAAGGTCAAGATCGGAAGACACACATGGACCCTCTCAGGTACTTTTCCGATTCCCAATGAATGTTTTACACATGGGCTCACTCACAACGTGCCAGATAAAAAGCTACTGTGTGGATCGTTTCTCCCGTTTGTTTGAATCCCTTCCTATAAATCACAGCAGAAACTTTTGAATATAATGAAACATGAGTAAAAAGTCGACAGGCAGCAGGTCAGTAAGCGGTGACACTGTGGATGAGTTAACATGCTAGGTTAGCTCTGATGTTTTTACTTCCCTTAATGATAGACTGATGGCGTGTGAGATGCGATAATTGGTTTTGTGGAAAGTGTCTGAAAATGAGTGCACAAGTGTACAAAATAATGGTAAATAGAAAAGATGTGCTTTGGTTTCGTTCAGCGTGCGAGAAATCATCGATCACGACTGAAATGTGACAAAGAGATCGAAGAAAAATGTGCTGCCTACATGAACTCTATCACAGACAAACTAATCAATATTAGGGAACAGCTGAAATGTAAGGCAGACATTAGTTCCCTCAAAGAACTGGACACTCGTTTAAAGTGCCTCGAAGATAAAGGAGGTGCAAGGCCAAAAGGGATTGAAACTCAGAGTGACGCAGTTAGGGAAGCAATAGCAGAACAACAAGAGCGTGGGTACAGATTGAAGAATATTGTCATACTGAATCTGCGTTAGTCCACAAAGAAAGATATAAAAGACAAGATAAAGGATGACAAGACATCAGTTGAGAAAATAATTGCTGAGATTAAAATTGAAGAGGGGGAGTAATTGCACGCTGTGTCAGAATAACAAACAAGGATAGAGAAGACAAGAAGGGAGCTCGTATTCTTAATTAAGTGTGAACAGTGTAGAAGCGAAGAAAAGAATTGTGAAGAGTGCCAAGAAACTGAAAAACATTAAGGAGTTTGAAAACGTGTTCATCGGACCAGATCTGACTTGAATGCAAAGAAAGGAACAATACCTGATGTGGAAAAAAATAAATGAAAGAAAAGCGAATGGAGAAAAAATATTTTTATTAGCAGATGGAAAATCGTCGATGCGCGAGAAAGAGCGGTGCAGTTCAAAGGAGGAGCTACACGCCCAGTCAAGAAATAAAAAGCATCAGAATACCCTCCCCCATGTACATAGTTTTAACAACGGTGATCTTAAGATTCTTTCAACGAACATTGATGTGATTACGACAAGATAACAGATTTCGAACAGTGTATCAGAGACATGAAACCTGACATTATAGTGCTTACTGAAATTAAGCCAAAGAATTAGAAATTTCAACTAAGTGAAACAGAAGTTGTGCTCGAGGGTTATCATCCACCTATGAACAACCTGGAAAAAGATGGAAGGGGTATATGTATATACGTTTCACAGTTGTACGATGTGGAGGATTTCAACGTTGACATTGAGGTATTTAATGATTTCAAAGAATCGATATGGATAATCGTGAAAGTGGGGAAAAACAATAAAATTGTTTGGATGTGTTTACCGAAGCCCAACAAGTGACAGTATAAACAATCGAAAATTAGAGACATTACTTAGATTTGCATGTGACAGGAATATAAAGAACCTAGTGATAGTAGGTGACTTTAACTATCCGAGTGCAAATTGGGACATATGCACAGCGACAGACAGAGTGGGTTCAGAGTGTGATCAGTTTCTGGATTGCTTAAAAGACTGCTTTTTAGTGCAAAATGTAGACAAACCCACTAGATATCGTGGCACACAGATACCATCGATTGTGGATCTAGTGTTGACCAATGAGGAGAATGTTATCCGTAACATTGATTATTTAGCACCATTAGGAAATAGTGATTATTAGGAAATAGTGACCATTAGGAAATAGTGACCACTCTACTGTTGTGTTTAACTATATATTTCAACAAGAACTAAACTACAGCAAGACCAAAAAATTCAAAGTTGACAATTTGGGAAATTACAGTGAAATGCGAGATTCAATCTCAAATGTTGACTGGAATCAAGAACTAAGTGAAAAAGACATTCAAGATGCATGGGATAGATTCAATGACATTCTGAGTGAAGCAATGCAAAAACACATTTCAACTCACAACGTTGGACGATGTAGAAGTAAGAAACGCCAGATTTATATGGACAGATCAGCAATGAAGCAAGTTAAAGCGAAACAGAGAGCCTGAAAGAAGTATGTGGCGGTGACTTGCTTCCCAGTTTGGGATCGGTTATTTTAGACAACGGTCACGTCTTTAGGGATCACCAAGCACCACACTAAACAATTCATCTTGTGTAGGTAAATTGGGATCGATTCGATAACAACATAAATGATTGGCAAGGATCACCAGTTAGCGAGGGCTAACTTTTAACAATATAATATTGTTAATAAAAAGGAGAAACTGTGAAGTAAAAATAAATCTTTTATGTAGAAACAATTTTACAAAGATGTAAAATATAACAATAAAATTTGTTGAAGGTTAGAAACGTGTTTGAAAATCACACGAGCGTAAACTTTGTCTTTATAGTTCAGTATGCGTGAGTGCTTTACTTGGGTTAAGCTGTTATTGTGGGAAGACAGCAGGCGTGCTTAAAAGTGGATGCTGGGGTTCGCACTTCAAGTCGGGTGTTTTCGTTGTGGCTGCCGTCTTCATGAGAGTGAGGCGAGTAATTCGGTGTCCCTAGGAACGCTAACCCTTTTTCGATAATTCGCTGGTTTTATCAAAGTTTATTTCACACATTTGTTAAAAATATGTGAACACTTTTCCTTCAGTTCACACTTTGGCCACATCTGTAATTACTTATTTATGCCTAATATAATTTTAATTCCCTGAATTAATGTTTCTCAGGATGTATTGCCCTAAATACAATCTGTTCCGATGGATACTACACCCTATAGACTGGTATTATCTTGGCCTTCAGGGCTTGATTTCCGCCGGTTATGGGTTTGTCCTGTGCAGTTCTAGGAGGTCCACCCTCCCACGCTTTCCCTCCCCTCTTTGGGGAGGAGTAACTTTATTGCTTACTGCCTGAGGCGTTCCTACCGGGGAATGCTAACGGGGCTGCCCAGACATTTTTTGTAGTCCAGAGTGCTCACATTCTCGAGCGCTGGCGTTTCAAATCCCACTTTCCCGACGTTGTGTCACATCTTACCTTGTGGGAGGAAGATAAATAGAGTCGCCAGGAACACTAATCCTTCTTTGATAAATCAAAGTTTATTTCGCACCTAAAAACATGGTAACATTTTTCATTGAGTTCACACTTTGGTCACATCTGTAATTACTTATTTTTTACAAGCAACTGACCGCAAAGTGATTCCCTCTTCCAGAATAAAGAAAGAAATGAAAAGAAGAGGAGAGAGTAAGCCGAACGAATCTAGAAAGAAAAAGGGTAACTAAGAAGGCTAGCACTTTCCTTCAATGCCCTTTCGTCTCATCGATCTATTGATCTGCCACAAGTATACAGAATCGCAGGACTTACGTGACTATGACCAGTATTGCGAAGTTAGAAATGGCTTAAGGAGTTATACGAGAAAATTGAGGAAGACGTTTGAAAAATCTCTTGCATACAATGATAAACTGAGCCCTAAAGCATTTTGGAAATACGCCAAATCTAGGACAACTGTGAAGAGTGGAGTCAGTGATCTTAGAGACAATTATCGTGTATTACATTCAGAAAGTGACACAAAAGCCGAAATTCTCAATGACTTTTTTGTAGTGTCTTTACTCGTGAAATATTGACAACATACCTGAGCTGGATCATAGATGTAGAAATGTGGAGCTGTCAAATATCAGCATTACAGAGGATGCTATCGATAAACAGCTAAAGAAAATCAAGGTTCACAAATCCCCATCCGAGAGTCTTGAAGGAGATCTCAGCTTGTATCATCAAGCCACTTAAGCTCATCTACACCAAATCAATAGAGTCTGGCATGCTACCCAGCCAGTGGAAACAGGGACAAGTGACACCTATCTTCAAGAAAGGAGATCGGAGCCTACCGGGAAATTATCGCCCAATCAACGTAACGTCCATCTTGTGCAAAGTACTGGAATCTATCATAAGAGATCAGATTATGAAGCACATGGTAGACAACAGCCTATTCTGTGGCGAGCAACATGGGTTTATTCCAGGCAGATCATGCATGACACAACCCATGTCTCGACGAGTGGACCGATGTGCTGGACAGTGGTAACTCGGTGGATGTCATCTACCTAGACTTCTAAAAAGATTTTGATACCGTGCCCCATCAAAGGCTACTTAGCAAACTGAAAAGCTATGGCATCAAAGGGCAAGCAAGGGATTGGATCAAAGGTTTCCTAGAAAACCGTGTCCAACGAGTGTCAGTGGACAGGAATATCTCCAAGTGGGCTGATGTCACAAGTGGCATACCACAGGGCAGTGTTTGTTGTCTTCATTAACGACTTGCCAGATGAAATCAAGAGTGTTCATCGGACCAGATCTGATTAGAATGCAAAGACATTAAAGAGTTTGAAATCGTTTTCATCGGACCAGATCTGATTAGAATACAAAGACATTAAAGAGTTTGAAATCGTTTTCATCGGACCAGATCTGACTAGAATGTGGCGAGCAACATAGGTTTATTCCAGGCAGATCATATTCGGTAAGATCTGCGCACGAATTAGTATAGTGGACAAAAGGGAAAGGAAAATAATTGGGAGTTACAGGCACGAACCTTTTTTCCAAATATATGTTATGTTATGTTTACTATTTTACTATTTTCCAAACTGTTTTTCTTTTTCATACGAAGAACTCCTAAACATCGAAGAGATTATCGCAGTTAAGCCTTTTTAATCTGATATTTTTGCACCTCCTGAAATCAGCAAAGATAAATCATTGGATTATCTTGTAAGTATTTAAAACTTTATTTTAAAAATTGAATTTGAGAAATTATTTTTTATGGCGACTTTTAATACGATTAGAATTTCGTTAGTTCCTTAACGTTTATGGAATGATTATTAAGATTTGTCATTGGATAAATCAGTTTCGTATTTTGTTGACTCTTGTTTATTTTACAAAATACACTAAATAATGAAAACCGTTCATTAATTCGATAGAAATTGGGAGCTAATCGTTTCAATATAACACAATTACTATTATTATTTTTTAATATTATTAAATATTACAGGAATTAGTAAGGATAAAACTGAAGATTGCTATGATACAAGTCGGAAAGCCGAGAATAAATTGACGCTCTTTAATAAATGAGGATAGAAAGATGATATTTTCGTTGTTTTTTAAATCGACGTCTTTTCACAAGGTTCAAACATCGAAGAGATTATCGCAATTAATCCTCTTTAATCTGATATTTTTGCAACTCCAGAACTCAGCAAATATTAATCATTGGATTATCTTGTAAGTGTGTAAAACTTCATTTTACAAATTGTATTTGAGAAATTACTTTTATGACGACTTTGAATACGATTAGAATTTCGTTAGTCTCTTAACGTTTATGCAATGATTATTAAGATTAAAAGAATCGTTTGAATAATATTAATACCTAAGTGACCCCCAGAAACTTTATAATAAAAAAGGAAATGAAAGTAATTTTTAGAAAAGTTATATTTTCGATATCCTGATATTAAATCGAAACAATGAAATTTTAAGATTTTCCATACAATCGATCGTAAATATTTTTTGACAAAATGGCGGTGAAATATTTAATACACGGTGAACTGAAATAGTAACGTATTTTTAATAAATATTTTACAACCAGAGAAAATGTTTTCAAGAACAATTTTTCTCAGATAAAGCTAATTTATATTTTAAATATTTTTTTTTATATAGATGAGTCCCCATTGACTCAGTAAAATAACAGTCAAGTACTTGTACAGTTTAAGGACCGGGCTGAAATAATAACGTTATTATTTAGAAAGCCATTCTTGACGTGTGGAGGGGAGAGCTTTGTTTACTATTCTTTATTTACATCTAACAATTTAATTAACAACAGGTACGATAAAAATAGGGGAAAAAACAACTTTTACTGATTCATTTTCAGTATTATTTTTAGTTGCTTTTTGTTTGTGTAATTATTGTTTTTAGCATGATTTTTTTAACTCACACGTGTTTTTAAAGTGTTGAACTTCATGCATTGTTTGTTTGTATTGTTATTTTTGACTATTTTTTAGTTCATTTTGTATAATGCTGACAAAGTAAAGGAAAATAACTCATCGCAATTTTTGGGGGTAAATTTTTGCATTTGTTATTTGTTTGTATTATGTTTTGGTTTCGACATTGTTTTGGTCTACAACATTCTTTAAAGGGTGCACCTTCACAAACAGCTATGTATCTGTATTGCCGACAATAGCGACGTGCTGCGTAGAAAGTGGAATGCCAAATATGGTGATGACCACGGTGATGGTGTCTGCAATAGAAGGGGGGATGATGAAGAGCAACGTCCGTCCTCATAGCACCTTTCACTCGCAGACACTGGCTTGCCACCCGAATCTGACACCACAACTTCTTTTTTTCCTCTTGTTATATCTGCATGTGATACTATTGCTTCTGCTCCTTCTTACGGCTTAACAATCTATGGCATTGACACTTTGGGACAATGTTCACATGGCCGGCAAACTTTCGCCCTGGTCTGTTATGGTGTCTGATTCCCAGTGTGCAGGTCTATACGTTGGTTTTTCTGCAGATGGCAGAATCTTTTGAAAATCTCTGAACCTTGGTGCAGAGGCCATGGGCAATTGAGTCTGCAAACACAGCTGCTTCCATAGACGGAGGAAATCTGATACAATCCATTATAAGCGGCTAGCCAGTTCTGTGTTATAAATTGTGAAAACATGGGATTACCTGGCAAACGGTCTCGATGCGCGCTCTGCAGGGCTGGACCGCCCAAAGAGCGGCAAGATGGCGTCCTAGGCTTAATATCGCCAGGTAATCCCGTGAAATCTCGTGTTCTCTCGCGGAGACGAGAGTCCAGTTTGATATAAAAACGGGTCGCTGGAGGCAAGACGGCAGAAGGCTGAGAGCGTAGTCTACGAGGGACGACGTGGAAAGAAGAAGAGAAAGAAGAAGAAGAAGAAGAGAAAGAAGAAGAAGAGAAAGAAGAAGAAGAGAAAGAAGAAGAAGAGAAAGAGAAAGAAGAAGATAACGAAGTAGAAAGAAGAGGTGGAAGATTAATTTTTCTGCTACAAGCTATTTTCGGCATTGTTATGGAAAAATTCGACATCAGATTGATTCCGGAATTCGACGGCTCTCCTGCTGGTCCATCGGTGGTCGAATGGCTGGAGAAGGCCGAGCGTGTTTGCCGGTTGTGCAAAATTAAAGACCCAGCTATGGTCATCCCATTGAGACTCACTAAGGGGGCTTACGCCGTGTACCAGCAGCTCAGTAATGATGCGACCATGGAGCAGATTGCACAGGCGCTGCACGGGGCATTTGGTGCAGATCCTTTTGTTGCCTGGAGGCAATTTTCCGAACGCCGGCTTGGGCCGGGGGAGACAGTGGACGTCTACATGGCCGACTTGAAAAAGCTTGCTGCTCCCTTTGGCGGTGCGAGTGACCGCATATTGGCATGCGCCTTTTTGTCTGGACTTCCGGACGATGCAAGCCGACTGCTGCGAGCATCATTGAGACTCACAGAGATTGAATTGGTGGAGTTGTTGGCGAGAGCACGAAACATCTTGAAGGACGATCGAGAACTGGTCTCTGCAGCGGTTGACACCTTGGACTCGCCAGCAGAGGGCCTACGATGCTATACATGTGGTGGCCCCAACCACTTCTCCAGAGACTGCAGAGGCGGCACAAGGCGCACCCCAAATTATGGAGCACGAAAAGTAATACGGTGTTACCAATGCAATAAGCCAGGCCACATAGCACGGAATTGTCCGGGAAACGGGCAAGGGGAGGACGCCGCAGCGCTAGCACCCTCCCCAAAGCGGCATTGAACAAAGCGCTTCCTGCAGTGACAGTTCAAGTTGATGGGTGTAAACATTCAGCGCTGGTTGACACCGGCTGTACCCAAACCCTCCTTCGAAAGGAATGTTGCACCACATGGAAGAAACGACAGATCCCCGTCCTGACTGTCGGCAAAGGCTCATTAGTGTGTTGTGGATCCAGTGTTGTTCATATCAGCATTGACAATGGCCCCCCGGTGGCTGTGACGGTGTTGGTGGTCGATGGGGAGCTGCTCGGATATGACCTTCTCCTTGGAATGGACACTATTACACAGCTAGGCGGAATTACTGTAAACAGCGTCGGTGATGTGAGATTCCCTCGACCAGACAAACAAATGTGTGCAGCAATCACTCTTGACGAACCCGATTTCCACGCAGAATATGACAAGGGCACAAACACATGGACAGCGTCCTGGAAGTGGGCAGGCGACCAGCCACCAGTGTCTTTGCGGAATCGGCTGACAGAGTATCCCCCTCCTGCATGGCTTAGGGGGCAGTACGAGGCAGAACTTCAAGTGTGGCTGGATAACGGCTGGTTAATTCCATACCCAGAGGATGAGCTCGGGCCCCCGCGGGGGCTAATTCCCCTGATGGCTATCAGACAAGAGAACAAGCAGAAAGTTCGACCTGTTCTTGATTACCGGGAACTCAATGAACACGTTGACCCGTACACTTCGGGGGCTGACGTTTGTGCTCATAAACTGCGAGAGTGGCGACGGCAGGGTGCGGAAGCGGCCATACTGGACTTGCGAAGAGCTTACCTACAAATACGTGTTGAGAAATCGCTGTGGCCATTCCAGACGGTGGTAATCAAAGGAACTCGCTATTGCTTGACCAGGCTGGGGTTCGGCTTGAATGTAGCCCCGGGCATCATGACGGCGATCATGCGGGCGATCCGGCGTCAGGATAAAGCTGTGCAACAGGCGACATCGTCTTATATAGACGACATTTTTGTCAATGAGAGCCTGCTGTCTGCCCAGGCGGTCAAAGAACACTTTGAGCACTTCGGGTTGTCGTGCAAGGAACCGGAGCGGCTGCAGGATGGGGCGAAAGTGCTCGGGCTGCAGGTGAGCGGAAGTGCAGATGGCCTCCAATGGGGAAGGGGCGGTGAAATCCCGGAAATCCCATCTACCATCACACGTCGGAGCACGTTTTCCGTGTGTGGAAAACTGGTGGGTCACTTCCCTGTGTGTGGGTGGCTCCGAGTGGCTGTGGCGGCTATAAAGCGACGGGCAACTTCTTTGTCAACAGGATGGGACGATGAGGTGCGTGATCCTTCCTTGCGAAGCATGCTGGTGGAAGCTGTGGCCAGAGTGACCAATGATGACCCTGTACGAGGGAGCTGGTGCGTCGATGGGAGTGAGTTTACAGTTTGGGTGGACGCCAGCTCACTTGCCCTTGGCGTTGCTCTGGCAGTCAACGGAAGTATAGTAGAAGATGCCTGCTGGCTCCGGCCAGAGAATGACGCTAAGCACATAAACCTAGCTGAACTCGATGCTACACTGAAAGGAGTCAATCTAGCGCTTCAGTGGCAGGCTAGCGTCCTCCACGTTATCACGGATTCCACGTGTGTGCATCGGTGGATGACCGATGCCTTGAACGGAAAAGCACGGCTGACAACGAAGGCATCGGCCGAAATGTTAATCTGGAGGCGGCTTGCTACCCTAACCGAAACCATCAATGAATACAACTTGGTCATAGATGTGACACTGGTGCAGTCCTGTTTGAATCGAGCGGATCGATTGACCAGAGTGCCTCGCCGTTGGCTGGACCTGCAGAAAGAAGTGAACGAACCAGCACCTGTAAATTGTGCTGCGGTGGGACGTAGACTCAGCCCAGAGCGTATCGCTGATGTCCATTGCCAAAGCGGGCACCCTGGTGTAAACCGAACCTTTTACTTCGCCAGGTTGGTTGACCCCTCTGTGTCACGGAGGGCTGTGAAATCTGTTGTGAGAAGTTGCAACACCTGCCAATCGATCGACCCAGCACCTGTCCGGTGGAAGAAGGGCACACTCGGTGTGAAGTATAACTGGGATAGGATTGCGATGGACATAACTCACTACAACGGGGGAAATTTCTTGACCCTTATTGACTGCGGACCGTCCCGATTTGCATTGTGGCGGTCCCTTCGCCGGCAGGATACGGCTGCCATTGTCCATGAGTTGGAAAGTGTGTTCCTTGAGCGTGGCCCTCCTTCTGAGATATTGACCGACAATGGCCCCGCTTTTGTTAGTGCACCGTTCAAACAGTTTGTAGATGGCTGGGGTGTCCGTCTGCGTTTTCGGTGTGCCCATAGGACTATCAAGACCATCGCAGCGCAGAAGGGGTGTACGGTGGCTGAAGCAGTCTATTGGTATAACGTCACCCCTAAGGACGATACTTCACCCTCCACCGCGCCAGCTAATGCGCTACATACATACCATGTCAGGGCGAGAGGTTTGGAGAGCAGCTTACTGCCCGAACCAGAACCTCCACAGGAGAAAATGAAAAAAGGAGATGTCGTTTGGGTTAAAAAACCCCGAGGCCAGTGCACGACTCGTTACGGAACCGGTCGTGTCACTGAAGTGATCAGCCCGCAGGCGGTGCGAGTTGATGGAGTACCCCGTCACATTAAAGACTTAAGATCGGTATTCCAAACGCAGCTGCCATTTAACGAGGATAATGACATTGAATCCGTGACCAGCGAACCATCATTCTGGTTCATGACGGCTTCATCGCGCAGCGACACTGAGAGTGATAGCCTTGAATGTACTGACCCTCCTACTGCTGATGAAAGCCCGGACAGTGATGCTGCGATGCGCAGCCTCAGGTTCGCTGACCTTCCTGCCACGGAAGACAGCACGGATGACGATGAGGCCCCGAATCCCCCTCCCCGAAGAAGCACTCGAAGAAAAAGGACACGGCCTCCCTGCTCTTTCTGTGATAATGAGATCAGGGGGGAGTGTGTTATAAATTGTGAAAACATGGGATTACCTGGCAAACGGTCTCGATGCGCGCTCTGCAGGGCTGGACCGCCCAAAGAGCGGCAAGATGGCGTCCTAGGCTTAATATCGCCAGGTAATCCCGTGAAATCTCGTGTTCTCTCGCGGAGACGAGAGTCCAGTTTGATATAAAAACGGGTCGCTGGAGGCAAGACGGCAGAAGGCTGAGAGCGTAGTCTACGAGGGACGACGTGGAAAGAAGAAGAGAAAGAAGAAGAGAAAGAAGAAGAAGAAGAGAAAGAAGAAGAAGAGAAAGAAGAAGAAGAGAAAGAAGAAGAAGAGAAAGAAGAAGAGAAAGAGAAAGAAGAAGATAACGAAGTAAAAAGAAGAGGTGGAAGATTAATTTTTCTGCTACAAGTTCATCTCTAATTCCGTCAGCGATGGACATCAGCGACCAACCTTACCCATCTTAAAACATGGAGCGAGCAGTTCTGGTCGTTGATGAATCTATAGTCACCATAACTTGTTAAGGAAAACTTGTAATCTTTTTATTACTGCTAAGTTTTTCAGGTTATTTCTTAGAAATTAGCCTCTGCAAATATCTTCTTTCTATTTCTGTTATCTTTTTTTTGGCTGGAATATTTACGTTTAAATAGTGTTCTCCTGCTGAATAACGCAATTTTGTCTCAAAAATCAAAAAAAAATTCGGTTTAGTTTTTAAACGAAATTCGATTTACCTTAAAATACAGCACATTTATTACACTTACAAATGTAAAATTAATGCTTTTGAAAATAGGATTTAAAAAGATAAATTTAATTATTACACTTGCAAATGTAGGATTGATCCTTTTGAAAATAGTAGTTGAAAAGTTAAATTTTATTATTGCACTTACAAATGTAGGATTATTCTTTCTAAAAATAGAAGTTGAAAAATTATACTTAATTATTACACTTGCAAATGTATGGTTATTTTTTCGGTGTGTTTTATGTAACATAGTTTTCAAATAAATAATATATATATATGTGTAAATATATATATATATATATATATATATATATATATATATATATATATATATATATATTTACACATATATATATATTATTTTTGAAATGTTAAATTTCTTTCCTTCTTCTTCTCTTTCTCTATCCCTCCACTTCATTCTCTCCAAATATGATCTGAGGTTAAGATCGGATTCTAACTCTGCCTGATGAGATCTCAGTTTATAGTAACTGTTGATCGATAACATCGACATGCCAGTGTCGCAGATTTTGTACATGTCTGTGTAAATAAAATTATCATATATATATATATATATATATATGTACACCATGTTGCACACACACTGGCATTAAACATCAATCGTCATAACATCCAGACGAATTTTTTCTTGACTGCGACAAATATGTCTAAATCAAGGAGGATTAAACAAAAAAAGCGAATAAGAATGTCTATACTTTTAAAAAATGACTATATCGCTAAAAGTGTTTACGTTTTTAGAAAATTCTTTTTTATAAATGCATTCAGGTTTTTTGTCTATATATGTTGACATCACCTATCATATATTAATGACAAAAAGAGATTTATTTTAACTTGTGATGAAATATGAAGAGAATTATGTTTATATTTAATGAACGATTTTATTAAATGATTGTATCGTTGTATCTGTTTGTGTATTTGTGTTCTCCATTCACGAGTGCATCTTGTCATGTAATTACACTGTTTTACGCTTCTTATAATAGATAAATATGTCTACATTTTTTAATAGAAAATTTAAAAAAAAATCTATTGAGATAGGTGAATATAGCGACAAAAAATCATATCGCAAATCAAAACATTGAACAGGTCAAGTATTGTAATTAATTATGAAAACATGTTTAAGATTATTTTATGAAATATTATTAAGAGATTGATTTTTCTATTCACAGATATACGTTGCAGTGGATAAGAAGAAATAAATTGAATTAATGGCTATACATAATTTTTCATTCGGAAGAGCACTCTACTAATATAAATATAGCAATTCTTTTAAATTTGTAATCATTTATCAAGGCCAAAGGATACGCAAGGATGATATTTAATGCGATGCATATATTGACATTTGAATGATGATTGCAATTCTTCCAGCTTTGTCAGAAACGTTGCTCAGCATATGTAAGAATGTACATCGAGGATTACGCTCTTCCCAATAATAAACACTTAAGGAATTACTCCACACATGAGTTAATAAGAATTAACTTACAATTCTTTTGAAATAAACATCTAAAAACAGAAAGTGTACCTATATATTATATGCATATGTATATATATATATATGTTTAGGAGACTAACTTTTTCTGAGAATTTCTGTTAGTGAAGTTGGAAGAAATGTTATAATGTAATTGAATTTCATCATAATTAATATTATTTTAGCAAAATAGTCTAAGTATCTTCCGTAAATCTGATCAGTACACACTTCATATAAAAACTAATTTAATATAACTATTAACCCTAATCCTAACAATATAAGGAGAAACCTAATTGCTGTTACAGTATCGATCATTGACAGTGGATTTAAATTTAAAAATACATGCAAGTGCATTGGTCATAAACCTTATTGCTGTCAAGTATGTTGAAAATTATTTTCACTGATTGCAATTTTAAAAGTTCACAGACAAACACACACTTGAGAGAGTTTGAATTACCTACTTGACACCATCCTCGAATGTCCTCGGTCTCTATGAACAAGGGTTTGTCATTAAATCCTGACATAAGCATACTTCACCCTACAAGTAAACCCTGACCAAATATTCTAAATAGCATAGTATTCGAAGCTTAAATAAGATCCCCTCGGATTGGCTGTACACCTGCTTAAAAAGAAATGGGGCACCTTCTAGTGATGCCACATTAAGTAACATCACTTAGCAGCATACTCCACCAGACTAGGTTAATTCTGGTCTCGGAATCCAGTAAGACCACGAGATGATAAGTAAGATATACTATAACATAATTTACTAGTCAATTGGGGAGAGAAAAATTAATGTTCTTAATATTTTTACTAACTAATCGTTTGAGAGATAAAATACAACTTTAATGGAATATTAAAATGTCTATGTATCTCATAGAGAGATCAAGTGCTAGTCCTAGGATTGGTCCCTTGATTTCTGAGAACTTCGACTGAAGTAAAATTAAACTAAAGCAAATGGAAAAAACTTTTTCTTCTGAAGAGTTTAATCATGATTTTTTACAAAAATAAAATCGTATAGTTTAAATGTTAACACACTGTTGAGAAACCTTTTTCTTGTGATGTTTGTGAATCATCATTTTCACTTAAGGCAACTTTAAAATTTAACATGGAAACACACACTGGGGATAAACCTTTTTCCTGTGAAGTGTGCGGATCATCATTTTCAAGAAAGGGACATTTAACAGTTCACATGCAAACACACACTGGGGATAAACATTTTTCTTGTGAAGTGTGTGGATCATCATTTTCAAGAAAGGAAAATATGACAGTTCACATGCGAATACACACTGGGGAGAAGCCTTATTCTTGTGAAGTGTGTGGATCATCATTTTCACTAAAGAAAATCCTGACAGTTCACATGCGAATACACACTGGGGAGAAGCCTTATTCTTGTGAAGTGTGTGAATCATCATTTTCAAGAAAGGAAACTCTGACAGTTCACATGCGAAGACACACTGGGGAGGTGCCTTATTCTTGTGAAGTGTGTGGAGCATCATTTTCCGTACAGCAACGTCTGACAGTTCACATGCGAACACACACTGGGGAGAAGCCTTATTCTTGTGAAGTGTGTAGATCATCATTTTCAACAAAGGAAAATCGGACAGTTCACATGCGAATACACACTGGGGAGAAGCCTTATTCTTGTGAAGTGTGTAGATCATCATTTTCACTAAAGAAAATCCTGACAGTTCACATGCGAATACACACTGGGGAAAAGCCTTATTCTTGTGAACTGTGTGGATCATCATTTTCAAGAAAGGAAACTCTGACAGTTCACAGGCGAATACACACTGGGGAGAAGCCTTATTCTTGTGAAGTGTGTGGATCATCATTTTCACTAAAGAAAAACCTTACAGTTCACATGCGAATGCACACTGGAGAGAAGCCTTATTCTTGTGAAGTGTGTGGATCATCATTTTCACTAAAGAAAAACCTGACAGTTCACATGCGAATACACACTGGGAAGAAGCCTTATTCTTGTGCAGTGTGTGGATCATCATTTTCACAAAATAACGAATTGAAACTTCACATGAAAACACACACTAAGATCCCTCATACGAGGAATAGTGCATCTTCTCCTAGTGATGTTACCTCAAGTAACACCACGTAGCTGGATTCTCCACCAGACTAGAGTAATTCTTGTCCTGGAATCCGGTAAGACCAACAGACTACAAAAAAGATATACTACATACTTGACTGGTCAGTTGGGGATAGAAGAAATTATTCTTAACTTTTTTACAAACTCAATGCTTGAGAAATAAAGGAGAATTTTAATAGAATACTCGGGTATCTATGTATCTCATATAGAGATCAAATGTTAGCCCCAGGAAGGGGCCCCTTGATTTCTGAGATCTTCGACTGAAGTAAAATTAAACATAGTGGGAGAAACCTTATTCTTATGACCTGTGTTAATCATCATTTTCCCAACAAAATAAATTGAAACTTCACATGCGAACACACACAGGGGAGAAACCTTATTCTTGTGAAGTGTGTGGATCATCATTTTCTCGAAAGAAAAAGTGAAACTTATCAAGCGAACACACACAGGAGAGATACATTGTTCTTGTGATGTGTGTGATAATCATTTTCACAAAAAGAACATTTGCCAATTCACATGCTAATACACACTGGGGAAAAAACCTTATTCTTGTAAAGTGTGTAGATCATCATTTTTCACTAAACAAAAACCTAACAGTTAAAATGCGAACACACACTGGAAAGAAACATTATTCTTGTGAAGTGTGCAGATCATCATTTTCACAAAATAATGCATTGAAAATTCACATGAGAACACACTGGAGAGAAACCTTATATTTGTCAAGTGTGTGGATCATCATTTTCAGAAAAAGAAATGTTGGAAATTCACATGCGAACACACTGGGGAAAAACCTTATGTTTGTCAAGTGTGTGGATCATCATTTTCACTAAAGTACACATTGAAATTTCACATGCGAACACACACTGGGGAGAAGCCTTATTGGTGTAAAGTCTGTGGTTCATCGATTTCGTTGATGGGAACATCAAAAGTTAACATCCGGACACATACATGAGAGAAACCTTTTACTTGTGAAGTGTGCGGATCATCATGTTCCCAACATCATAAATTGAAACTTCACATGCGAACACACATTGGGCTGAAACCTTATTCTTGTGAAGTGTGTAAATCATCACTTTCCCAACAAAATAAATTGAAACTTCACATACGAACACACATTGGGCTGAAACCTTATTCTTTAGAAGTGTGTAGATCATCATGTTCCCAACAAAATAAATTGAAACTTCACATGCGGACACACATTGGGGTGAAACCTTATTCTTGAGAAATGTGTAGATCATCATGTTCCTAACAAACTAAATTGAAACTTCACATGCGAACACACATTGGGCTGAAACCTTATTCTTTAGAAGTGTGTAGATCATCATGTTCCCAACAAAATAAATTGAAACTTCACATGCGGACACATATTGGGGTGAAACCTTATTCTTGAGAAGTGTGTAGATCATCATGTTCCCAACAAAATAAATTGAAAGTTCACATGCTAACACACACTGGGGGTGAACCTCATTCTTGTGAAGTGCGTGGATCATCATTTTCATGAAAATACCGTTTTACAGGTGACATGAAAACACACAGTAAGTTTGAATTTACCTAGGGACACCATCATTGATTTTATTCGGTTTCTCTGTACAAGGGTATATATTCGTGTGTGTCTCTAGACGTATATATATATGTATATGTATAGATATATATATATGTATTGTGTATATACGTGTGTGTGTGAATGTATATATATATGTATGTATGTATGTACATATGTGTGTATGTACGCGTGTATACATTCCTGTGTATATGTATATATGTGACATGGTCTCTAACCTTGGATTTCTGGTGTGTTTTCAAATCTTTGCTTATGTGCCTCCCCATCCCAATATACTTCTTTTGTCGCCAGACAGTAGATGTCACTTTCCAAAGGGCAGTGGCGAGTTTTTTTTACTTGTGATTCTTAACACGCTGACCTGATTTCTTGAGATACATTGAATACCCTCCCTGCCCCTTTGCGATTCCTTAATTTCTCTTTATATATATATGCCTTTTCTTCCTTCTCCGTCATAAATCATGTAATTTCCCCCCTATAAAATTATCGATTAAATATGCTTCAAATTTCCCTCTCTCTCTAAATATATATTAGGTATGTTGTCAATTATATTTGTATTGTCGAGGTTGAATTTCCCTTCTTTTCAGTTTAAAAAAATGTAATCATCTAATTTGGATGTTTCACAATACCACAAGGTTGAATTAAATTATTGCATCGATGATTATGTAATTCTGTGTTTCTATATTTTATTCTTGCTCTGTGTTTACATTGAGCTTTCATACTCCTGGAATTTGTTTCATTAAAATACACAAATATATATATATATATATATATATATATATATATATATATATAGAGAGAGAGAGAGAGAGAGAGAGAGAGAGAGAGGTAGATAGTTATATATATTCATCCATGTATGATTTAAGAAGAAGTGATGATGTGTTCATTATGAAAGCCTTGTTTTGTAAGCAGAAAAACACGTTACCATTATCGTCCAATTGGTAGGGGTTACTGTTAGCTCGAATATAAGTACAAACATTTCTACTATATTTCAAATCAATTTCATTCATATATCGCTTCACAAAAAAACAGAAAGAGACCGTGAATGAGTTACGTAATAAACACACATATACCTGCAAAATAAGTTGTTTCTTTCATTCACTTGTCATGCATGCATCAATACTTCTGCCTGCTTGACACATTGTAATCATGTATTGTATTAAACGAATGTATCATTGTATTTTTAAATCAATGTATCTTAGTACGTTTTTGTGTTCTTCATTTAAAATTATTATGTAATTGCACTGTGTATCACACCATTTAAAAGTGATAAATATATTTACATTTTTGAAAAGAAAATTAAAAAATCCATTAAATTAGGTCACGTATAGTGGCAAAATATTTCATGATGGCAAAATATATTTTGCAATTCCATTATTGTAATTAATTGTGAAGACATGTTTAAGAGAAATGTTATACTATATTATAAACAACATGATTTTCTTTTATTGACAAATATCATTTCTAGTGGAGAAGAAATAAATTTAATCCATGACTACATAATTCTTCATTCCAAGAAGCACTTTACTAATGTAAATATAGCAATTTATTTTTTAAATGTATTATTACTTATCAGTAATGTGATGGATGGATTGACATTTGAATTTCCACCTATGTCAGAAACATTGCTCACAGTATGTGAGGACGGACGTAGAAGGGAAGTCTGAGAGTTGTTAGGGTGTTGAAAGTGAATCAAGTTCTACTTTCTACTCAAAAACAATGGAACTATATCTATGTACACCCAGGATTACACTCATCTCTAAAATATACACATTCTATATTGCCCCCAAATATTTGTTAAAAAGCATATAATATAATTATCTCGCAATATACATCTTAAACTAAATGATCAAATAACATGCTGTTGACACGGCTATACACTGGCTCATATGAGGAATGGTGCACCTTCTCAAAGTAATGTTACCTCAGGTTACAGCACTTAGCTGGATACTCCACCGGACTAGATGAATTGTTGTCCTGGAATCTGGTAAGACCACAAGACAGATATACTATAATATAGTAAGCTGGTCAATTGAGGAAGGGAAAATTAATGTTCTTAACTTCTTTACTAAGTCAATATTTGACAGGTAAAGGAGAACTTTAATGAAATATTCGCATATCTATGTACCTCATATAGAGATCAAGTGTTAGCCTCAGGGATGGCCCTTTTGATTTCTGAGAACTTAGAGTGAAGTAAAATGAAAGCAAAAAGGAAAAACCTTATTCTTGTGAAGTGTGGGGATTATCATTTTCACGAAAGTAAAATTGAAACCAGCACATGCAAAATCATACTTGTTGGATTATATCATAGGAAAGGGTCTTAAAAGTACGGAACTGTTCATATCTGAACCGACCAAAATATAGTTTACTTTTGAGATGGGTTTGTGTCATTTAAACTATCCTGTTTTATGCTAATCCACTAACTTCATGAACTAACTATTCCATATATGTATCTATGTATATGTTTGTATGTATTTATGTATGTATATGTATGTGTATCTGTTGCTAATAATATATACCCTTCCTTAGGTTATTTTGGAGGGTTCCTATTGTCATCTTTTACGAAACTCCTTCTTTAGTCATGTAACTTAGAGTGAATCAATCGTTTAATTAACTGTTGACTGTTGTAGTATCATCAATAGAAATCTAGCTAGCCCTCCTCCCACTCCCTTCCCATATCCCCTCTTCCGGTTTCGGGCTCACCGTCAGCAGTTCCGGTTTGAACACCTAAGTAAATAAACGTGTTTCACTTCAGCCTCCTTGTATTTTCTTCTAATCGACATCAATCAATGTATACGGATATCACAACATGGTGTCAGAAGTGGTTGCAAATAAGTTATAGACATCTACAGTTATCGTAGAAAAGTCGAACAACAACAGAGAAAAAAAATAGAGAAGATAAACAAAAAAAAAAGAAACGGGTCAGCAGTCTACACGTGGAGACGGTAAAAGAGGAACTCAAAACAAGTAAGTCACGGTGTAAAGTGAATCTACAAAGTCACGGACATAATACCAAAAGAAAAAAAAAACAAAAAAAAAACAAGCAAACAGAGAAATGCTGTCGAAAAACGCCAGAACAAGACCCTGTGAAGGTAGGCGATTCGCTATTCATATCCATATTGTTATTGTTATTTTTCTAAACCAACAACAACAACAACAACAAAATAATTTATATACAAATACCGTACGCTAATAACTCAAGTTACACAACAAAAAAAATAAATAAAAAAATGATAATAATACGTATTCTTTTTCATTTCTTCTACGTGTACTAATTCACTTTATCAACAATGGCCTGTCAATTACCTCCCCCGTCTATGGATTGGCAGAGTGCCAATTTACCAAAAGATTTCGACAGATTCGCTCGACAGGTTATGTTGCACTTTAACGGACCTCTCAAAGATGCAAGTGAAGACGTAAAAGTGAATTATCTGTTGCTATGGTCGGGAATAGAAGGCCAAGAGTTGAGTGACACATTTGAATTTGAGGCAGGTGAAGCGTGCAATGTAGAACACTACATCAAGAAATTTCGCGCATATATAGAGCCGAGGTCAAACTTCCGCGTCGCGAGATACCAGCTCCTACAGTGCCGGCAACAACCTGATGAAGCAGCCCACGGATTCTTGAAGAGACTAAGGCAAATAATAAAACAGTGCGAGTACGATCTCCCCGTCGGGAAAACCCTTCTGGTCGACCTTTTTATTTTTGGACTGAACATAAAGTCCACACAAAAGGCATTACTCAAAGAAGGAAAGAATCTCAGCATCGCAGAAGCGCTACATGCTGCAGAGACAGAAGAGGCAACACTGAAGCAGGTGGAGGCAATACAAAACACACATAGAGAACCAAAGATCCCCGAGGAAAGAACAGAAGATGCCCACGCAATAAAGACGGGGAAGGAGCACTATAATAAATGTTACTTCTGTGGAAAAGGCCATTACAGGGGTGAATGCCCAGCAAAAGGAAAAACCTGTGGGAAGTGCCGGAGGACAGGGCATTTTGCAGTTGTTTGCCGCACCAGAGACACAAAAGACTCCATTAATAAGCACGATAGACCTCCAAGATCGGCAAAACCCCCAAGATATAGAAACGCTCACAACATAACAGCACACAGCGACGAAGAAGACGACGACTTGCCAAAAGAGGCATATTTCCATACCATATCAGCAAAATCGCATACTCCAACAGATGCTAGAGAGGCATATGCGGAATTAAGAATAGGGAACAACAGATCCCAAATAAAAATAAATGCAAAGGTGGACACAGGCGCTATGAGCAACCTTATCCCTTGGGAATACTTAAAAAAACTCAAGCATGTACACCTTCAAGACACTCCTATCCGACTATTAGCCTTTGGGGGTGTTCAAATCGACCAAGTGGGCGTATGTCACCTAGGAGTCAGATATGGTGACAAGTTCACAAGTACCAACTTCCATGTAGTAAGAAGTGATGGACCCGCGCTACTTGGCCTCCAGACATCTAGGAAACTAGGACTAGTGACCCTCAATTTTACAATAGGGACCAATATACCAAAACAAGACCACACTACTTTACCCGCGGCAGTACAATCAAAACCAGAAGGAGATACGAAAGAAAGAGAACGGATACTCAAGGAATTTGCTGACATATTCGAAGGCATTGGCTGCTTGCCAGGGGAGTACAGCATCAAGATTGACCCGTCAGTACCCCCAGTAATACACCCACCCCGTCGGGTACCAATAGCTTTGAAAGAGAAATTCAAAGCAGAGTTAGACTCCCTTGTAGCTCAAGATATAATAACCCCTGTAACAAAACCGACAGCCTGGGTCAACTCTTTTGTATGCGTCACAAAAGCCAATGGATCTGTCAGACTATGCCTGGACCCTAAGGACTTAAACAGGGCAGTGTTGCGGCCACACTTTGTTACACCAACATTTGAGGAAATCATCTCCAGACTTCATGGAGCAAAATGGTACTCAATAGTGGATGTGAAATCAGGCTACTGGAACATGAAGCTGGACAAAAAATCAAGAGAACTTACAACATTCATCACTCCTGAGGGACGCTATATGTTTAAGCGCTTTCCAATGGGGGTCAAAAGTGCGCAAGACGAATTTCAGCGAGCCATGTTTGAGACCTTTGGGGACATAAAAAATGTCCTCTCAATATCGGACGACACCGTTATCGTTGGATTTGAGGAGGATGGCAGCGATCATGACATAGCACTCAACAAACTCCTAGAAAGAGCTCGGTCTAAGAACTGCAAGTTCAACCCGGATAAATTAGTGGTCCGCACGCAAGAAATCTCTTTTTTTGCCCACATTATATCAAGGGATGGAATAAAACCAGACCCAAAGAAGACAGAGGCGATCGTTCAAATGAAACCACCAAAAGACGAAAAACAATTAGCAAGCTTTCTTGGGCTAGCAAATTATTTAAACAAATTCTCGCCACAACTGGCAATGCTGACCAAGCCACTCCGAGATCTTCTGTCAACAAAAACTCAATTCATCTGGACTGAACAGGAACAGATGGCTTTTAACAGCATAAAAGACGAAGTAGGGAAAGCAATTGTGCTTAAATATTTTGATCCAAAAGCGCCAATAAATATACAGGTTGATGCATCATCAGCTGGACTGGGTGCAGCCCTCATCCAAAATGGAATGCCGGTCGCTCTAGCAAGCAAAACCCTGTCGGGGCCTGAGACAAGGTACTCGAACATAGAACGCGAAATGCTAGCAGTGGTTTTTGGGCTGGAAAAGTTCCATCACTATGTATGGGGCCAAGCAGTGACAATAATAACTGATCACAAACCGCTAGAATCAATAGCCCTAAAGAATCTTGCTGATGCACCACCAAGGTTAGCGAGAATGTTACTTAAAATCCAAGGCTATGATTTCACAGTTAAATACAATCCAGGAAAATCCATTCCCATAGCCGACTGCATGTCCAGGGTGTCACCAATCCCAGGGGAACCAATCAGGGATGTAGACATCAACATACATCTACTTAACGCACACCTGAACGCATCCCCAACTCGCTTGCTAGATATCAAGGCAGAAACACCCAAAGACCCAGTATTAAAACAGCTCACCAGCACAGTTATGTCTGGATGGCCAGAAAATCGATCCTGCTGCCACTCTCACGTACAAGCTTTTTGGAATTATAGGGACGAAATTGGCCTCCAAGATGGAGTACTCCTTAAAGGCAACAAAATCATCATACCTCGCTCACTTCAACCAGACATCCTACAACAACTACATTCATCCCACCAAGGGATAGAGAAAACCCGCTTACTGGCCCGAACAGCAGTGTTCTGGGTCGGTATCAACAAAGACATAGAGGAACTAATTAGAGACTGCTCCACATGTCAGAAGTACCAACCCAGTCTCCCATCAGAAACACTACTCCAGCACGAGACCCCTTCTTACCCATAGCAGTATGTCAGTACCGACATCTTTACCATGGAAGATAAGGAATTTTTACTGGTGGAGGACCATTGCAGCCGCAGCCCTTTCATACGGCGTCTCCACTCGACGACATCAGCTGCAGTAATCCGACAAATGAAGCTCCTGTTCGAAGAACGAGGTGTCCCAGAGGCAGTATTCAGTGACAATGGGCCCCAGTATTCCAGTGCAGAGTTTGAAGATTTTGCCAAATCGTACAACTTTAGGCACACTACCTCGTCACCACTCCACCCCCAGTCAAACGGGTTCGCAGAAAGGATGGTGGGCGTCTGTAAAAAGTTGTTGTTGAAAGCACGAGAAACGAACACAGACACCCACCTAGCAATGATGGCGTACAGGTCCACACCGCTATCAGCTCAAATCAAATCCCCAGCAGAACTACTGAATGGAAGACCCATGAGGACCCCACTAGTGTCGAAACAACAACTAGGGGATGAACAAACAAAGCTAGAGTTGGAGAAGAGCAAAGAAGAAACAAAAAAGTGGTATGACCGAAAGAATAGCCATCAACACACACAGTTACATACCGGCCAACAGGTTCATGTTCAGGACAAAAGAACCAGACTCTGGGAACCTGGAAAGATTGTGCAGATCGCAGCAGAGCCAAGGTCATATGTAGTAAAATTCGCCAACGGTGGAATCCATCGCAGAAACCGGCAGTTATTAAGGCCAACAAAGGGAAAGGCGGACAACACGAAATGCCAGCATCAACGGAAAACTTGTTGTGGCACACACCGAGTCCCTTACCCTCACAGCACTATCCCAGCACAGGGACCACGGCCAGCCAGTGGTCAACCATCTCAAGCACACATCCACCAGTTCCATCAACACCTGCCAAACTACGTAGGTCGAACAGGACGAGCAAACCCACCCAGCGGCTCGACCTGTAACAGAACAAAATGAACTATCTCCCCCACCCCGCAACCTCTCCAGCCCATCACAGCCCAACGTACTTCTCCTTTAATACAGAAGGGGATGTTGTAGTATCAGCAATAGAAATCTAGCTAGCCCTCCTCCCACTCCCTTCCCATATCCCCTCTTCCGGTTTCGGGCTCACCGTCAACAGTTCCGGTTTGTACACCTAAGTAAATAAACGTGTTTCACTTCAGCCTCCTTGTATTTTCGTCTAATCGACATCAATCAATGTATACGGATATCACAACACAATTACGAATTAGAAATTTTACGTTATAAATTATTTACTCTGCAAAAACTATTAACTTGCCAACAACATAAAAATGTTTTTAAATTGACACATTAGTTTTATAGCAATGCCTGGAAAATTGTTAAAAATAAAGAAAACGGAAAACGACCCTTTTGCATTATGTTGGAGACGAGGTTTTAGAAATTTCCCACAACTTTACTAGCAAGCGGAAAAGCATTATATGAATAATTGATGCGGAAGACAAGTTGATAAAACCAAACGAGTATGAAATTGTGAAGAAGTCACTAACCGACCGTTTCACACTTAAAAATCATGTGATACAAGATTTTCAGATTTCGAAGCATCATACAAAATCCACATACAACATTTAACTTGCTCACATACGAGCTGTCTTCTGATATAGACATTGTGTTCGGAAATTTTAGAATAAAAGTGGGGATCACATTAACAAAGTATTTCTGTTCTTTAAAAAGAAAACTAGTTCTTATCACGTTGATAAATGTAATTGTGATTTGATTGGGTTGAAAGAAGCTTAGTAGAGTTAGCCGTGTCTGGAAGCATCTTACTGGAATTTAAGGCATTATATGAATAATTGATGCGGAAGACAAGTTGATAAAACCAAACCAGTATGAAATTGTGAAGAAGTCACTAACCGACCGTTTCACACTTAAAAAATCATATGATACAAGATTTTCAGATTTCGAAGCATCATACAAAATCCAGACTAAAGATTGGATTCATACTAAGAACTCTGACATCAACATGCTACTTCCAAAATACAGACCGGGAATTCCACTCTCAAACAAATATTAGAAGAAGGCAGAGCAATTGAACTTGCTCACTTACATGGAACAAAGGGGAGTCCGTGCACTTTCATCAATTTTTATCCATTTAGAGAAGGTAGAATTATTAACGATATTGTTTCAACGAACTATTTGTAAAAAGTTAGTGATTTTACGTAATATCAATTCTGGATGATTAACTTTCTGTGTAGCCGTCTGTATTATGATTTCCGTAACTTTGTCTCCATTGTTCTGCAGGTCATGAAATTAGACGATGGGAAATAATCCTGAATTTAATCCCGAATTTAAAGAATTGTAGATAGTATTTTATTGAGATTAAATAAGAAGTTACTCTCGACTCCTTTTTATAGAACATCTAATAGCTTAGGGATCCTGACAGAAAACGAGACATTTTAACAAATAACATGTAGGGTCATATAAAACCCATAATAAAATTCACCTTCTTACGTGAAAGGGATATCCGAAAGTATATCTTTGTAAATCAACAATAATATTTATACAAAATATCTTCGGTTGTGACGAAACGTTGTTTCTTTTCTTTTTCCTTCCTTGTGTTTTGTTAGTTTGAGCCTCTTTAAACTGTGTAGTAGGACGAGAAAGTCTGCATAAATAAAACGCTTGGTTCCCTCAGTTGAATTTTTCTTTCTTTTTCACTGTCTCCGGCCTAGACATTGTGTTCGAAAATTTTAGAATAAAAGTGGGGATCACATTAACAAAATATTTCAAGTTTTCTGTTCTTTAAAAAAAACTTGTTCTTATCACGTTGAGGTGACCAAATGTAATTGTGATTTGATTGGGTTGAAAGAAACTTAGTAGAGTTAACCGTGTCTGGAAGCATCTTACTGGAATTTAATGTTAAATAAAAAAGGGGTCACCATCTTCTATTAAATAAACAAATATATCCACTAAAATATGAATCAACTTTTATTCAAAAGGGAACACTAAAACATAAAGAGAGTAGTTTAGTTAGCTGAATTTCATCAATAACAGAATGTGGTATCTTGGAGTTCCATCTTGAGTGGCCGCTTCTAGCTAAGAGGCGAAAACAGGATAATACATTTTATCCTGATGACCTCGACTCAAGAACTGAATTGTGAAACTCAAATTGATAACATCAGTTGCATCCTAAACTTCAAAGGTCACCACACGTCACTGGTACACATTTTTACATAAGTTGTGTCCTTTGATATTACAAATTGACACCTAAAAGTAAAAAAGGGTTGAATAGCCTGGGACGATGGTATTTATACATCACCGGTACACATGTAAATCATTTTGTTTTCCTTTTTAATAAATGATGTTTCCCTAAAATCGCCAAATGCTTGTTTGTCATTGTTTATTTTTCTATCTCGCATGAAAAGAGAGCATAATTTACCGTCAGGAAACTTGAGTAAATCGTTTTATATTCTTTCATTTAATTGCAAAAAATGTCTCAGTATTTATGCAGTGCGTCACAAAAATCTGAGGGGCGTCACTCCATTTTATTTACAGAAGTGCCAAATGGAAATAGGAATTGAACGGTTTAACATCTCAAACAGGCGTTATACACCACGTGACAAAGGCAAACCGAAATTGAATGAGCGGTTACACATGTAATTAGTCATACACCAGCAGCCCAGGAAGAGCTAGACATACAAAAAATAGGGGCACTCCCACGAGAGCCAGGATCGGAAGACCATGGTCTGTGGTTAGAGGAGCATTTCTCACCTATGGACATGGCAGGCAGCAGCCAATCAAAAATCAACCGTCTACACATGGTTAGTTGCAGCCGGTAAAAAGGTGAAAACAACCGATTGAAAACGGCAGTACAAGTCATTCAACTTTTTTTGGTGGCTACCATTCTGGCATCGAACAATTACTCACACCAGTTCTGGGTTCTTTTACACAAAATGCTTAATAAAACATGTATGGTTGGAAACACACTTGGGTTAATGTTGGAAACGCATCGGTCTAACACGGCATCCTTGGCTGGCGCCAGAGTACACACAGCACCGCTGGGGAATCATGGGAGCCAAAGCTCTTACACCCCATAATGGGAGCGCTGCCAATTGCCGACTTGACAGTATCTGATCAGAGGGTATGTAATCAGTGGCACACTTCACCACGTCTATGCATGATAGCCAGTCCAGAAAGAGCCAGCAAGCTAAAACGTAGTGGCATTTCAGTGCCTGAGCAGTCAAAAGCTTGTCTATCAGCAGTATGTGGTAAGCAACGCACTTCTCCATTTCTATATCAGCCTGACAAAAAGCGAGTAAATTCTGGTTGCCTTCCCGTTCATGGTTAGTTCGCACAGTTACTGACACCAGATGCTTTGCATCTTGTAAAAGGTGAAAAATAGTCGACCAAAAGAATCTTATGAATGATTCAACATTTTTAGTTGTCTCTTTCGAGCATCAGACGAATGGGGGTCAGAAATTACCAGCACAAGTTCTGAGGGTTGTTATAGCAAATGCTTGATAATACATGCAAAGTAGAAAAACATCGCTGACAAAAAAATGTGGTATAGGTGATTCACTTGTTTCTGGCGGCGGATATGAGATTGGGATCCTTCTAGCACCTGTTCTTTTGGTTGTTAAACCAAAATCTTGATAACACATATACGGTAGAAACAAAATTGGGTCATGCTTTTACTGTCACAATAAATACTCGTGTGGCAGTGGTCCTTGTCTGATAACGTGTTGTTAAGATCGAGGGTCGTGTTCCCCCGATTATAAACGTGCAAAGTTGAATCAAGCGATGTTGCATGCAAAGACAGAGTAATAATTAATAAACAAAAATGAAGTAGTTCAAATAACGTTTATTGAACGTGTGTGTACGTGGAATGATGAAGTGTGTGATGTATGCATGTGTGTCGATGGAAAAACAGTTCTTGAAAAAGGTATAAGAGGAAATGAATCCGGCGAGAGGAAAGTCTTTGAAAGCCGTACACAAGGAAAATGAGTTGAGAACTTTTACCGTTGTTTGACCACGTGTTGACGGAAGAAAAGTGTGTTGGTTGTTGTTTTGCCGAGACTAGTTGAAGAGAAAAGCGTGAGACGAAACGCTAGTGTATTAGCGTCCTTCTGCCGACGCCAATCGACCAGAAGAGAAAAGTGAAACAGAACGCTAGTGTCAGCGTCGTCCTGTCGAGGCCAAAAGGCGAGTGAAACGGAGCGCTGGTGCCAGCGTTGTTCTGCCGAGTCTGGTCCGGTAAAAGAGAGATTGATTTTCCGTTTGCAACGGTTTTTATAGTCAGAAGGGCAGATAACTCTGGTGTCGCTTTACAGTGCCACCTGTCGGTGAAAAAGCGACACCTACCGGCAAACCGGTGTAGTTATGTTTTGAAAGGAGGAGGTAACTGCTACAAGGACTCCCCCCCCCAGATTGAAAAATATTGAAAATATTATTCAATATGTACAGTTGTAGATGAGAAGCATTCTTTGTGGGTATGTCTGTTTTGCTGTTGAAGATAAGAAAAAGTAGTGTGCACGCTACTTATTTCTGTTTTTCTATCTGTATTGAATGATTGATCGCAAGTGCGTCTGCGGAATTGAGTGTTTGTAACGCATGTGGATCTGCGTGTTGTTTGCATGCAATTGGGTCTGCATCAAGTTTGAGCGCAAGTGAGTCTGCGGTCGAAAAATGCTGAGTGCAAGCGAATTTGCACTTGTTGGTGGCGTTGTTCATGTTGATTAGTCTGCGTGATGTGGAGCTGATGAACGAACGTTGAATTGTCAGTGGTGTCCGGGAATGTTTGGTGCTTGGGTCTGCACGGTTGTTGATGAGTGAGCACAAGTGGGTCTGTGCGGTGTTGATGAGCGAGCACAAGTGAATCTGTGCAGTTGTTGATGAATGAGCACAAGTGAGTCTGTGCAGTTGTTGATGAATGAGCACAAGTGAGTCTGTGCAGTTGTTGATGAATGAGCACAAGTGAATCTGTGCAGTTGTTGATGAATGAGCACAAGTGAGTCTGTGCAGTGGTTGATAAATGAGCACAAGTGAGTCTGTGCAGTTGTTGATGAATGAGCACAAGTGGGTCTGTGCAGTTGTTGATGAATGAGCACAAGTGGGTCTGTGCAGTTGTTGTTCATGTTAATTAGTCCGTGTTGTGGAACTGATGAACAAACATGTAGTTGTTGAGATTGGTGGTACACTATGGTCAAAATCAGATGCACAAATGTCTGCAAGTGAGTTAGCAGGTCCAGGTACAAGTGAGGCTGTACTGGTGTTGGTGCGCGTCGTTCGAGTTGATGTGTCCCCCAGTTGATCAACGAACGTCCAGTTGTTGAGTATTTAGTCGTGCTTGTGCAGTTGTACTCATTTTGAACTGGTGTGATTTCTTCCATAGTGTCGTCAGTGATGTCCGGAAATGTTTGGTGCTTGATGAATGTTCGGGAAGATGTGGTTGTCTAAGTTGATGTGTCCTCCTGTTGATCAACGAACGTCCAGTTGTTGAAGAGAGTTGGTAGCCCTTGAATGGTGATGTTGTTCGTGTGTTGTCTGTTTTGTAGTTTTCTTTTCTTTTATATATATATTTCCAACACGTGGGTAGAAGGGAAAAAGAAGAAAAAAATGGAGCTGTAATTTGTTTCACACACGGAATGACGTTTTTTGTTTTCGTTTTAGTTTGTTTGAATGTTAGTTTCCACGTAGAGAAAGAATGGCGGCTTCTCTTTCTCTTTCTTGTTGAAAAGAAAGAAAAAAAAATTCGTATTTTCTTCTTTTTTTTTTTGAATTTTCATTTCCACGTGGTTAGGGGAAAAGATGGCAGCTTCCTTTTTTGCTTGTTGTTGAAACAGAAAATAAATTCGTATTTTCTTTTTTTGTTTGAATTTTCATTTCCACGTGAAAAAGATTGCGGCATTATTTTGAATTTTTTATCAACACGTGGTCATGGCAAGGGGTGGCGGCATTTTTTAAATTGCCTTTTTTCTTTCAACACGTGGTCACGAAAAAGATGGGCAGCGTCAGCGTTTGTTTTCTTTTGTTTTCTCTCTTTCTCCACGTGTTCAAAACAAAAGAAAATGGCGTCTTGTAAGGTCCTTTTGTTTGTCGAAAAAAAAAAGGAAGTTTGTCTTTTTCTTTGTATATATTTTTCCGACACGTGGGTAGAGAAAGGGAAGAAGAAAAAATGAAATTGTAATTTGTTTTATATTCGGAGAGAGCCGAGAAATGTTTTTGTTTTTCTTTGTTTGGGTATTTCCACGTGGCCAGGAAAAATGGCGATCTCTTTTCTTTTATTTGTTTGTATATTTCTACCTCGTGGGTAGAAAAAAGAAGGAAAAAGATGGGTGCGTAATTCGTTTCACCACGGAAGAAAAAACGAGAAATGTTTTTTTTTTTTTTAATTTTTTTTTTAGTTCTAGTACGAAATTAATTACTCCGTCAAATACAACAAAGCTTGCACGTCGGGTCACCAATTGTTAGGATCGAGAGGGTGATGTTCCCGGACTATAAACGTGTTCAGTAAAATCAAGCAATGTTGCATGCAAAGACAGAGTAATAACTAATAAACAAAAATGAAGTAGTTCAAATAACGTTTATTGAACGTGTGTGTACGTGGAATGGTGAAGTGTGTGATGTATGCATGTGTGTCGATGGAAAAACAGTTCTTGAAAAAGGTATAAGAGGAAATGAATCCGGCGAGAGGAAAGTCTTTGAAAGCCGTACACAAGGAAAATGAGTTGAGAACTCTTACCGTTGTTTGACCACGTGTTGACGGAAGAAAAGTGTGTTGGTTGTTGTTTTGCCGAGACTAGTTGAAGAGAAAAGCGTGAGACGAAACGCTAGTGTATTAGCGTCCTTCTGCCGACGCCAATCGACCAGAAGAGAAAAGTGAAACGGAACGCTAGTGTCAGCGTCGTCTTGTCGAGGCCAAAAGGCGAGTGAAACGGAGCGCTGGTGCCAGCGTTGTTCTGCCGAGTCTGGTCCGGTGAAACGGAGAGATTGATTTTCCGTTTGCAACGGTTTTTATAGTCAGAAGGGCAGCTAACTCTGGTGTCGCTTTACAGTGCCACCTGTCGGTGAAAAAGCGACACCTACCGGCAAACCGGTGTAGTTATGTTTTGAAAGGAGGAGGTAACTGCTACAGTGTAGGTATGAAGCAGCAGCCATTGGCATAGTCGTAATACTGTTTTCTCTCTGTAGTTTCTGTCGCTGATTACATCTTTCAACACAATTTGAACGGATGCTCGACGGCTTAGATCCAGCAAAGCACTCTCGTCAGTGATCGATATTTCTGCTAACTCAGTGATCGAATTGGACTTATTTGCAATAACTCGATGAGATTGTTAATGGGGATCTGTGCAGATTTCCCTCATCTGGGTTTTGCTGCCACCGAACATGCAACAGCAGCACATTTCAAGGCAATTGGACCTAGGAGTCACTTACAAGAACGTGCCACCTGCGCGTCATCTTTCCTCGGTTCCACAAGATGTTGCCTGACACCAGAACCTTGATCGCCACCTTCGTCACGATGAAGCCGTTGACCATTTGTTGCAAAGATACAGAAATCCACAGCGAACTCTCATCAATATCTTTTTGATCCTTCCAGTTTTCATATGCTTGTGTCAAAGCGAATCAAGTGTAAGTTTAATCGATGAAAAACTAAAGCGAATCAAGTTCAGTGAACATCAACACTTTGAATGGACATTGTTGCTAGAGCGGAGAAGAACCTTTCGTTTGATCGTTTGAAATAATAAACTCTTGCATAATATCGCCTTTTTGTTGATTCTTACAAGTGTCTTATTAAAATGTTTATGAATTGAGATTCTGATGTGTCTTATTAAAATGTTTATAAATTGAGATTCTGATGTGTCTTATTAAAATGTTTATGAATTGAGATTCTGATGTGTCTTATTAAAATGTTTATAAATTGAGATTCTGATGTGTCTTATTAAAATGTTTATAAATTGAGATTCTGATGTGTCTTATTAAAATGTTTATGAATTGAGATTCTGATGTGTCTTATTAAAATGTTTATAAATTGAGATTCTGATGTGTCTTATTAAAATGTTTATGAATTGAGATTCTGATGTGTCTTATTAAAATGTTTGTAAATTGAGATTCTGATGTGTCTTATTAAAATGTTTATAAATTGAGATTCTGATGTGTCCTATTAAAATGTTTGGTAATTGAGATTCTGATGTGTCCTATTAAAATATTTATAAATGGAATTACTTACGTGTCTCCCTTTGACTGTTTTAGAAAAATCATTTAAAGTCGTTTTCACAAAGAGTGGGTCTTAACATGGGGCCCCGGATAAAACACGAAGGACATGAGGTACGTGGTGTGAGAGGGGAAGCGAGATACCACTGGTGTCAGCGTATAACTTGATGTTGCATGTTTTTTAAGTTTTCAGTTATAGCATTTGGTGGAAGAAACTTTTCAGCATTTTTGGATCTACGCATTGGTGCCGGGGTGTTTCCAACATTTCACATGTATAACACAAACAAATAACTTTAACTAAGATCTGTGGAATGTCTTGGTTCCCGGTTTGGAATCAGGTATTTTAGACGACGGTCGCGTCGGGTAGGGATTGCCAAGAACAACACGAACAATTTATCTTGTGTAGGTAAATTGGGACCGATTCGATAACGACATATATATATATATATATTTATTTGCCAACTCCTCTCTCGTCTCCGTAATGTGATTTCGTAGCTCCATTTTTTTGTATGGCTTTTGTCATGCAGTGTTGTTTTGCGTTTTTTTTTGTTTGTTGTTTGGCGTATTTACGCCACGTGTGTAGATTTTTTTGTGTAAAGATGTTACATTACTATACTCCGAACTGACGAAACCTCGAGGCTAACGATTCCCACAACATTTTAACCGAAAGCCGAAATAACAAGAACAGTTCCTCGGATTTTTTTTTCACCTTCAAATTAGGACCCAAAAATGTTATACACAAAAAGTTACCTCACAGTTTTTTTTCTTCTTCTACTGGTCGTGATCGCCATCCGTATCGTTGGTTCCATTGTGTCTCTGGCCGTGATCGATTCTGGTGGTTTTCGTTCCGTGAACAAACTTTATTTTCGGCAGGAGACAAAACTCGGAGACAGTTTTTCTTTTCAGAGAGAGATTCGATTCTTTTCTTCGATTACTTGGTTGTGGAGGTGTTCCCATCAACTCGTCGAATTCCATATTTCTCATTCATACTTTTCGTTGTGAGGCGCGACGATGCATGGAGATATTTGTCGGATCTCATTCGCAGTACAGACTATACGATGAGCGGCTACATCGTGGTGTTATAGCTTTCAGTTCCCAAGCTTAAAAACCCTAGTTTTTTTTATAAAAAAAACAAATGACGCAACAGATACTTCCTGGCGTCGGCCAATCAGACACGACATTCACAATCGTACCGTATCTGATCTTCTCTGATCCGAGATTCCCTGCGTCGGCGCCCAATTTGTAACTTTGTTATGATCTGACTAAAATGATTGCCTCATAACAATACCCGCCAGTGCATGTCAGCTGGACCCGCACTCATTGTCTTATTTGACCCTAACTATAACTTTTTTTCTTTCGTGAAAGTATTCTTTAACATTCCGTGTCTTGTTTCGTGAAAAAGATTTCTTGTATAAACTCGTCTTTTTTTTTGGAATTACTTTATATTTGTTTGTGAACTCGTATTTTCCTTTTCTTTTTTGTTTTTATATTTCTTACTTCGTATATAATTTTGTTGTTGTTGCTGTGCAACAAGCTTGCATATTTGTGTGTATCTTTTTTGTACTTTGTTGCCACAAAATGGCGTCAGCATATACGCCCCAGAACGGGCATTCTAAACCCAGACCAAGGTACAGTAGGGACACAATGCCCAAACCAGCCGAAGCCAAAAAAAGCTATTCCAGCAAGGTATACCCACAGAACAGAGCGATGGTCAAATATTTACAGCCAAATGCCCCTAATAAGATGTACGAAACGGAGGCACGAGCAGCTAGTGAAGCACCCAGTCGTGGTAGATACCAGCGAACGGTAAAGGCCCACACCGCCATAGCAAGGGATCGAGTGAACACCCATACTCATTCACACATACTCATTCAGAGGAAGAGGATTTTCTTCACAGCGCGGACGAGGTGATGCTCCGATCCATGCCTAATATTATAAAAGAAAACCATCACTTCAACAACGTTCAGCAGGATAGGGGACCAGGTTCCACATTCACGAAGATAGCAGTCAACATCCAGGGACAGAACGCACAGCTCATGCGAGTCCACCACACCCGACAGAAAACGGAGGCATTTAAGACTTTTACCAGATCATTTTTGACAGCTCCGAAGTTGACACGGTGGCCGACAACTTATGTGATTGAGTCAACATAGATTAGATATCTTTCTTTATCTTAAAAAATCTATTATCGAATATTTTTTCAACTCCCGGTCTAGGCCAGATATTTTGTTTGAAATTTTAAGACATTAAATGGATCTCTGAATTGATTATTGACAATTTATAGATTTTTTTGCTCAACTAATGAAAAAAAAATGTTATTCAATCTTTCGCCCCATATTAAAAAAAAGTTTTTTTTATTTATTCTGTTGTTTTGAAGCAAATAAAATCGATTTTTCTAAGTATTTTCGGTGGGGGGGGATTCTCGCTTTTATAGTTTTTAATAGGAGCTACCCCCCCCTCCCGGACAAGCGACCATTTATTTCATGTGTGTAAGGCTTAAAAAATGAAATGAAAAAAAACACAAAACAGTTTCAGCACGTTAAAAGTATACAGGTCGGTAGATAATTAAATTCCATTGCGTTTGGTATACGACATTTTAACCAGTTAATCTGTTGTTCCTATTTACATTCGCTCTACGAGGACAGACTTAAACGCAAGGTCGGTTTTTATGTGAGTAAAATCGTGTTTCACCAAAACGGACACACTGGATTTTAACAAAAATAAAAATTGCCTCGGTCTAGAATGATTTCTTTTTCACTGACCTAGGAAAATAATAATAACAACACTGATTTATTTACGATAATAATAACTCGAAATACTTTGTTTCAATTAATCTGTTTTAAAAGTTATTAAAAAAACTTTACAAGTTATTTTATTAAGAAAACAGAAAACAAATTACTATTCGCCGGTTTTTTTTTTTAAATTATTTATATTCATTTATAGGGTATCTTTTGCAATAATCAACAATAATGCCGACATTTTTTTCCTCGCTTTGGCTTTTTTTTATTTACTGGGACTTATAATCAAATCACACTTTTTCCAAAACTTTGATACGTTAGTTTTGTTGTTTTTTTTAGCGTGGCGGGGGATTTCAATATAATTTACGAAATATATTAGTTTCGATGACTTAATTAAAAGTACTAGGCTGAGAAAGAATGTCGGCAGCCATCTTGTCTTGCCAACTTCCCCACTTTCCATGAACGTAAAATGGAGAGAAATTTTGATATCTAATAAAAATCCATTGAAACTACTTAAAAATACAAACAAATGTCATAGGTAAGTCGGAAAATACCTTTTATGGGCTACGGTCACATTTATTTGTTGTATATTTGTTTTTTGGACCCCGTTGTTCTCGTTGTGTTGATTATTGTAAAAGATACCGAAAGTTAAAATGACCAGGAAATTGGGAATTATTTTACGATGAACTTATATGCGAAACTAATCTTACACTTTAAATTCTAAAATAATTGTGCTTTTGTTGTTTAGCGGTGTTCACACGTAAACACCTAAAAAAGTAGAATCTCATTTTTTTAGGGGGATTTAGCTGAGTGTCCTCATCTACTTTTAAATATAGATATAATTTCTTTTTAATTTGACAAACTTTTTAATGTTTTCTCTTTATGTATTGTATCAAAGATTTTGATCCATATCTTTTCCCCGTACCATTTTTCCTATTTATTCACTTTTGTGAGTTTTACCGTGCCATTTTTTCGGTGCTATTTTTTCCTGTGCCATTTTTACCTAAACTCAACCGCTTGAATATAACTACTTGTATTGTTTTATATTAAATATTACAGGAATTAATAAGGAGATAATTGAAGACCAAACGGAAAAACGAGAATAAATTGACGCTCTTCAATAAATGAGGATAGAAAGCTGACATTTTCCTTATTTTAAATCGACGTCTTTTCACAAGCTTCAAACATCGAAGAGATTATCGCAGTTAATCCTCTTTAATCTGATATTTTCTCAACTTTAGAAATCAGAAAAGATTAACCATTGGATTTTTGTGTAAGTATTTTAAACTTTATTTTACAAATTGAATTAACTAAATTACTTTTATGACGATTTTTAATACTATTAGAATTTCGTTGGTCTCTTAATTAAAGAATCGTTTCAATAATAATAATAATAATAATCATAATAATAATAATATAAAAATAATAATAATGATAATAATAAAACCTAAGTGCCTCTCATCTCTATAATAAAAAATAAAATTAATTTTTAGAAAAGTTTTTTCATTTTCGATAATCTGATATTTAATCGAAACAATGAAATTCTCAGATTTTCCCATTGAATCAATCGTAAACAATTTTTTTAAAAATGGCGGTGAAATATTGAATAATAGTTGTAATAAATATTTTACAACAGAGAAAATGTTTTTAAAAACAAATGTTATTGTAGAAAAATTATTTATATTTATAAGACTATTATAAAAAGGTTATTTATATCGATAAGTTCTAATTAAAATCCGTTAACAGCCGAAATAAAACCCGAATATCTGAAACGGAAAATAGAAAGAAAGTTACTTTTTGTTTTGTTTCTAGCATTTTTTTAACTCACGTCTTTTTCTAAATTGTTGCTATTCACGCATTGTTTGTTTTTATTGTTATTTTGACCATTCTTTAGTTCATGTTATATTTTGATGACAAATAATAGTAATTCCTGTAATATTTAATGATATAAAAATAATGGCACATGTTCGTCTTTTCCCACAGTCCGTTTTTCACAAGTTTTTACTGACCAGTTTTTTTTCTTTTTTCGGTATACACTTACCTATCAGGCTGCTAGAGAATTCCGGGGTTTTTGGAATTTTTTTTTCAAATATTTTACATTTTACGAAGGGGGGGTCAGTTTCCAATGTTAATTCAACATAGTCTGATCCCCCTCTTTATGACCATCTCAAATTTTTAAAATTATTCTTCTGACATGAAAGGTAATTGTAACCTATCATGTCGTGAGAGAATTCCGGGATTTTGGGAAATAATTTTTTTTAAATTGAGATTTTAAGACGGGAGATCAGTCTTGTTCGTCTTTTACCATAGTCCGTTTTTCACAACTTTTTACCTCTTAAATAAGATGGTCAAAAAGAGGGGGATCAGTCTACGTTGAATTTAGATTGAAAACTGATCCCTCGTCTTAAAATCTCAATTTTTGAAATTTATTTCCCAAAACTCTGGAATTCTCTACTGACATGATAGGTAATTGTACACCGAAAACTATTTTTTTAAAAATTGAGATGGTCAAAATGAGGGGGATCAGTCTACGTTGAATTAACATTAGAAACTGATCCCCCTCGTAAAATGTATAATATTTGAAAAAAAATTCCAAAAACCCCGGAATTCTCTAGCAGCCTGATAGGTAAGTGTATACCGAAAAAAGAAAAAAAACCTGGTAAGTAAAAAGTTGTGAAAAACGGACTGTGGGAAAAGACGAACATGTGCAAAAATAATAATATTAGTAATACGGTATATTGAAGCGGTTAGCTCCCAATTTTTATCGAATTAATGAACAGTTCTCATTATTTAGTGTATTTTGTAAAATAAACAAGAGTCAACAAAATACGAAACTGATTTATCGTAAGTTTATTCATAAAAAAGAAATAATTTATGTCAACCTATTTTTTAGATTTTATTTTTTCAACAATTGATTTTTTTTTACAAAACAAAGATTTTTTAAATTTGTTTTGAAATGGAAACGAAGAAAACTCCCAGGATTTACCTTCTCGTTATTATTACCTTCTCGTTATTGCTAATTACCTGAGATCACGGCCATCGTAAGTAAAGAAGGCCTGTCAACTGAGTCGGATTATCCATTCACTTGAAAATAATTGTTTACTTGTTCCTTTTTTTACAAACGTATTTACTTTTTATAGATGTCAAGCGCGAAAGATAATCAGAGGAAATTACAAGATGGCTTCCAACGATGAAGACATTGCATGAAAGATCGAATTTCAAGTCTTAAAAAAATAGATCAGAATTTTATTTCAGGATAAAAATACAATTTTAGACTAATTAATAAGTTACATCTAAATTTTGTATAGAATTCAATACAATATGGGAACCTATAATTATAAATAATAGATAAGTTGTGATCTATAGTGATAAGTAGTTAGATAAAAAAATAGAATAGGTTTAAGGCTCCCAAAATTCATACTAGAATTGACCGTGGCGCAGTAAATATAGTACTAAGTATAATTCAGTTCTAAGTGATAGTCATCTGAAGGTTGAAGGTTCAATCTTCAGTGCAGGCGATACGAAGAATTGCGGCTTACTTAAGTCTTCTTCCAGTAATGGCAGATTTAATAAAGGGTTTCGTTCGAGTCGTCAAGATTCCCAAGTTCGACAAAGTACACCTGAAGAACGTCGGATGTTACATCGGCCGAAACGTTGTGATAAAAACACCCAAGATGAGAACAGTAGTCCTAATATACCTAATTCTACATATAAATATTTTGTGTTACTTTTAAACAACGTTTTATTCTAACTTAAACTATATGCATGCCTTATCTTTTATTCAACCATTTTATGTTTATTTTTTAGTTCATTTTGTATAATGCTGACAAAGTAAAGGAAAATAACTTATCGCAATTTTTTTGGTACATTTTTGCACTTGTTATTTGTTTGTATTATGTTTTCGTTTCGACATTGACCTGGTCTACAAAATTCTTTAAAGGGTGCACCTTCACAAACAGCTATGTATCATTATTGCCAACAATAGCGACGTGCTGCGTAGAAAGTGGAATGCCAAATATGGTGATGACCACAGTGATTGAGGCTGCAATGGAAGGGGACGATGAATGGCAACGTCCGTCTTCATTGCGCCTTTCAATCGCAGACACTGGCCTGCCACCCGAATCTGACACCACAACTTCTTTTTTCCTCTCGTTATTTCTGCATGTGATACAATTGCTTCTGCTTCTTCTTACGGATTAACAATCTATGGCAATGGACACTTTGGAACGATGTTCACATGGCTGGCAAACTTTCCCCCTGGTCTGTCACGGTGCCTGGTTCCCAGTGTGCAGGTGTACACGTCGGTTTTTCTGCAGATGGCATAATCTTTTGAAAATCTCTGAACATTGGTGCAGAGGGCACGGGCAACTGAACCTGCAAACACAGCTGTTTCCAAAGACGTTATACACGGCTAGCCAGTTCATCTCTAATTCCGTCAGCAATGGGCATCCGCGACTCACCTTACCCATCTTAAAACATCTTAAAACATGGAGCCAGCATTTCTGGTCGATCATGAATCTTGGGGTTAAGATTAGGGTTAAGGAAAACTTGTAATCTTTTTATTACTGCTAAGTTTTTCAGGTTATTTCTTAGAAATTGGCCTTTGTGGGCTTACCTCTTTTGAGAATAGGATTTAATTATTACACTTGAAAATGTAGGATTAATCCTTTTGAAAATAGAAGTTGAAAAGTTAAATTGAATTATTACACTTGGAAATGTATGGATTGATCCTTTTGAAAATAGAAGTTAAAAAGTTTAATTTTATTATTACACTTGTAAATGTAGGCCTAATCATTTTGAAAATAGAAGTTAAAAAGTTAAATTTTATTATTACACTTGTAAATGTATGGTTATTCTTTAGGTGCGTTTCATGTAACATAGTTTTCAAATGAATGGTATATAAACATCAATCGTCATAACATCAAGACGAATTTCAACTTGACTGCGACAAATATGTCTAAATCAAGGAGGATTAAACATAAAAAGCGAATAAGAATGCCTATACTTTTTTCAAATGCATATATCGTTAAAAGTGTTCAAGTTTTAAGCAAAGTTATTTTTTTAAATGCATTCAGGTTTTTCAAAACATTTTTATTATATGTTACAAATGTATACATATATCATATATTAATGACAAAAAGAGATTTATTTTAACTTTTGATGAAATATTGAGAGAATTATGTTTATATTAAATGAATGATTTTATTAAATGAATGTATCGTTGTATCTTTGTGTGTTCTCCATTCACGAGTGCATCTTGTCATGTAATTACACTGTGTCTTACGCATTCTTATAGATCAATATGTCTACATTTTTTAATAGAAATTTAAAAAAAAATCTATTGAGATAGGTAAAATATGGCGGCAAAAAATTGTATGACCCAAATCAAAACATTGAACAAGTCAAGTATTGTAATTAATTATGAAAACATGTTTAAGATAACTTTTATGAAATATTATTAAGAAATTGATTTTTCTATTTTCAGATATACGTTGCAGTGGATAAGAAGAAATAAATTTGATTAATGACTATGTGTAATTTTTTTATTCAGAGGAGCACTCTACTAATGTAAATATAGCAATTCTTTTAAATGTGTCATCAATAATCAAGGCAAAGGGATACTCAAGGATAATTGTTACTGAGATGCATATATAGACATTAGAATGATGATTGCAATTCTTCCACCTTTCTCAAAAACTTAGCTCAGACTATGTGAGAATGTACATCGAGGATTACACTCTTCCCAAAAATAAACACTTTAGGAAATACTCCACATATGAGTTAATAAGAATAAAGTTACAATTCTGTTGAAATAAACATTTAAAAACAAAAATTGTACCTACATATATTTATATATATGTGTGTGTGTTTAGGTGACTAACTCTTTCTGAGAATTTCTGTTAGTGAAGTTGGAAGAAATATTATCATGTGATTGAATTTCACAATAATTAATATTATTTTAGAAAAATATTCTGAGTATTTTCCGTAAATCTGATCAGTACACACTTCATATAAAAACTAATTTTATATAACTATTAACCCTAATCCTAACAATATTAGGGGAAACCTAATTGCTGTTACAGTATCGATCATTTACCGTGGATTCAAATTTTAAAATACATGCAAGTGCATTGGTCAGAAACATTATTGCTGTCAAGTATGTTGATAATTATTTTCACTGAGTACAACTTTAAAAGTTCACAGGATAACACACACTTGAGAGTTTGAATTACCTACTAAACAATATCTTCGAGTGTATTCGGTCTCTCTATACAAGGGTTTGTCATACAATCCTGACATGAGCATACTTCACCCTACAAGTAAACCCTGTTTCGTGTAAAGTGTGTGAATCATCATTTTGACTGAAGGTAACTTCAAAACATAACATGCAAACACACACAGTGGAGAAACCTCATTCTTGTGAAGTGTGTGGATCATCATTTTCACAAAATAACAAATTGACACGTCACATGAAAACACACACAGGGGAGAAACCTCATTCTTGTGAAGTATGTGGATCATCTTTTTCAGAACAAAATACATTGAAACTTCACATGCGAACACACACAGGGGAGAAACCTTATTCTTGTAAAGTATGTGGATCATCATTTTCAGAAAAAAATCAATTGCAACGTCACATACGAACACACACAGGGGAGAAACCTTATTCTTGTAAAGTATGTGGATCATCATTTTCAGAACAAAATAAATTGAAACGTCACATACGAACACATACAGGGGAGAAACCTCATTCTTGTAAAGTATGTGGATCATCATTTTCAGAACAAAATGCATTGAAACTTCACATGCGAACACACACAGGGGAGAAACCCTATTCTTGTGAAGTGTGTGGATCATTATTTTCACAAAAAGGAAATTTGAAACTTCACATGCGAACACACACTGGGGAGAAGCCTTTTTCTTGTGAAGTGTGTAGATCCTCATTTTCACAAAAAGGAGGTTTGAAACGTCACATGCAATCACACACTGAGGAGAAGCCTTTTTCTTGTGAAGTGTGTAGATCCTCATTTTCAAAAAAAGGACATTTGAAACGTCACATGCAAACACACACTGGGGAGAAGCCTTATTCTTGTGAAGTGTGTAGATCCTCATTTTCAAAAAGAGAAGATTTGACAGTTCACATGCGAACACACACTGGAGAGAAGCCTTATTCTTGTGAAGTGTGCGGATCATCATTTTCACAAAATAACAAATTGACACGTCACATGAAAACACACACAGGGGAGAAACCTCATTCTTGTGAAGTATGTGGATCATCTTTTTCAGAACAAAATACATTGAAACTTCACATGCGAACACATACAGGGGAGAAACCTTATCATTGTGAAGTGTGTGGATCATCATTTTCACAACAAGGAGTTTTGAAATATCACATGCGAACACACACTGGGGAGAAACCTTTTTCTTGTAGAGTGTGTGGGTCATCATTTTCACAAAAAGGAGTTTTGAAATATCACATGCGAACACACACTGGGGAGAAACCTTTTTCTTGTAGAGTGTGTGGGTCATCATTTTCAAAAAAAAAACCATTGACAGATCACATTCAAACACACACTAGCGAGATCAAATGTTAGCGACAGTGAGGGGCCCCTTGATTTCTGAGAACTTCGACTGAAGTAAAATTTAACATTTAGAGAGAAACCTTTATCTTGTGAAGTGTGTAGATCATTATTTTCAAAAATGGAAAATTTTACAGTTCACATGCGAACACACACTGGGGAGTTTTAATTACCTAGTAGACACTATCCTCGAGTGTATTCGGTCTCTCTGTACAAGGATTTGTCAGGACAATCTGACATGAGGATACTTACCCCTACAAGTAAACGCAGACCAAATATTCAAATTACATAGTATCTGCAGCACAAATAAGATCCCCTCGTACGAGGAATAGTGCATCTTCTCCTAGTGATATTACCTCAAGTAACACCACGTGCTGGATACTCCACCAGACTAGATGAATTCTTGTCCTAGAATCCGGTAAGCCCAACAGACCACAAGAAAGATATACTATGACATATTGACTGGTCAGTTGGGGAGAGAAGAAATTATTCTTAACTTTTTTACTAACTCAATGCTTGAGAAATAAAGGAGAATTTTGATAGAATACTCGGGTATCTATGTATTTCATATAGAGATCAAGTGTTTCTGAGAACTTCGACTGATGTAAAATTAAACATTAAGGGAGAAGCCTTATTCTTGTGAAGTGTGTGGATCATTGTTTTCACACATTAGAAAATTGAAATGTCACACTAGAACACGCAAGAGAGAGACCTTATACTTGTGAAGTATGTGGATCATCATTTTCAGTACAAAATGAATTGAAACTTAACATGCGAACGCACACAGGGGATAAGCCTTATTCTTGTGAAGTGTGTGGATCACTATTTTCTCAGAAAGGAGGGTTGAATCTTCATATGCGAACACACTGGGGAGAAACCTTATCCTTGTGAAGTGTGTGAATCATCATTTTCACGACATGATGAATGGAAAGTTCACATGCGAACACAGACTGGGGAGAAACCTTATTTTTGTGAAGTGTGTGGATCATCATTTTCACGAAAGCAAAAATTGAAACTTCATATGCGAACACACATTGGGATTAAACGTTATTCTTGTGAAGTGTGTGGAACATCTTTTTCACATGAGGCATAATTGAAAGTTCACATGCGAACACACGCTAGGGATAAGCCGTATTCGTGTCAAGGTGTGGGGTTGTCGTTTACAGAGATGGGAACATTAAAAGTTCACACCCAAACACACACAAATTGCACTTAAGGGACGGCTAGAATTTTTAAAAAGATCTCTTAGCTGGAGTGTCTAAAATAGAAAGTGAATGTCTGGTACCCGGTAGGACCCCCCTATTCCCAGCAAAAACAAAAAGATGAGAACATTTAAAAATAAAGAGAGAAACCTTATTTTTCTGAAGTGTGTGGATCATCATTTAATCACATGGCAACTTCTGAGGATCACATGTGAACACATCTATTTTTCTACCTAAAATAAGAGCATTTTCGTGGATACTCCACCAGACCAAATGAATTCTTGTCCTGAAAACCGGTTAGACCAATAGACTAAAATGATATATACTATAACATAATAGAGGGGAGAGGAAATTTAATGTTCTTAACTTGTTTACAACCTTAACAATTGAAAGGTAAATGAGAACTTCAATGGAACAGTCGAATAACTATGTATCTCATATAAACATTAGATATTGATTTCTGAGAACTTCGACTGAAGTAAAAGAAAACAAACAATAAGAAATCTTATTATTGTGCAGGATGTGGATCCTTATTTCTAAACAGGTCAACTTTGAAAGTTCACATGCGAACACAGACTGAGAAGAAACCTTATTATTGTGTTGTGTGTAAATCATCATTTCTACACAAGGCAACTTTGAAAGTCGTCATGAGAACACACACTGGGGAGTTTGAATTACCTACTAGACAATATCCTTGAGTGTCTTCGGTCTCTCTGTACCAGGGTTTGTCAGGACAACCTGACATGAGGATACTTACCCCTACAAGTAAACCCTGACCAAATATTCAAAATTACATAGTATCCGCAGCACAAATAAGATCCCCTCATACGAGGAATAGTGCATCTCCTAGTGATATTACCTCAAGTAATTCCACGTAGCTGGATACTCCACCAGACTAGATGAATTCTTGTCCTGGAATCCGGTAAGACCAACAGACCACAACCAAAGATATACTATGACATACTTGACTGGTCAGTTGGGGAGAGCAGAAATTTATTATTGTTACCTTTTTTCTTACTCAATGTTTGAGAAATAAAGGAGAATTTTAATAGAATATTCGGGTATCTATGTATCTCATATAGAGATCAAGTGTTAGCCCCAGGTAGGGGCCCCTTGATTTCTGAGAACTTCGACTGAAGTAAAATTAAACATTAAGGGAGAAACCTTATTTTTGTCAAGTGTGTGATTCGTCATTTTACAAGACGACAACATTAAAAGTTCACCTGCAGACACAGACATGGACGATCTCAAACTCTATGCAGAATCTGAGAAACAACTAGTCTCTCTGATAGAAATTGTAAAAGATTATACAGAAGACATCTGCATGAAGTTTGGATTCGACAAATGTGCTAAATACACAATGAAGAAAGGGAACAAGACAACATCAGAAATCTTAATATAAACACTGGCTCTATTGAAGACCTAGGAGAAGATGCTGTCTATAAATACCTTGGAGTAGAGGAGAATGAGACGCTTGAGCACGGAAAGATGAGAGAGAAGGTACAGAGAGAATATATTAAGCGCCTGAAAAAAATCCTCACATCTGAACTCTCATAAAAAAATAAAATAACTGACATAAACCAACTGGCAATACCTGTCGTTTCTCACTCGTTTCATATGGGTTTACAGTTAATTATGAGGTAATTAGCAATTCTTTCTAATTCATTGATATTTAGTGTTCTTATGTCATAAATTTGTAGTACAACATTTGTTCCATTTAATTTTTTATTAGATTTACAAATTAGTTGCTTTTTCTGTATTTCTGATGACAGATCAGCAAATTTTATTGAAAACATAATGTTTATTATTCTTCAAGCATTATATAATATCTCTCTCTCTGTATATATATATATATATGAGAGAGAGAGGTATATATATATTCATCCATGCATGATATAAGAAGTGATGATATGTTCATTATTAAAGCCTTGTTTTGTAAGCATTGAAAACATATATGTTTATTATTTAAGCATTTTTGCAGAGGTTACTGTTCAAGCATTATATAATAGCTCTCTCTCTCTCTCTGTATGTATATATATATATATATATATAGAGAGAGAGAGAGAGAGATAGATATATATGTTCATCCATGCATCATACTCCTAAAATTTGTTTCATTAAAATACACAAATATATATATATATATATAGAGAGAGAGAGAGAGAGGTAGATAGTTATATATATTCATCCATGTATGATTTAAGAAGAAGTGATGATGTGTTCATTATGAGCCTTGTTTTGTAAGCAGAAAAACACGTTACCATTGTCGTCTAATTGGTAGGGGTTACTGTTAGCTCGAATATAAATACAAACATTTCTACAATATTTTAAATCAGTTTCATTCATACATCGCTTCACAAAAAACAGAAAGAGACCGTCCATGAGTTACGTAATAAACACACATATATCTGCAAAATCAGTTGTTTCTTTCATTCACTTGTGATGCATGCATCAATACTTCTGCCTGCTTGACACATTGTAATCATGTATTGTATTAAACGAATATGTCATTGTATCTTTAAATCAATGTATCTTAGTGTGTTTTTGTGTTCTTCATTTAAATTTATTATGTAATTGCACTGTGTATCACCGCATTTAAAAATGATAAATATATTTACATTTTAGAAAAGAAAAAGAAAAGATCCATTAAGTTAGGTCACATATAGTGGCAAAATATTTCATGATAGCAAAATATATTTTGCAATTCCATTATTGTAATTAATTGTGAAGACATGTTTAAGAGAAATGTTATACTATGTTATAAACAACATGATTTTCTTTTATTGACAAATATCATTTATAGTGGAGAAGAAATAAGTTTAATCCATGACTGTACATAATTCTTCATTCCAAGGAGCACTTTACTAATGTAAATATAGCAATTTAATTTTATATGTATCATTACTCATCAATAATGTGATGGATGGATTGACATTTGAATTTCCAACTTTGTCAGAAACATTGCTCACAGTATGTGAGGACAGACTAAAAAGGGAGAACCGAGAGTTGCTATGGTGTTGAAAGTGAATCAAGTTCTACTTTCTACTCAAAAGCAATATAACTATATATATGTACATCCAAGATTACACTCATCCCTATAATTTAAACATTCTATATTGCCTCCAAATATTTGTTAAAAATCCTATAATAAAATTCTTTTGAAATATACATCTAAAACTAAATGCTCACATAACATGCTGTTTACACGGCAATACAATTGCTCATATGAGGAATGGTGCACCTTCTCCAAGTAATTGTACCTCAGGTTACAGCACTTAGCTGGATACTCCACCAGACTAGAGTAATTCTTCTGGAAGTATTAGCCCAAGGGATTGACCCCTTAGCACATAGGAAGAGGTTTTTAAAGCACAGGATTGTTCATATCTGCAGTGACCAAAGTATGAGTTTACTTTTGAGATAGGTTTGTGTTATTTAAACTATCCTGTTTTATGCTGATACACTAACTCCATAAACTAACTATTCCATGTATGTATGTACATATACATATATGTATATGTATGTATGTATGTATATATATATGTATGTGTATCTGTTGCTACTAATATTTTGCCTACCTGTTGAGGATATTTTGGAAGGTTTCTATTGTCATCTTGACTTTAAGCAAGAAAAAATTTTAAAGTGAAATATACAAACAGTTTTGGGAAATTCCGTATTTAGTCATGTCAGCTGAGAAAATGTTAAAAAGAAATTATTCTAAATGCGTTAGAGGGATATCTAAAAGTATATCTTTGTAAATCCACGATAATATTTATACAAAATATCTTTGATTGTGATGAAACGCTGTTGCTTTTCTTTTTCCTTTTGTTAGTTTGAGCCTCTTTAAACTGTGTAGTAATACGAGAAAACCTGTGTGAATAAAACGCTTGGTTCCCTCAGTTGAATTTTTTTTTCTTTTTCACTGTCTTCCGGCGTATAGACATTGTGTTCGGAAATTTTAGAATAAAAGTGGGGATCACATTAACAATGTAACCTGGATTAAAGAACTGAATTTTCTCTTGAACCTCAAGTTTATGACATAGTTGCATCCCAAACTTCAAAGGTCACCACACGTCACTGGTACACATGTTTACATAAGTTGTGTCCTTTGATATGAAAAATTGACACCTAAAAGTTAAAAAGGGTTGAATAGTATGGAATGATGTTATTTATACGTCACCGGTACACATGTAAATCATTTTGTTTTCTTTTTTAATAAATGATGTTTTCTTAAAATCGTCAAATGCTTGTTTGCCATTGTTTATTTTCTACCTCGCATGAAAAGAGAAAATAATTTACCGTCAGGAAACTTGAATAAATAGTTTTATATTCTTTGATTTAATTGCAAAAAATGTTTCAATTTTTATGCAGCGCGTCACAAAATCTGAGGGTCATCACTCCATTTTATTTACAGAAGTGCCAAATGGAAATAGAAATTGAACGGTTTAACATCGTTAAAAAGCGTTATACACCACGTGACAAATGGAAATTGAATGACGGTTACACATGTAATTCGCCAATTACCAGGCAGCCCAGGAAGAGCCAGCAAGACAAAAAATAGGGGGACTCCCACGAGACCATGGTCTGTGGTTAGACATCGCAGGCAGCAGCCAACCAAAAATCAACCATCTGCACATAGTTAGTTGCAGCCGGTAAAAGCTGAAACAACGAATTGAAAACGGCAGTACAAGTGATTCAACTTTTTTTGGTGGCTTCCATTCTGGCATCGACCAATTATTAGTATCAGTTCTGGGTTCTGGCGCCAGAGTACACACAGCCCCGCTAGGGAATCATGGGAGCCAGAGCTCTTACACCCCATAATGGGAGCACTGTGAATTGTCGGCTGGACAGTATGTAATCGGGGAGTCTGTAATCAGCGACACACTTTGCCACATCTATGTATGATAGCCAGTGCAAAAAGAGCCAGCAAGCTAAAAAGTAGGGGCATCCCAAGGCTTGTACAGCACAGTCGAAAGCTTGTCTATCAGTGGTATGTGGTAAGCAATGCACTTCTTCATGTCTATACCAGCTAGACAAAAAGCGAGTAAATCCTGGTGTGCCTTCCCGTTCGTGGCAGTTTTCTTTGCATCTTGTAAAAGGTGAAAAATAGTCGACGAAAAAGGTCTTATGGATGATTCAACATGTGTAGTGGTCTCTTTCCAGCATCAAACGAATATGAGTCTGCGATTAGCAGCACCAGTTCTAGGGGTTGTTACAGCAAATGCGTGATAAAGCATGCATCATTTGAAAAAGTTGGGTTGGTTTTTGGAGTCACTATCCGAGTGGTGGTCAGCGACACACTACACCATGCCTACAGACAACAAAGCCTGACCTGTGCTTACATGCAAGAATTCCACTCGCAGGTTCTTCAGATCTGGTAAAAGGATTTGCTGTCCCACTCAATACAGTGATTCTTTGTCGGATAACGTGTAGGTATTAGGTTTGCATATTCTGGTGCATAGATGCTGCTGCCATTTCAAAGGAAGAAGATATCATTAATACTGTGATATTCAATTTTCAGGTTGGAAATAAAATAAAACATTGTTTTTGCTGTTTATGGATGTCCTCCGTGAAAGCAGATTACCCATTATTGAAAGACTGCCTGACACATAATTAATACCACCACTAAATCTTGGCTGGAGGAAAAAAAAGAAAGAAGTCAAATCTTAGAAAGAGGCTAATGATGGGTCGGTTGTTGAATTTTATGGATTGTTAAATGTCGTTGAGTAATTTTTTTTCTAAACCCAGACCAAGGTACAGTAGGGACACAATGCCCAAACCAGCCGAAGCCAACAAAAGCTATTCCAGCAAAATAAAAGGCAAGCATACCCATAGAACAGAGCGATGGTCAAATATCTACAGCCAAATGCCCCTAATAAGATGTACGAAACGGAGGCGCGAGCAGCTAGTGAAGCACCCAGTCGTGGTAGATACCAGCAGACGGTACAGGCCCACACGCCATAGCTAGGGACAAGGATCGAGTGAACACCCATACTCATTCACCCATACTCATTCAGAGGAAGAGGATTTTCTTCACAGCGCGGACGAGGTGATGCTCCGATCCATGCCTAATATTATAAAAGAAAACCATCACTTCAACAACGTTCAGCAGGATAGGGGACCAGGTTCCACATTCACGAACATAGCAGTCAACATCCAGGGACATAACGCACAGCTCATGCGAGTCCACCACACCCGACAGAACATGGAGGTATGTAAGACTTTTACCAGATAATTTTTGACAGCTCCGAAGTTGACACGGTGGCCGACAACCTGTGTGATTGAGTCAACATAGCAGCAGAGCAGTCAGCGGACGACACACTGGCGAGCATTATTAAGTCTCTGCACAACGGGAAGTTGGACAGCAATTTCAAGATTGATGGACAGGACCATAGAGCCGACATGTTTATGAAGCATATCAGCAATTTCTACCAGGAGTCTGGAACATTAGTTCTCATGATATGGGATAGTAACATGACGCCTAAGCTGGTGGTGCCTTACCGAGCAAGAAGTGCATATCTGCACCAGGCCCATGACTGTATCAACCATTCAGGAATATCGCGCATGCGAGACCATCTAAAAGATTTCTGGTGGGAATACAAGAACAGGGACATGCAGGCGTATGTTGAGTTATGTATGATCTGCGCCAAACGGAAATGGAGCTACTGTTGCCAGGGTCACACTCAGCCTGGCCACTGTAAAAGAGGCAAAGACCTTCTCAAGGTTATGTATACGGATTTCGTGGAGATGCCTTCGTCCAAGGGCAAGCGGTACATTTTGACAATTCTCGACAGTTTAAGTCGCCACCTGACTGCGATACCGTGCGCAAGGGACCGTGCCTTGGATGCAGCGGGAGGTTTATACAGTTTTTTCCTGCGACACCGGAAAATTCCGTGTATAATTTAATCTGACCGAGGTACACATTTCACATGTGAGGTGTACAGATTGTTCTGCGAATTTACCTCGATCAAGCCGGAACTGCACTGCCCGTAGCGGCCCCAGAGCTCAGGAAACATTGAGAGGCAGTAGACCGACATTCTAGAATCGGTGGTATCATCAATGAATGCTACCATCAGCAGCGCGACGGGGGTATCCCCACATTATGTTATCACGGGTAGACACCCGAACATAGGACTGCCTCAGATCAACGACAGGGGCACTACTGGAAACAGCCCCACGGCCAATGGAATGCAAATAAATGCATTATTGAGGCAGGTGCACAACAGGGTAGCACTAGCAAGCAATGAGGCTGATCATAGATTCGACAGTCGTCTGAGTCACTTGCAATGCCACAGCACGGCCACTGATAAGGCTGAACTACTTGCCCAGCGCTTCGCTTCTAACTCTACTTTAAACTCAGATAACCACCCCCTCCCTAAATTCCCTTTGCGGACCGAAGCCACACTTGATAACCATGGTCATCACCCCATCCCAGATCAGAGACATCATAAAAAAACCTTGAAACCTCCAAAGCTTGTGGGCCTGATCTTATACCTGTAATAGTAATAAAGAAATGCTCTGCTGAACTGGCCCCGGTCCTCTCCAAACTCTACAATAAATGCCTAGCTTAATCTGGCTTCCCCGATAGCTGGAAAATTGCCTCTGTGGTACCAGTCTACAAGAGTTCTGGGAATAGAACCGATCCTCAGAACTATCGCTCAATCAGTCTGCTGCCGAACTTTGTTAAAATCTTTGAATCCTTAATCAATCTAGCGATAGTACGTCACTTAGTTAATGCTAAACTTCTATCCGACCGCCAGTATGGGTTTAGACAAGCACGATCTACTGCAGACATCCTAACGGTCATCTCTGAACGCATGTATCATACACTCGACAGGGCAGGAGAAGCTAGGGCAGTAGCACTTGATATATCTAAGGCCTTTGACAAGGTATGGCATAAAGGGCTTCTCCTGAAAATGCGCTCATACGGTATTACTGGGCAATTACTTAATATTATTAAAGAAAAATCCAGGTTGTCCTCGATGGCCGTTCATCTAAGCAACATGACATAAATGCTGGTGTACGCCAGGGATCTATCCTTGGTCGTTTGTTGTTCCTGATCTATATAAACGATCTCTCTGATGACATAGGGTCTGAGATTAGTTTATTTGCTGACGACACCACGCGTTACTCTCGCCATGTTGGCAAAACCGATGCGATCATATCCGAGGCATTGGCTGAATCTTTAGAAAATGACCTCCAGACTGTAGTGGATTGGGGTCATAAATGGTTTGTAACTTTTAATGCCGCAAAGACAAAGCTCATTTCCTTCAATAACTAAAATAAACCTGTTCAACCACCGATTGTCATGGCAAATAACACTCAACCTGAGAGTTCATCATTCAAAATCCTCAGCCTAACATTCACAGGGAACATGAATTGGAACAAATACATTGAAGACATTGGCAAGGCTGCCGCAAAGAAGGTTTGCTCCCTCTACCGTGCTAGTAAACTCTTCACACCTGACATTATCCTGTATCTCTACAAATACATTGAGTATTGTTGTCACATCTGGGCTGGTGCATCATCTACTAGTCTCTCCCTCCTTGACAAGGTCCAAAAAAAGAATCGCCAACCTAATAGGTCCCTCACTGTCAACCAAGCTCCAGTCCCTGTCCCATCGCCGCTATGTAGCATCTTTGTGCTTGTTTTACAAGTACTTCAATGGATTATGCTCCGATAAATTGGTTACTCTGGTGCCCCTCGACGTAAATTCACTAGAGTAACTCGACAATAAACTAAATCTCATTCATTCACTGTGGAGGTCCCCATATATCGGAGAGACTTCTACTCAAATAGCTTATGTCCTCGTGCTGCTGGCTTCTGGACTCCCTCCCTGTCCCCTGTTTCCCCGACAGTACAGACATGCAGAAATTTAAAACTAATGTAAACAGACATCTCGCTGCGCAGAGCACAATTTAGGTTGACCCCCCCCCAACCTCCCCTTTTCTTTCTTCTCTGTAGCCCCTTACATCTACAGTGGCGGCCTACCTTGTTTGGGGTGAACTATGTTAAAAAAATGACCCAATACAGTCCGGTGATACAATCTTGCTACATCGACCGAGATCGGCGGTGCCACGCAATTCTCATTTGCCATGGATAGGGACGTTTGTCATGGTGAAGTCAAACGATTCCGTTCTGCTGGTACAGGATGACAAAGGATTTCAAGGATGGGTCCACCGAGCCCATGTACGTCGAATAGTTCCACGACCCGACCATTTGAATTACGATGTTCCACCACCTTTAATGGATAACCAGACCATTAGTCGGAGTCAACCGCTTGAAGCACTCATAATCCACAAGACGGACGCATTCATCCAGACAGGTCAGGCGACACAGCAGGCAAGGACATTGCCAAATCGCTTTACCAGGGGACATATCCCATCCCGCTTTCATGATTTCATAATGCCGAACCCATCTTTGAAAGCGTACCCAGCGGACAGACAATGGTAACTGATGCGTTCATGGTTCAAAATCTGGGAGGGGGCTGTGTTATATCTGCATATTTTGCCCATAAAGCATAAAAAAGGGAGAAGGGGTCTTGTTGGCACATGTTCCCCTACGCATAAAGAAAGGGAGTGCAGATGGACAACGTTTGTCAAAAGGAGGTCAACAAGAAGCTTGACAGACAGGCTTTCATAATTCATTGGCAGGCTTTTTTGGAGCACGTTCCTTTCTGCTGGAGTGAAGGAGAGGAGGGCTCATTTTATATTCAGCGGGAGATTTCAAATGAAGACGTTTTCACCTTTTTTATTCAAATTTTTAATTTTAATAAATGTTCTTGCCCGACCTATAAAAGCTAAGTCCAGTTAATTTTTCCTTATTCATATTCATTTATAGGGTATCTTTTGCAATAATCCACAATAATGCCGACATTTTTTCCCCCTCGCTTTGGCTTTTTTTTACTGGGTCTCATAATTAAAGCGCACTTTTTCCAAAACTTTGATACATTAGTTTTGTTGTTTTTGCAAGGGGTGATTTTTAATGTAATTTACAATATATTTTAGTTTCGATGACTTAATTAAAAGTACTAGGCTGAGAAAAAAATGTCGGCAGCCATCTTGTCTTGCCAAATTCCCAACTTTCCGTGAACGTAAAATGGAGATAAATTTTGATATCTAATAAAAATCCATTGAAACTACTTAAAAATACAAACAAATGTCATAGGTGAGTCGGAAAATAAGTTTTATGGGCTACGGTCACATTTATTTGTTGTATATTTGTTTTTTGAACTCCGTTGTTCTCGTTGTGTTGATTATTGTAAAAGATACCGAAAGTTAAAATGACCAGGAAATTGGGAATCATTTTATGTTAAACTTTTATGCGAAACTAATCTTACACTTTAAATTCTAAAATAATTGTTCTTTTGTTGTTTAGCGGTGTTCACACGTAAACACCTAAAAAAGTAGAATCTCATTTTTTTAGGGGGATTTAGCTGAGTGTCCTCAACTACTTTTAAATATAGATATAATTTCTTTTTAATTTGACAAACTTTTTAATGTTTTCTCTTTATGTATTGTATCAAAGATTTTAAAATTTTGATCCATATCTTTTCCTCGTGCCATTTTTCCTATTTATTAACTTTTGTGAGTTTAACCGTGCCTTTTTTTCGGTGCTATTTTTTCCTGTGCCATTTTTACCTTAACTCAACCGCTTGAATATAACTACTTGTATTGTTTTATATTAAATATTACAGAAATTAATAAGGAGATGATTGAAGACCAAACGGAAAAACGAGAATAAATTGACGCTCTTCAATAAGTGAGGATAGAAAGATGACATTTTCCTTTTTTTAAATCGACGTCTTTTCACAAGCTTCAAATATCGAAGAGATTATCGCAGTTAATCCTCTTTAATCTGATATTTTCTCAAATTTAGAAATCAGAAAAGATTAACCATTGGATTTTTGTGTAAGTATTTAAAACTTTATTTTACAAATTGAATTAACTAAATTACTTTTATGACGACTTTTAATACTATTAGAATTTCGTTGGTCTCTTAATTAAAGAATCGTTTGAATAATAATAATATAAAAATAATAATAAAACCTCTCATCTCTATAATAAAAAATGAAATAAAATTAATTTTTAGAAAAAGTTTTTTCAGTTTCGATAATCTGATATTTAATCGAAACAATAAAATTCTCAGATTTTCCCATTGAATCAATCGTAAACAATTTTTGACAAAATGGCGGTGAAATATTGAATAATTGTTTTAATAAATATTTTACAACAGAGAAAATGTTTTTAAAAACAAATTTTATTGTAGAAAAATTATTTATATTTAAAAGACTATTAAAAAAAGGTTATTTATATAGATAAGTCCTAATTGATTAGGTAAAATCCGTTAACAGCCGAAATAAAACCCGAATATCTGAAACGAAAATAGAAAGAAAATTACTTTTTGTTTTGTTTCTAGCATTTTTTTAACTCACGTCTTTTTCTAAATTGTTGCTATTCACGCATTGTTTGTTTTTATTGTTATTTTGACCATTTTTTTAGTTCATGTTATATTTTGATGACAAATAATAGTAATTTAATGATATAAAAAATAATGGTACATGTTCGTCTTTTCCCACAGTCCGTTTTTCACAACTTTTTACTGACTAGTTTTTTTTTTCTTTTTTCGGTATACACTTACCTATCAGGCTGCTAGAGAATTCCGGGTTTTTTGGGATTTTTTTTCAAATATTTTACATTTTAGGATGGGGGATCAGTTTCCAATGTTAATTCAACGTAGACTGATCCCCCTCTTTTTGACCATCTCAATTTTTAAAAAAATATTTGTTGGTGTACAATTACCTTTCATGTCAGTAGAGAATTCCGGAGTTTTGGGAAAGAAATTTCAAAAATTGAGATTTTAAGACGGGGTATCAGTTTTCAATGTAAATTCAACGTAGACTGATCCCCCTCTTTTTGACCATCTTTTTTAAGACGTAAAAAGTTGTGAAAAACGGACTATGGTAAAAGACGAACAAGACTGATCCCCCGTCTTAAAATCTTAATTTTAAAAAATTTATATCCCAAAATCCCGGAATTCTCTCACGACATGATAGGTTACAATTACCTATCATGTCAGAAGAATAATTTTAAAAATTTGAGATGGTCATAAAGAGGGGGATCAGACTATGTTGAATTAACATTGAAAACTGATACCCGTCTTAAAATCTCAATTTTTACAAATTCTTTCCAAAAACTCCGGAATTCTCTATTGATATGATAGGTAATTGTACACGGAAAAAGATTTTTTTTTAAATTGAGATGGTCAAAATCAGTCTACGTTGAATTAACATTGGTAAATTTTTGCACTTGTTATTTGTTTGTATTATGTTTTGGTTTCGACATTGACCTGGTCTACAAAATTCTTTAAAGGGTGCATCTTCACAAACAGCTATGTATCTGTATTACCAACAATAGCGACGTGCTGCGTAGAAAGTGGAATGCCAAATATGGTGATGACCACAGTGATTGAGGCTGCAATGGAAGGGAGCACGATGAAAGGTAACGTCCGTCCTCATAGCGCCTTTCAATCGCAGACACTGGCCTGCCACCCGAATCTGACACCACAACTTTTTTTTTCCTCTCGTTATATCTGCATGTGATACTATTGCTTCTGCTCGTTCTTACGGATTAACAATCTATGGCATGGACATTTTGGGACGATGTTCACATGACCGGCAAACTTTTGCCCTGGTCTGTCATGGTGTCTGGTTCCCAGTGTGCAGGTCAATACGTCGGTTTTTCTGCAGATGGCATAATCTTTTGAAAATCTCTGAACATTGGTGCAGAGGGCACGGTCAACTGAACCTGCAAACACAGCTGTTTCCAAAGACATTATACACGGCTAGCCAGTTCATCTCTGATACTGTCAGCGACGGGCATCCGCGACTCATCTTACTCATCTTAAAACATGTTAAAACATGGAGCCAGCATTTCTGGTCGATCATGAATCTTGGGGTTAAGGTTAGGGTTAAGGAAAACTTGTAATGTTTTTATTACTGCTAAGTTTTTCAGGTTATTTCTTAGAAATTGGCCTTTGTGGGGTTACCTCTTTTGAGAATAGGATTTAATTATTACACTTGAAAATGTAGGATTAATCCTTTTGAAAATAGAAGTTGAAAAGTTAAATTGAATTATTACACTTGCAAATGTAGGATTGATCCTTTTGAAAATAGAAGTTAAAATGTTAAATGCAATTATTACACTTTCAAATGTATGGTTATTCTTTCGGTGCATTTTATGTAACATAGTTTTCAAATAAATTATATATAAACATCAATCGTCATAACATCAAAAAGATATTTATTTTGACTTGTGGTGAAATATGGAGAGAATTATGTTTATATTTAATGAACGATTTTATTAAATGATTGTATCGTTGTAACGATTTTATAAAATGAATGTATCGTTATATCTTTCTATGTGTATTTGTGTTCTCCATTCACGAGTGAATCTTGTCATGTAATTACACTGTGTCTTACGCGTTCTTATAATAGAAAAGTATGTCTACATTTTTTAATAGAAAATTAAAAATAAACCTATTGAGATAGGTCAAATATGGCGGCAAAAAATTTATAACGCAAATCAAAACATTGAACAAGTCAAGTATTGTAATTAATTATGAAAATATATTTAAGATAACTTTTATGAAATATTATTAATAAATTGATTTTTCTATTCACAGATATACGTTGCAGTGGATAAGAAGAAATAAATAGAATTAATGGCGGGATGTAAATTTTCATTCGGAGAAGCACTCTACTAATGTAAATATAGTAATTCTTTTAAATGTGTAACCACTTATCAAGGCCAAATATAACTCAAGGATAATGGTTAATGAGATGCATATATTGAAATTTGAATGATGATTGCAATTCTTCCACCTTTGTCAGAAACTTTGCTCAGTAAGAATGTTCATCGAGGATTACACTCTTCCCAAAAATAAACACTTAAGGAATTACTCCACACATGAGTTAATAAGAATTAACTTACAATTCTTTTGAAATAAACATCTAAAAAAAAAAATTGTACCCATATATATATATATATACATATATATATGTTTAGGAGACTAACTCTTTCTGAGAATTTCTGTTAGTGAAGTTGGAAGAAATGTTATAATGTAATTGAATTTCATAATAATTAATATTATTTTAGCGAAATATTCTGAGTATTTTCCGTAAATCTGATCAGTACACACTTCATATAAAAACTAATTTAATATAACTATTAACCCTAATCCTAACAATATAAGGAGAAACCTAATTGCTGTTACAGTATCGATCATTGACAGTAGATTTAAATTTGAAAATACATGCAAGTGCATTGGTCAGAAACCTTATTGCTGTCAAATATGTGGATAATTATTTTCATTAATTGCAACTTTAAAAGTTCACAGACAAACACACACTTGAGAGTTTGAATTACCTACTTGACACCATCCTCGAATGTCTTCGGTCTCTCTGTACAAGGATTTGTCATGAAATCCTGACATAAGCATACTTCACCCTACAAGTAAACCCTGACCAAATATTCTAAATAGCATAGTATTCGAAGCCTAAATAAGATGCCCTCGTGTTGGCTGTACACCTGCTTATGAAAGGAATGGGGCACCTTCTTCAAGTGATGCCACATCAAGTAACAACACTTAGCTGGATACTTAACCAGACTAGATGAATTCTTGTCTCGGAATCCAGTAAGACCACGAGATGACAAGTAAGCTATACTATGAAATAATCAACAAGTCAATTGGGGAGAGTAAAATTAATGTTCTTAATATTTTTACGAACTCATCGTTTTAGAGATAAAATACAACTTTAATGGAATATTCAAATATCTATGTATCTCATATAAGAGATCAAGTGCTAGTCCTAGGAAGAAGCTCCTTGATTTCTGAGAACTTCGACTGAAATAAAATGAAACAAAAGCAAATAGAGAAACCTTATTCATCTGAAGAGTGTTATCATGACTTTTACAAAAATAAAATGTTATAGTTCATATGTGAACACACTGTTCAGAAAACTTTTTCTGGTGATGTGTGTGAATCATCATTTTCACTGAAGGTAACTTTAAAATTTAACATGCAAACACACACTGGAAAAAAACTTTTTTATTGTGAAGTGTGTGGATCATCATTTTCACGAAAAGGAAGTTTGAAACTTCACATGCGAACACACACTGGGGAGAAACCTTATTCTTGTGAGGTGTGCGGATCATCATTTTCACAAAAAGGAAGTTTGAAACTTCACATGCAAACACACACTGGGGAGAAACCTTATTCTTGTGAAGTGTGTAGATCATCATTTTCAAATAAAGGAAATTTGACAGTTCACATGCGAATACACACTGGGGAGAAACCTTATTCTTGTGAAGTATGTGGATCATCATTTTTAGATGCCAATAAATTGAAACTTCACATGCGAACACACACAGGGGAGAAACCTTATTCTTGTGAAGTATGTGGCTCATCATTTTCAGACAATAACAATTTGAAACTGCACATGAGAACACACACTGGGGAGAAACCTTATTATTGTGACGTGTGTGGATCATCATTTTCCCAACAAAATAGCTTGAAATTTCACAAGCGAACACACACAGGGGAGAAACCTTGTTCTTGTGAAGAGTGTGGATTATCATTTTCACGAAAAGGAAGTTTAAAACTTCACATGCGAACACACACTGGGGAGAAACCTTATTCTTGTGAAGTATGTATATCATCATTTTCACGAAAGGATCAATTGAAAATTCACATGCAAACACACACTGGGGAGAAGCCTTTTTATTGTGATGTGTGTAGATCATCATTTTCACAAAAAGGAAATTTGACAGTTCACATGCGAATACACACTGGGGAGAAACCTTATTATTGTGACGTGTGTGGATCATCATTTTCCCAACAAAATAGCTTGAAATTTCACAAGCGAACACACACAGGGGAGAAACGGTCTTCTTGCGAAGTATGTGGATCATCATTTTCCCAAAATAACAAATTGAAACTGCACATGAAAACACATACTGGGCCACCTAATGTCTAGATGCAAGATCTTTTTGACTGATGGCCATTACACTGCCCGCCACAACAAAGTATGTAAATACTTACATTGGAAGATCTGCGGAGAGATGCAGCTAGAAAGATCACTGAACATCTGGGAACATGAACCCCCACCCATAACATCGAATGGAAAAGTGACAGTGTTCTATGATAAAGACATACAGGCGGGCAGATACATAAAAGACAAGGCTATCAAACCAGACATTGTCATCTGGAACAAACCAGAAAAAACTGCTCATCATTGATGTAACCGTCCCAAACGACTATGACCTCAATAGAGTCGAACGGGAAAAAATAACAAAATACCAAGATCTCAAAAATGATCTAAAAATAACATGGTCCCTCGATGAAATAAACATCATACCGTTGGTAGTGAGGGCAACTGGTCTGGTGAAAAAAAATCTAAGTAAATACTTAGAAACAATCCCCGGAAAACCAAATTGTAGGGAAGTACAGATAGCAGCCCTAAAAGGAACAACATCTATCCTTAAGAGAGCTCTCGGATATAAATTTTACTCATAGGGAAATCAAGTGTTAGCCTCAAGAGTAGGCCCCTTGATCTCTTTAGATAAACTAAATTAAAATGAAAAAAAAGGGAGAAACCTTATTCTTGTGACGTGTGTGGATCATCATTTTCACAAAAGGATCAATTGAAAATTCACATGCAAACACACACTGGGGGAGTTTGAATTACTTACTAGACACTATCCTCGAGTGTCTTCGGTCTCTCTGTACAAGGGTTTGTCAGGACAACCTGACATGAGGCTAATTACCTCTACAAGTAAACCCTGGCCTAATATTCAAAATTACATAGTATCCACAGCACAAATAAGGTCCCCTCATACGAGGAATAGTGCATCTTCTAGTGATGTTACCTCAAGTAACTCAACGTAGCTTGATACTCCACCAGACTAGATGAATTCTTGTCCTGGAATCCGGTAAGACAAACAGACCACAACCAAAGATATACTATGACATACTTGACTGGTCAGTTGGGGAGAGAAGAAATGTATTATTCTTACCTTTTTTCTAACTCAATGTTTGAGAAATAAAGGAGAATTTTAATAGAATATTCGGGTATCTATGTATCTCATATAGAGATCAAGGGTTAGCCCCAGGAAGGGGCCCCTTGATTTCTGAGAACTTCGACTGAAGTAAAATTAAACATTAAGAGAGAAAAGTTTTACTTGTGAAGTGTGCGAATCATCATTTTACAAACATGATAAATTGAAACTTCACATGCTAACACACAATTTGCACTTAAAGGGACGGTAAGAATCTTAAAAAAGATCTCTTGGCTGCATTGTCTTAAATAGCCGGTGAATGTCTGGCATCCGTTAGGATGCCCCTATTCCCAGCAAAAACAGACAGATAAGAAAATTTAAAAATAAAAAGAGAAACTTGTTTTTGTGAAGTATCATTTCCACACAAAGAAGATCACATGCGGAGACAAGTTATGTTACCTCAAATAACAGCATTTTGCTCGATACTCTACCAGACTAAATGAATTCTTGTCCTAGAAACCGGTTGGTCCAATTGACCAAAATAAATGTATACTAAAACGTAATCAACTGGTTAATTGGGGAGAGGAAATTTAATGTTCTTGTTTACAACTTCAACAATTAAGAGGTAAATTGATTTCTGAGAACTTCGACTGAAGTAAAAGAAAAAAACAGGAAGAAATCTTATTATTGTGCAGGATGTGAATCATTATTTCCAAACAAGTCAACTTTGAAAGTTCATATGAGAACACAGACTGAGACGAAACCTTATTATTGTGTTGTGTGTGAATCATCATTACCACACAAGGTAACTTTGAAAGTCTACATGAGAACACACATGGGGGAGAAAACTTATATTTGTCAAGTGTGTGGTTCGTCATTTTACAAGACGACAACATTAAAAGATCGCATGCGGACACACAGGGCATAAACCTTATTCTTGTGAAGTGTGCAGATAATCATTTCCACACAAAGCAACTCTAAAACTTAATATGTGAACACACGCTGGAGAGAAACCTTTTCCTTGTTAAGTTTGCAGATCTTAATATTCATGAAAATACCATTTTACAGTTCACATGAGAACACATACTGCAGGTACCTCCACTGGACCATATGTAAGAAACTGAATATCAGGTGTAGCAGCAGGCACTGGGAACATCTACCTGAGAGAACTGTGGAGAATGAGACATACACCATCCATTATGACCATGAAATCCCCACAGCTACGTATCTGGAAAACGCAGCTGTCAAACCTGACATTGTCATATGGAACAAGAGAGAGAGAAAGTGGCAACTTTGGTTGAGGTCAGTGTCCCTAATGATGGGGGCCTAAACAGATCTGAAAGGGAGAAAATAACAATATATCAGGGTCTAATGTATGATATGAAAAGAAACTGGACCCTCAAAGAGATCTTACTCATTCCAGTTATCATAGGAGCCATTGGACTCATGAAGAAGAGCTTGAAAAAGTATTTAGAAAGTATACCTGGTGAACCAAGTGCAAGAGAAATCCAAACAACTGCACTCAAGGGAACAGCCAGAATCCTGAAAAGAGCTCTCAGTTGCAGTCTGTAACAATTTTTTCTAATTCATTAATATTTAGTGTTCTTATGTCATAGATTTGTTGTGCAACATTGTTCCATTTAATTTTTTATTTGTTAGATTTACAAATTAGTTGCTTTTTCTGTATTTCTGATGATAGATCGGCAAATTTTATTGAAAACATATATGTCTATTATTTAAGCATTTTTCGATAGGATGTCAAAGAGGTTACCGTTCAAGCATTATATGATAGTTCTCTCTCTCTCTCTCTATATATATATATATATTTGCAAAATCAGTTGTTTCTTTCATTCATGCATCAATACTTGACACGTAATCATGTATTGTATTAAACGAATGTACCATTGTATCTTTAAATTAATGTATCTTAGTATGTTTTTGTGTTCTTCATTTACAAGTATTATGTAATTGAACTGTGTCTGGATTGACATTTGAATTTCAACCTTTTTCAGAAACATTGCTCACAGTATGTGAGGACGACGTAGAAGGGAAGTCCGAGAGTTGCTAGGGTGTTGAAAGTGAATCAAGTTCTACTTTCTACTCAAAAGCAATGTAACTATATCTATGTACATCAAGGATTACACTCATCCCTAAAATATACACATTCTATATTGCCTCCAAATATTTGTTAAAAAGCATATAATATAATTATCTTGAAATATACATCTTAAACTAAATGCCCAAATAACATGCTGTTGACACGGCTATACACTGGCTCATATGAGGAATGGTGCACCTTCTCCAAGTAATGTTACCTCAGGTAACAGCACTTAGCTGGATACTCCACCAGACTAGAGTAATTGTTGTCCTGGAATCTGGTAAGACCACAAGACAGATATACTATAATATAGTAATCTGGTCAGTTGAGGAGAGGAAAATTAATGTTCTTAACTTCTTTACTAAGTCAATATTTGACAGGTAAAGGATAACTTTAATGAAATATTGTCATATCTATGTACGTCATATAGAGAGCAAGTGTTAACCCCAGGGATGGCCCTCTTGATCTCTGAGAACTTAGAGTGAAGTAAAATGAAAGCAAAAAGGAAAAACCTTATTCTTGTGAAGTGTTTGGATTATCATTTTCACAAAAGTAAAATTGAAACCAGCACATGCAAAATCATACTTGTTTGACCATATCATAGGAAAAGGTATTTAAAGTACGGGACTGTTCATATCTGCAGCGACCAAAATATAGTTTACTTTTGAGATGGGTTTGTGTTATTTAAACTATCCTGTTTTATGTTGATCCACTAACTCCATGAACTAACTATTGCATGTATGTATATATATGTATATGTATGTATATATGTATGTATGTATGTATATGTATGTGTATCTGTTGCTACTAATATATAACCTTCCTGTTGGGGTTAATTTGGAGGGTTTCTATTGTTATCTTGACTTAAAGCAAAAAAAATAAATTAAAAGCGAAATTTATAAAAACAGTTTTTGTAAATTCTTTATTTAGTCATGTAAGCTGAGAAAATTTTTAAAAGATCTTTTTCGAAATTCCTTCTTTAGTCATGTAACTTAGAGTGAATGAATGGATTAATTAACTGTTGACCAATTACAAATTAGAAATTTTACGTTATAAATTATTTACTCTGCAAAAACTATTAACTTGCCAACAATATAAAAATATTTTTAAATTGACACATTAGTTTTATAGCAATGCCTCGAAAATTGTTACAAATAAATAATAAGTTCATAAACACGGAAAACTATGCAAGTTTTTAAACTTGCAATTGTATATGTTTTGAAGTCGAAATTGGAAAACCTGTTTATTACCTTCGATATTGAAATCGACAGAAAACGGAAAACGACCCTTTTACATTATGTTGGAGACGAGGTTTCCGAAATTTCCACCAACTTTACTAGCAAGCGGAAAAGCATTATATGAACCATTGATGCGGAAGACAAGTTGATAAAACCAAACGAGTATGAAATTGTCAAGAAGTCACTAACCGACCGTTTCACACATAAAAAATCATATAATACAAGATTTTCAGATTTCGACGCATCATACAAAATCTAGACTAAAGATTGGATTCATACTAAGAACTCTGACATCAACATGCGATTCCAAAATACAGACCAGGAATTCCACTCTCAAACAAATATTAGAAGAAGGCAGAGCCATTGAAATTGCTCACGTACGAGCTGCTTACATTGAATAAAGGGGAGTCAATGCCCTTTCATCCATTGGACTGCCATATAGAGAAGGTGGAATTATTAACGATATTGTTTCAGGGAACTATTGGTAAAAAGTTAGTGATTTTACGTAACATCAATTCGGGATGATTTACTTTCTGTGTAGCCGTCTGTATTATGATTTCCGTAACTTCGTCTCCATTGTCCTGCAAGTCATGAAATTAAACGAAGGGAGTTTAAGGATCTCCGACAGAAAACGAGACACTGTAACAAATAACATGTAGGGTCATATAAAACCCGTAATAAAATGCACCTACTTACGTTAGAGGGATATCTGAAAGTACATCTTTGTAAATCCACAATAATATTTATACAACATATCTGTGGTTATGACGAAACGCTGTTTCTTTTTTTTCCTTCCTTGTGTTTTGTTAGTTTGAGCCTCTTTAAACTGTGTAGTAGGACTAGAAAGCCTGTGTGAATAAAACGCCTGGTTCCCTCAGTTAATTTTCTTTTTCTTTTTCACTGTCTTCCGGCCTAGACATTGTGTTCGAAAATTTTAGAATAAAAGTGGGGATCACATTAACAAAATATTTCAAGTTTCTGTTCTTTAAAAAAAACTTGTTCTTATCACGTTAGGGTTGCCAAATGTAATTGTGATTTGATTGGGTTGAAAGTAACTTAGAGTTAGCCGTGTCTGGAAGCATCTTACTGGAATTTAATGTTTAATAAAAAGGAGTCACCATCTTCTATTAATGAAACAAATATATCCGCTAAAATATGAATCAAGTTTTATTCAAAAGGAACACTTAACCATAAAGAGAGTAGTTTAGGGTGCTGAATTTTGTCAATAACAGAATGTGGTATCTTGGAGTTCAATCTTGAATAACCGCTTCTAGCTAAGAGGCAAACACAGGATAATACATCTTAATAGCCTGAGATAATGGTATTTATACGTCAGCGGTACACTTGGAATCATTTTTGTTTTCCTTTTTAATAACTGATGTTTTCCTAAAATCGCCAAATGCTTGTTTGTCATTGTTTATTTTTCTATCTCGCATGATTTACTGTCAGGAAACTTGAGTAAATAGTTTTGTGTTCTTTGATTTAATTGCAAAAAGTGTTTCAGTTTTTATGCAGTGCGTCACAAAAATCTGAGGGACGTCACTCAATTTTATTTACAGAAGTGCCAAATGGAAATAGGAATTGAACGGTTTAACATCTCTAACAGGCGTTATATACCATGTGACAAAGGCAAATCGAAATTGAATGAGTGGTTACACATGTAATTAGCCATACACCAGGCAGCACAGGAAGAGCCACTCAGAGAAAAAATACGGGCACTCCCACGAGAGCCAGGGCCGATAGACCTTGGTCTGTTGTTAGCAGAGCATTTCTCACCTACAGACATCGCAGGCAGCAGCCAACCAAAAATCAACTATCTGTACATGGTTAGTTGCATCCGTTAAAAGGTGATAACAACGAACTGGAAACAGCTTCTATTCTGGCATCGAACAATTACTAGTATCAGTTCTGGGCTCTGGCGCTAGAGTACCCACAGCCCCGCTAGGGAATCATGGGAGCCAGAGCTCTTACACCCCATAATGTGAGCACTGTGAATTGTCGGCTGGACAGTATGTAATCAGGTAGTCTGTAATCAGTGACACACATTGCCACATGATAGCCAGTCCAAAAAGAGCCAGCAAGTGAAAAAGTACATCATAGTCAGAAGCTGGTCTATCAGCGGTATGTGGTAAACAACGCACTTCTCCGTGTCTATGTCAACTAGACAAAAAGCGAGTAAATCCTGGTGTGTCTTCCCGTTCGTGGCTAGTCTGCACATAGCTACTGACACCAGGTGCTTTGCATCTTGTAAAAGGTGGAAAATAGCCGACCAAAAGGGTCTTATGGATGATTCAACATTTGTAGTGGTCCCTTTCCAGCATCAGACGAATGGTGGGCCAGCGATTACCAGCACCAGTTTTAGGGTTATTACCGCAAATGCTTGATAAAACAGCCACTGGCATAGTCGTGATAGTGTTTTCCATCTGAAGTTTCTGCCGCTAATTGCATCTTTCAGCACAATTAATATAGCAACCCTCGGACTAACCCAAAATCGAGACAGTGTTTCCATGGCGAAAATACAGAGAGGTGCAGTACTGAAATTGTCCAGCGCCTCTTAGGGAAATTGCGCTTTCAGATGCCATCTCTTCCTCACCTGACCCCCCTCTTAGCTGTGATCGATCTTTCCGGATCTGTGACTCATTTTCCTATCACGATGTTGATGGAAGTCTGTCACTGGCATGGTTTCTCTCCTCCCCAAGTAAAACCAGGCTAGGGTAGTTTTGAGGCATCAGTTTCTTGACTCCTGCTTATCGTTAAGGATCGATGGTTTGCACTAGTTCTATTTTCGTCGGAGTAGGCACTTCACTCCAATGCATCACCTTGGTTGGATCCTTCTCTGCGTATACAACCACCAACTCTGGCATAGAAAGCAACCAGGGATCCAAATGGTGGCGATCGAAACCTGGGAAATCTTATGTACATGAACGGATCAATGAGATTCCCACTATATATTATTATTTCATGTATCCACATCTCTGGTATATGCTTCGTTCTATTTGGGGTCTTTTGTGACATGGCGAGTGGTGCATCGTGTGTCGGTGGTCTGTCTTACATGCTGACGGTGGTGCTGAACTTGGATTGCTATTCCTGCCGATATGTGCTTGTCTCTACTCTTAGGTTGCACATCTTTGTGCATCTCAAAATATCGGTCCTCTTCCGGTCATAGTTGCACCATCATCGTTCAGCAACGTCGAACCGGCAATACCACTACTTTCATCATTCTCTCGCTCACCTGATGAAAAAGGCTCCCAGATGTGCGCCCGGGTCCGTAGTGGGCGGGCAATGTGGCTGGTACTGCAGGTGTTCCAAAGCGACGATGCAAAATGCAAAAAAAGGAAAATCTATCCTTATTTTTAGTACAAATACAGACGTGAGAGCATTGTCTACTGATCCTTTCCACTGAGATGTGTCATAAAAGTTACAATGGGGATAACTGTCAGGTGGCGATGAAAGGTCGCTTCTAGACTAGTTGACTTCAGGCTTGGGGTGTCATTCTTAGTGGAGCAGTCACAAAACTGTGTTCTATTGTGGCTCAACCCTGTACCGACCTGCTATATCATATCTGAACCACAACAGGAAAAGCAGCCTGAACAGATATACACTACACTGGCCGGTGCTCTGAAGTTTTTCCATCCCTAAATGATAGACTAACGGAGTGGGAGATGTGATAATGTGCTGCCTACATGAACTCTATCACAGACAAACTAATCAATATTGAGGAACATATTGAAATATAAGGCAGACATTGGTTCCCTCAAAAAACTGGACACTCGTTTCAATTGCCTGGAAGATAAAGGATGGACAAGGCCAAAAGGGATTGAAACTCAGAGTGGCGCAGTTAGGGAAGCAATAGCAGAACAACAAGAGCGTGGGTACAGATTGAAGAATATTGTCATACTGAATCTGCGTGAGTCCACAAAGAAAGATATAAAAGACAAGATAAAGGATGACAAGACATCAGTTGAGAAAGTAATTGCTGCGATTAAAATTGAAGAGTAATTACACGCTGTGTCAGAATAACAAACAAGGATAGAGAAGACAAGAAGGGAGCTCGTATTCTTAATTAAGTGTGAACAGTGTAGAAGTGAAGAAAAGAATCATGAAGAGTGCCAAGAAACTGAGATACATTGAAGAGTTTGAAAACGTGTTCATCGGACCAGATCTGACTAGAATGCAAAGAGAGGAACAATACCTGATGCGGAAAAAAATAAATGAAAGAAAAACGAATGGGAAAAAATATTTTTATTAGCAGATGGAAAATCGTCGATGCGCGAGAAAAGGCGGTGCAGTTTAAAGGAGGAGCTACACGCCCAGTCAGGAAATAAAAAGCATCAGAATACCCTCCCCCATGTACATAGTTTTAACAACGGTGATATTAAGATTCTTTCAACGTTGACATTGATGTGATTACGACAAGATAACAGATTTAGAACAGTGTACTAGAGACATGAAACTGACATTATAACAGATTTAGAACAGTGTACTAGAGACATGAAACTGACATTATAACAGATTTAGAACAGTGTACTAGAGACATGAAACTGACATTATAACAGATTTAGAACAGTGTACTAGAGACATGAAACTGACATTATAACAGATTTAGAACAGTGTACTAGAAACATGAAACTGACATTATAACAGATTTATAACAGTGTACTAGAGACATGAAACTGACATTATAACAGATTTAGAACAGTGTACTAGAGACATGAAACTGACATTATAACAGATTTAGAACAGTGTACTAGAGACATGAAACTGACATTATAACAGATTTAGAACAGTGTACTAGAGACATGAAACTGACATTATAACAGATTTAGAACAGTGTACTAGAGACATGAAACTGACATTATAACAGATTTAGAACAGTGTACTAGAGACATGAAACTGACATTATAACAGATTTAGAACAGTGTACTAGAAACATGAAACTGACATTATAACAGATTTAGAACAGTGTACTAGAGACATGAAACTGACATTATAACAGATTTAGAACAGTGTACTAGAAACATGAAACTGACATTATAACAGATTTAGAACAGTGTACTAGAGACATGAAACTGACATTATAACAGATTTAGAACAGTGTACTAGAGACATGAAACTGACATTATAACAGATTTAGAACAGTGTACAAGAAACATGAAACTGACATTATAACAGATTTAGAACAGTGTACTAGAGACATGAAACTGACATTATAACAGATTTAGAACAGTGTACTATAGACATGAAACTGACATTATAACAGATTTAGAACAGTGTACTAGAAACATGAAACTGACATTATAACAGATTTAGAACAGTGTACTAGAGACATGAAACTGACATTATAACAGATTTAGAACAGTGTACTAGAGACATGAAACTGACATTATAACAGATTTAGAACAGTGTACTAGAGACATGAAACTGACATTATAACAGATTTAGAACAGTGTACTAGAGACATGAAACTGACATTATAACAGATTTAGAACAGTGTACTAGAGACATGAAACTGACATTATAACAGATTTAGAACAGTGTACTAGAGACATGAAACTGACATTATAACAGATTTAGAACAGTGTACTAGAGACATGAAACTAACCTTATAACAGATTTAGAACAGTGTACTAGAGACATGAAACTGACATTATAACAGATTTAGAACAGTGTACTAGAAACATGAAACTGACATTATAACAGATTTAGAACAGTGTACTAGAGACATGAAACTGACACATTAACAGATTTAGAACAGTGTACTAGAGACATGAAACTGACATTATAACAGATTTAGAACAGTGTACTAGAGACATGAAACTGACATTATAACAGATTTAGAACAGTGTACTAGAGACATAAAACTGACATTATAACAGATTTAGAACAGTGTACTAGAGACATGAAACTGACATTATAACAGATTTAGAACAGTGTACTAGAGACATGAAACTCACATTATAACAGATTTATTACAGTGTACTAGAGACATGAAACTGACATTATAACAGATTTAGAACAGTGTACTAGAAACATGAAACTGACATTATAACAGATTTAGAACAGTGTACTAGAGACATGAAACTGACATTATAACAGATTTAGAACAGTGTACTAGAGACATGAAACTGACATTATAACAGATTTAGAACAGTGTACTAGAGACATGAAACTGACATTATAACAGATTTAGAACAGTGTACTAGAGACATGAAACTGACATTATAACAGATTTAGAACAGTGTACTAGAGACATGAAACTGACATTATAACAGATTTAGAACAGTGTACTAGAGACATGAAACTGACATTATAACAGATTTAGAACAGTGTACTAGAGACATGAAACTGACATTATAACATATTTAGAACAGTGTACTAGAGACATGAAACTGACATTATAACAGATTTAGAACAGTGTACTAGAGACATGAAACTGACATTATAACAGATTTAGAACAGTGTACTAGAGACATGAAACTGACATTATAACAGATTTAGACCAATGTACTAGAGACATGAAACTGACCTTATAACAGATTTAGAACAGTGTACTAGAGACATGAAACTGACATTATAACAGATTTAGAACAGTGTACTAGAGACATGAAACTGACATTATAACAGATTTAGAACAGTGTACTAGAGACATGAAACTGACATTATAACAGATTTAGAACAGTGTACTAGAGACATGAAACTGACATTATAACAGATTTAGAACAGTGTACTAGAGACATGAAACTGACATTATAACAGATTTAGAACAGTGTACTAGAGACATGAAACTGACATTATAACAGATTTAGAACAGTGTACTAGAGACATGAAACTGACATTATAACAGATTTAGAAACCTGACATTATAGCGCTTACTGAAGTTAAGCCAAAGAATTACAAATTTCAACTAAGTGAAACAGAAGTTATGCTCGAGGGTTATCATCCACCTATAAACAATGGGTATATGTATATACGTTTCACAGTTGTACGATTTGGAGGATTTCAACGTTGAGATTGAGGTATTTAATGATTTCAAAGAATCGATATGGATACTCCTGAAAGTGGGGAAAAACAATAAGATTGTTTGGATGTGTTTACCGAAGCTTGACAAGTTACAGTATAAATAATCGAAAATTAGAGACATTACTTAGATCTGTATCTGACAGGAATATAAAGAACCTAGTGATAGTTGGTGACTTTAACTATCCAAGTGCAAATTGGGACTTATGCACAGCGACAGACAGAGTGGGTTCAGACTGTGATCAGTTTCTGGATTGCTTAAAAGACTGCTTTTTAGTGCAAAATGTAGACAAACCCACTAGATATCGTGGCACACAGAGACCATCGATTGTGGATCTAGTGTTGACCAATGAGGAGAATGTTATCCGTAACATTGATTATTTAGCACAATTAGGAAATAGTGACCATTAGGAAATAGTGACCATTAGGAAATAGTGACCATTAGGAAATATTGACCATTAGGAAATAGTGACCATTAGGAAATAGTGACCATTAGGAAATAGTGACCATTAGGAAATAGTGACCACTCTACTGTTGTGTTTAACTATATATGTCAACAAGAACTAAACTACAGCAAGACCTAAAATTTCAAAGTTGACAATTTGGGAAATTACAGTGAAATGCAAGATTCAATCTCAAATGTTGACTGGAATCAAGAACTAAGTGAAAAAGACATTCAAGATGCATGGGATAGATTCAATGACATTCTGAGTGAAGCAATGCAAAAACATATTCCAACTCACAACGTTGGACGATGATGTAGAAGTAAGAAACGCCAGATTTATATGGACAGATCAGCAATGAAGTTAAAGCGAAACAGAGAGTTTGGGAGAAGTATGTGGCGGTGTCTTGCTTCCCGGTTTGGGATCGGTTATTTTAGACAACGGTCGCGTCTTTAGGCCAAGCACCACACTAAACAATTAATCCGGTGTAGGTAAATTGGGACCGATTCGTTAAAAAGATATATGTTTGGCAAGGATCACTAGTTAGCGAGTGCCAACTTTTAACAATATAATATTGTTAATAAAAAGGAGAAACTGTAAAGTAAAAATAAATCTTTTATGTAGAAACAATTTTACAAAGATGTAAAATATAACAATAAAATTTGAAAGTTTGTTGAAGGTTAGAAACGTGTTTGAAAACGACGCGAGCATTAAATTTGTCTTTATAGTTCAGTATGCGTGAGTGCGTGTGTGTTTACTTGGGTTAAGCTGTTATTGTGGGAAGACAGCAGGTGTGCTTAAAAGTGGATGCTGGGGTTCGCACTTCAAGTCGGATGTTTTTGTTGTTGTTTCTGTTTTCATGAGAGAGAGGCGAGTAATTCGGTGTCGACAGGAACGCTAATCCTTTTTCAATAATTCGCTGGTTTTATCAACGTTTATTTCGCACTTACATGTTAAAACATGTGAACTGACCGCAAGGTGATTCCCTCTTCCAGAAGAAAGAAAGAAATCAAAAAAAGAGAAATAAGAAGAGAGAGTAAGCCGAACGAACCTAGAAAGAAAAGGGGTGACTAAGAAGGCTAGCACTTTCCTTCAATGTCCTTTCGTCTCATCGATGTGAACATTTTTCTTTGAGTTCTACACTTTGGCCACATCTGTAATTACTTCATTTTACGAGGAACTAACACCAAGGTGATTCCCTCTTCCAGAATATATTTGACAAGGTTGTAAAAGATTGGCAGCTAAAATGCAATCCCTCGAAATGCAGAGTTATACACTTTGGACATAACAACCAAAGGAATATATATCTCATGAAGGAAATGACAAAGAAATTGGCGTTTCAGATATTGAAAAAGATTTGGGTGTATACTTAGACAACAAACTGTCATTTCATCACCATTTTAATGAAACTGTAAAGAAAGCAAACCGTACACTTGGGAAAATAAAACGAACATTTGTTAGCAAAGACAAGACCGTGATCAAGAAGCTCTATACTTCAATGGTGAGGCCCATTCTTGAGTATGTTACTGCACCACAAGTTCACCAGTTTGTCGGTGATATTGACAAGGTTGAAAAAGTCCAGCGTCGAGCCACCAAATTGTGTCCTACACTTGGAAACCTGCCATACGAAGATATGTTGAGACACATGAAGCTCCCGTCCATGTACTATAGAAGAGAACGTGGAGATATGATCCAGACGTTCAAGATCCTCACAGACAAAGACAACATGGACCAGGAGAGACAGTTACCATTCAGCAAGAACAAGAGGTCACAATCTGAAACTTAAAAAGAAACATGACATGCTAAACATTAGAAAGTATTTGTTTGGGCTACGGGTTGTGAACAATTGGAATTCACTGTCAGACTGGGTCATCGATGTAACAGACATAAACGACTTTAAGTGAAAGTTGGACAAACACTGGCTTCACAGAAAATATTCGATTAGACCTGTACACGAATTAGTATGGTGGACAAAAGGGAAAGGAAAAGAATTAGGAGTTACAGGCACGAGCCTTTTTCCCAAATATATGTTATGTTATGTTAACTATTTTACTATTTTCCAAACAGTTTTTCTTTTTCATACAAAGAACTCCTAAACATCGAAGAGATTATCTTTAATCTGATATTTTTGCAACTCAAGAAATCAGCAAAGGTTAATCATTGGATTATCTTGTAAGTGTCTAAAACTTTATTTTATAAATTGAATTTGAGAAATTATTTTTATGACGACTTTTAATACGATTAGAATTTCGTTAGTCGCTTAACGTTTATGCAATGATTATTAAGATTTAAAGAATCGTTTGAATAATAATAATACCTAAATGACCTCTATAATTAAAAATAAATAAAAGTAATTGTTTGCATAATATTAATACGTAAAGTAGATAAAAGTAATATTTAGAAAATTAAATAATTTTTGCCAAAATGGCGGTAAAATATTTCATAATTTATTTGGTATTTCTGCAATTTATGATTAAGATGTAAAGAATCGTTAGAATAATATTAATACCTAAGTCACCTGATATTTTAATCTGATATTTTCGCAGCTCAAAGATTAGTAATTGGATCATCTTGTAAGTGTGTAAGACAGGCATCCTTTACTTAGGATGGCCGTGATCCTAGGCAATTAGCAATAATAACGAGAAGGTAAATCCTGGGAGTTTTATTCATTTGCAGTTCAAAACAAATTCAAATATCTTTTTCTTTTGTAAAAAAATTAATTGTTGAAAAAATAAAATCTAAAAAATTAGTTGACATAAATTATTCATTTCATATGAATAAACTTACGATAAATCGTATTTTGTTGACTCTTGTTTATTTTACAAAATACACTAAATAATGAAAACCGTCCATTAATTCGATAAAAATTGGGAGCTAACCGCTTCAATATAAACGTATTTCTATTATTATTTTTTATTATTATTAAATATTACAGGAATTAGTAAGGAGAAAACTGAAGATTGCTATGATACAAGTCTGAAAGCCGATAATAATTTGACGCTCTTTAATAAATGAGGATAGAAAGATGATATTTTCGTTGTTTTTTAAATCGACGTCTTTTCACAAGGTTCAAACATCGAAGAGATTATCGCAATTAATCCTCTTTAATCTGATGTTTTTGCAACTCCAGAAATCAGCAAATATTAATCATTGGATTATCTTGTAAGTGTGTAAAACTTTATTTTACAAATTGAATTTGAGAAATTACTTTTTATGACAACTTTTAATACGATTAGAATTTCATTAGTCTCTTAACGTTTATGCAATGATTATTAAGATTTAAATAATCATTTTAATAATATTAATACCTAAATGACCCCAGAAACTTTATAATAAAAAAAGGAAATAAAATACATGTTTAGAAAAGTTATCTTTTCGGTAATCTGATATTTAATCGAAACAATTAAATTCTCAAATTTTCCATTGAATCGATCGTAAATAATTTTTGACAAAATGGCGGTGAAATATTTAATAATACATTTTGGTATCTCTGCTATTTAAAAAAATTTCAAGTTTAATCTTTTGTTTATTAAATTGGGCACTTCTGTAGTATATATGAAGCAGCAGATTTTCTGTCCTTCTACTGAAAATAAAGGGAGGTAATTCAACCGGAAGCGATTTTTTTACAACATAAAAAAAAATGCAAGACTGATTTGTTTTTGGGTAACAATTAACAATTTCTTTTTTTATTATATGAAGTAAAAAAAATTTAAATAAAAATCCCTAACCCTAAACTCGAACTCTAACCCTTAACCCTAAACCCTAAGAAATCAGGCGGTGTGCCTGTAAAAAATCTATTGTTTTTTGCGGCTGGTTCATTAAATTACCAATGTCTCGAAGATTAATCTCATTTAACTCCATTTTCTAAATACTAAATTCAACTTCCGGTGAATTCTGAATGAATGGTACTTGGAGAAAAAAAAACAGAACTCTTCAATTTCGATTTCTTAATCGGCAGCTGCTTCATATATACGACAGAAGTGCCTTAAATTGTTAGGTTAAAGCACAGAAAATATAAAAAATCCTTCCTCTTCCCATGTTAAGAATGGGTTTCTAAATAATAACGTTATTATTTCAGCACGGTGAACTGAAATAGTAACGTTTATTTAATAAATATTTTACAATCAGAGAAAATGTTTTCAAGAACAATTTTTCTCAGATAAAACTTATTCATATTTTAAATATTATTTAATTTTTTTATATATAAATGAGTCCCCATTGACTCAGAAAAATAACATCTAGGTACTTGTGCAGTTTACGGACAGGGCTGAAATAATAACGTTAGAAAGTTATTCTTAACGTGTGGAGGGGAGGGCTTTGTTTACTATTCTTTATTTTCATCTAACAATTTAATAAACAAAAGATACGATAAAAATTGAAATTAAATTGAAAGTTCTATCTAAAAAATAGCTTGGTCGGTAAACTGCACAAGTACACACAGCCGAAATGAAACCAAAATATCTGAAACGAAAATAGAAAAAAACAAACTTTTACTGATTTATTTTCAGTATTATTTTAAGTTGTTTTTTGTTTAGTTTGTGTAATTATTGTTTTTAGATTTTGAACTCACACTTGTTTTTAAAGTGTCGCACTTCATGTATTGTTTGTTTGTATTGTTATTTTTGACTATTTTTTAGGTCATTTTGTGTAATGCTGACAAAGTTAATGAAAATAACTCATCGCAATTTTTTTGGTAAATTTTTGCACTTGTTATTTGTTTGTATTATGTTTTGGTTTCGACATTGACCTGATCTACAAAATTCTTTAAAGGGTGCACCTTCACAAACAGCTATGCATCTGTATTGCCGACAATAACGACATGCTGCATAGAAAGTGGAATAGGAAATATGGTGATGACCACGGTGATTGTGTCTGCAATGGAAGGAGGGACGATGAAGGGCAACGTCCATTCTCATAATTTCAATCGCAGACACTGGCCTACCACCCGAATCTGACACCAAACTTTTTTTTTCTCTCGTTATATCTGCATGTGATACTATTCCGTCTGCTCCTTCTTACGGCTTAACAATCTATGGCTTAGACACTTTGGGACGATGTCCACATGGCCGGAAAACTGGAAAGATGAAAGTGAACGTCCGTCCTCATAGTGCTTTTCAATCGCTGACATTTTTTTGGTAAATTTTTGCACTTGTTATTTGTTTTTATTATTAGTTTCGACATTGTCTTGGTATACGTTGGGACGATGTTCACATGGCCGACAAACTTTCCCCCTGATCTGTCATGGTGTATGATTCCCAGTATGCACGTCTATATGTCAGTTTTTTTGCAGATGGCATAATCTTTTGAAAATCTCTGAACCTTGGTGCAGAGGCCATGGGCAATGTAGCCTGCAAACACAGCTGTTTCCAAAGACGGAGGAAATCTGACACAATCCATTATCCGCGGCTAGCCAGTTCGTCTCTAATTCCGTCAGCAAAGGGTATTAGCGACCCACATTACCCATCTTAAAACATGGAGCTAGCAGTTCTGGTCGTTGATGAATCTATAGTCACCCTAACTGTGGGTTAGGGTTAAGGAAAATTTGTAATATTTTTATTAGTTCTAAGTTTTTCAGGTTATTTCTTAGAAATTGGCCTTTGCCCTTGTTAGAAATAAGGCATGTGCATCCATCAATATCCCATTAATTTTTAAGAGATTTTGATAACATTGAATGATGTCTTGCAAATATCTTCTTTCCATTACTATATTTCTGTTATCTTTTTTGCTGGAATATTTACGTTTAAATAGTGTTCCCCTTCTGAATAACGCAATTTTGTCCCCCTTAAAAATAAATAAAAATTCGGTTTAGTTTTTAATCGAAATTTGATCTACCTTGAAAATGCAACACATTTATTACACTTGCAAATGTAAAATTAATCCTTTTGAAAATAGGATTTTAAGAGTTGAATTTAATTATTACACTTGCAAATGTAAAATTAATCCTTTTGAAAATAGGATTTTAAAAGATGAATTTAATTATTACACTTGCAAATGTAAAATTAACTCTTCGAGAATCGGATTTTAAAAGATGAATTTAATTATTACACTTGCAAATGTAAAATTAATCCTATTGAAAATAGGATTTTAAAAGCTGAATTTAATTATTACACTTGCAAATGTAAAATTAATCCTATTGAAAATAGGATTTTAAAAGATGAATTTAATAATTACACTTGCAAATGTAAAATTAATCCTTTTGAAAATAGGATTTTAAAAGCTGAATTTAATTATTACACTTGCAAATGTAAAATTAATCCTTTTGAAAATAGGATTTTAAAAGATGAATTTAATTAATAAACTTGCAAATGTAATATTAATCCTTTTAAAAATAGGATTTTAAAAGATGAATTTAATTATTACACTTGCAAATGTAAAATTAACTCTTCGAGAATCGGATTTTAAAAAATGAATTTAATTATTACACTTGCAAATGTAAAATTAATCCTATTGAAAATAGGATTTTAAAAGATGAATTTAATTATTAAACTTACTAATGTAAAATTAATCCTTTTGAAAATAGGATTTTAAAAAATGAATTTAATTATTACACTTGCAAATGTAAAATTAATCCTTTTGAAAATAGGATTTTAAGAGATGAATTTAATTATTACACTGAAAATGTAGGGTTAATTCTTTTGAGAATCGGACTTTAAAAGTTAAATTTAATTATTACACTTACAAATGTAGGATTAATCCTTTCGAAAATAGAAGTTGAAAAGTAAAATTTAATTATTGCAGTTGCAAATGTAGGATTATTCTTTCTGAAAATAGAAGTTGAAAAGTAAAATTTAATTATTACACTTGCAAATATATTATGTACACAGTGTATATATATATATATATATGTATATATATATATATATATATATATATATATATTATGTACACTGTGTGGCACACACTGGCATTAAACATCAATGGTCATAACATCCAAACAAATTTCAACTTGACTGCAACAAATATGTTAAAATCAAGGAGGATTAAACATAAAAAGCGAATAAGAATGCCTATATTTTTGAAAAATGAGTATATTGCTAAAAGTGTTCAAGTTTTTAGAAAATTCTTTTTTAAAAATGCATTCAGGTTTTTCAAATTATTCTTCCTATATGTTACAAATGTATACATATATGTGTATATATGTTGACAGCACCTATCATATATTAATGACGAAAAGAGATTTATTTTGACTTGTGGTCAAATATTGAGAGAATTATGTTTATATTTAATGAGCGATTTTATTAAATGATTGTATCATATCTTTGTGTGTATTTGTGTTCTCCATTCACGAGTGCATCTTGTCATGTAATTACACTGTGTCTTGCACGTTCTTATAATAAATAAATATGTCTACATTTTTTAACTGAAATTTTTTTTGAATCAATTAAGATATGTCAAATCGTGCGGCAAAAAATTTTATGACCTAAATCGAAACATTGAACAAGTCAAGTATTGTAATTACTCATAAAAACATGTTTAAGATAACTTTTATGAAATATTATTAAGAAATTGATTTTTCTATTTTCAGATATACGTTGCAGTGTATAAGAAGAAATAAAATGAATTAATGGCTGTACATAATTTTTCATTCGGAGGAGCACTCTACTAATGTAAATATAGCAATTCTTTTAATGTTTAATCATTTATCAAGGCCAAAGATAACTCAAGGATGATGGTTAATGAGATGCATATATTGACATTTGAATGATGATTGCAATTCTACCACCTTTGTCAGAATATTCATCGAGGATTACACTCTTCCCAAAAATAAACACTTAAGGAATTACTTCACATATGAGTTAATAAGAATTAACTTACAATTCTTTTGAAATAAACATCTAAAAACAAAAAAATTGTACATATATATATATATATATATGTTTAGGAGACTAACTCTTTCTTAGAATTTCTGTTAGTGAAGTTGGAAGAAATATCATATAATTGAATTTCATAATAATTAATATTATTTCAGAGAAATATTCTGAGTATTTTCCGTAAATCTGATCAGTACACACTTCATATTAAAACTAATTTAATATAACTATTAACCCTAATCCTTACAATATAAGTAGAAACCTAATTGCTGGTACAGTATCGATCATTTACAGTGGATTCGACTTTATAAATACATGCAAGTGCATTGGTCAGAAACCTTATTGCTGTCAAGTATGTGGATAATTATTTTCATTAATTGCAGCTTTAAAAGTTCACAGGCAAACACACACTTGAGCGAGTTTGAATTACCTACTAGACACCATCCTCGAATGTCTTCAGTCTCTATGAACAAGGGTTTGTCATAAAATCCAGACATAAGCATACTTCACCCTACAAGTAAACCCTGACCAAATATTCTAAATAGCATAGTATTCGAAGCCTAAATAAGATGCCCTCGTGTTGGCTGTACACCTGCTTATGAAAGAATTGCTTGTACAAGGAATGGTGCACCTTCTTCTAGTGATGCCACATCAAGTAACATCACTTAGCTGGATACTCCACCAGACTAGATGAATTCTTGTCTTGGAATCTGGTAAGACCACGAGATGACAAGTAAGGTATACTATGAAATAATCAACTAGTCAATTGAGACGAAAAATTAAGGTTCTTAATATTTTTACTAAGTCATCGTTTGAGAGATAAAATGCAACTTTAATGGAATATTAAATATATCTATGTATCTCATATAGAGATCAAGAGTGAGTCCCAGAAAGAGGCCCCATAATTTGTGAGAACATCGATTGAAGTTAAATGAAACAAAAGAAAAGAGAGAAAACTTATTCTTCTGAAGGGTGTTATCATGATTTTTACAAAAATAAAATTTTATAGTTCATAGGTGAACACACGCTTGAGAAATATTTTTCTTGTGAAATGTGTGAATAATCATTTTCACAGAAGGCAACTTTAAAATTTAACATGCAAACACACACTGGGGATAAACCTTTTTCTTGTGAAGTGTGTAGATCATCATTTTCAAGAAAGGGAAATTTGACAGTTCACATGCGAACACACACTGGGGAGAAACCTTTTACTTGTGAAGTGTGTGGATCATCATTTCCACAAAATAACAAATTGAAACGTCACATGAGAAGACACACAGGGGAGAAACCTTATTCTTGTGATGTATGTGGATCATCATTTTCAGAACCAATTAAATTAAAACTTCACATGCGAACACACACAGGAGAGAAACCTTATTCTTGTGAAGTATGTGGATCATACTTTTCACGAAAGGATCATTTGAAACTTCACATGCAAACACACACAGGGGGGAAACCTTATTCTTGTGAAGTATGTGGATCATCATTTTCAGCACAACATGAATTGAAAGTTCACATGCGAACACACACAGGGGAGAAACCTTATTCTTGTGAAGTATGTATATCATCGTTTTCACAAAAAGGAGCTTTGAAACCTCACATGCGAACACACACAGGGGAGAAACCTTACTCTTGTGAAGTGTGTGGATCATCATTTTCACAAAAAGGAGAGTTGAATCTTCACATGCGAACACACACTGGGGAGAAACCTTATTCTTGTGAAGTGTGTGGTTCATCGTTTTCACAAAAAGGAGGGTTGAATCGTCACATGCGAACACACACTGGGTAGAAACCTTATTGTTGTGAAGTGTGTGGATCATCAATTTTACGAAAGGAGGAATTGAAACTTCACATGCAAACACACACTGGGGTTAAACTTTATTCTTGTGAAGTGTGTTGATCATCAATTTCACGAAAGGATGAATTGAAACTTCACATGCAAACGCACACTGTATTTGTCGTTTACAGAGACGGGAACATTAAAAGTTCACACCCGGACACACACAAATTGCACTTAAAGGTTAGAATTTTAAAAAGATCTCTAAGCTGGAGTGTCTGAAATAAAAAGTGAATGTCTGGTATCCAGTAAGACGCCCCTATTCCCAGCAAAAACAGAAAGATAAGAAAAATTTAAAATAAAGAGAGAAACCGTATTTTTGTGAAGTGTGTGGATCATCATTTCCACACAATGCAACTTTTAAAGATAACATACGAAGACACATCTAGTTATGTTACCTCAAATAACATGACTTACCTGACTGAGACGAAACCTTATTATTGTGTTGTGTGTCTGGGGAGTTTGAATTACGAAACCTTATTATTTTGTTCTGTGTGAATCATCATTTCTACACAAGGCAACTTTGAAAGTCTACATGAGAACACACACTAAGTAAAATTAAACATTAAGGAAGAAACCTTATTTTAGTAAAAATAATTAATTAATAGCTAAATATATGTTTACATGAAGTCTGTCTGCATATATGTATGTATTCATACATGTATGATTATGCGATACTATAGGAGAAACATAGGATTCATTATTAGTAAGAATAATAAATGAATAGCTAAATATAAGTTTACATAAAGTCTGTCTGCATATCAGTATGTTGGCATATATGTATGGTTATAGGATTCTATAAAGGAAATAGAAGACTCATTTTTAGTAAGAATAATTAATAGCTAAATATATGTTTACAAAAAGTCTGTCTGCATATCCGTATGTTAGCATATATGTATGTTTATAGGATTCTATAGAGGAAATAGAAGACTCATTACACTGGAAAACAAATTTCAGAAAAAAAATATTACTGGAGATGTGTAAAGTTATTTAGACTAATTTGCGTACGCTGATTTAAAAAATCATAACCGTTTTGCTGTATCACGTGAAGAAGTCACTAACCGACCGTTTCACATTTAAAAAATCATATGATACAAGATTTTCAGATTTCGCCGCACCAGACAAAATTAACACCAAAGCTTGGATTCATATTAAGAACTCTGACATCAACATGCGATTCCAAAATACAGACCGGGAATTCCACTCTCAAACAAATATTAGAAGAAGGCAGAGCCATTTAACTTGCTCACATACGAGCTGCTTACATGGAACAAAGGGAAGTCCATGCACTTTCATCCATTGGACTGCCATATAGAGACACTGTAACAAATAACATGTAGGGTCATATAAAATCCGTAATAAAATGCACCTTCTTACGTTATAATATGAATCAACTTTTATTGAAAGGGAACATTAAAACATAAAGAGAGTAGTTTAGTTGACTGGCTTTTTTAAACAACAGAATGTGGTATCCTGGAGTTCCATCCTGAGTGGCATATCCTAGCTAAGTGGCGAAAACAGGATAATACATCTTATCCTGGTCACCTTGATTCAAGAACAGAATTGTCTCTTGAACCTCAAGTTGATAACATAGTTGCATCCCGAACATCAAAGGTCACCTCATGCACTGAGAACTATGACACGAAGATGTATCTTCTCCATGTGTGGCAAACTGGTGGGGCACTTTCCAGTGTGTGGATGGCTTCGAGTGGCATTAGGCTTTATTAAACGTTACACTACAACTGTTACACAGAACTGGAGGGTAGGATAGCAGATACACTTGCTTGTGTACAGCAATCAGATCCCGTCCAAGGAAAATGGTGCATGGTCATAAAGGAACTGGATTTGTGGGTGGGCGCAAGCTCGCTTGCTGTGGGCATAGCTCTCGACGCCAGTGGAGCCATCATAGAGGATGCAAGCTGGTTGCGACCAACAAAGGATACCCAATATATAAACGTGGCAGAGTTGGATGCTGTACTAAAAGGACTAAACCTTGTACTCAAATGGAATGCCAATGTGCTACACATGAAAGCAGACTCTGTGTGTGTACCACCGATGCGTTCACGGGAAAGTCTCAATTGAGCACAAAGGCCGCAAGTGAGATGTTCATAAGGCGGGGACTGGGCACGATAATCTCACTTGTGAAAGAGTACGACATTTCGGTTGATCTAGCACTAGCAAGATTTGGCCAGAACCGAGCAGACTTCCTGATGAGAGTTCCACAGCGGTGGCTCAATGATGTGAAAAGAGAGATTGAACCAACACAGCCAGTGTGTGCTTTTGCCACAGGAAACCTGAACCCAACACAGCTGAACGAAATTCATCGACATAGTGAACATTTTCATGTCGCCGTTTCAAATATGAATGCCAAGTTGGTCACATTTTGGAAGCAGAACTGGCGATGTGAGATAAATAAAACGTCCGGCTATAGTACCTAACGTGATGCCCATGAGATTTTCGATAGGGTGTCGGTCGATATAAACAGTTGGACAGTAGCCATGAAAGTCAGAAGTCGTTATGAAGTTTGCAACAACTAACCAGCTTAATCGACGGGCCCCGGCAGGTAAGAAAGTACCGTAGTGAGCATGGAAACCTAGTGTGCTAGCCTAAATAGAGCCAACTGTAGGTGCAGATCTCGGTTGTGGTAGCAAATATTCAAATGAGACTTTCAAAGACGAAAATGGAGTGGGGTTACATGTCAACAGCGTTCGAGCACAGGGCAGTCAGTCCTAATATGGTGATGAAACTCAAACAAAAGCTTTTTCATCTTATGTACATGAACGGATCAATGAGATCCCCACTATATATTATTATTACTTGATATATCCACATCTCGGGTATATGCTTTGTTCTATTAGTGGTCTTTCGTGACATGGCGAGTGGTGTATCGTGTGTCGATGGTCTGTCTTACATGCTGGCGGTGGTGCTGGACTCCTGATATTCCCGTTGATATGTGTTTCTCGCTACTCTTAGGTTGCACATCTTAGCGCGTCTCAACCTATCGGTCCTCCTCCAGTCATAGTTGTACCCTCATCGTTCAGCAATGTCGAACCTGCAATACCACCACTTGCATTGTTCTCTAACTGATGAAAAAGGCTCCCACATGTTAAGATTTACGCCCGGTGTCCATAGTAGCGGGGAATGTAACTCGTACTGCAAGTGTTCCAAAGCGACGATGCAAAATGGAAATTCAAAATCCTTATTATCAGTACAAATACAGACAGTGAAAACATTGCCTATTGACCCTTTCCGCTGAAAGGGGACATAAAGGTTATCATGGGAGTAAATGAAAGATCGCTTCTAGAATAGTTGACTTCAGGTGTCATTCTTAGAGAAGCAACCACCACACGACTATTGTGACTCAGCCCTGTACCGACCGGCTCAATCCTATCCGAAGGACGACCGCACCACAAGAAGAAAAGCAGCCCTTTTCTCTTCTCTGTCTTTTTTTTATTCCTGGTTTTATGTCGAGAAATTTTGTCTAACTGGAGTGAGCTTCTCTGCCATCGGCGACCATTGTCATCTTTTTGCAGAATATGACGACAATGTGCGGAATGTAATGTTAACTAAATAAAGGTTAATTAACAATTAACGAACAAACGAATGTTATATTCACATATTTTACCCCATGAAGCATGAAAAGAAGAATAGGGGATTTGTTGGCACATGTTCCCCTATAAAAAAGTGCAATTCGCTAATAGGGTACACTCATTTCAAATTGGGACCGAGTATATTCCAGACCGCGAAGCAAGGGAGGAAAATGATTGGCCAGCCAAAAAAAACATAAAGTCAGCCACACAGTTCGCGGGGGGCGATGAAGGGCAACGACTCAAATTGGAGAAAGCTCGAGACATGTACGGAGACGGATTCTGATGTGTCTTGCTTTCTCGCGCTTAAATAACTTGCTTGTCTCCCTTATAAAAAAAACATTTAGAGTCGTTTTCACAAAGAGTGAGTCTGTGCCAGTTGACACGGTTAAGATTCGAATAAAAATTGTTGTTTGGGATAAATACAATTTAGGCGCGCAGAGTGAATATAATTGTATTGGCGCGTGACAAATAAAAAATAACGCCCACGCAAATTCCAATGTGGCTTTATATATTAAATAAACTCAAAACGAGCGGACGTAGTTGAGAGCACACCACGTGATATTTCTGTCCAATGAGATTTCTCCAAAGACATATTTTTCTAAACTTTTCTCTTTAAGCTCGCTGGAGCCTATCCAAATAGTATTTAAGCACACACAAACATCAAACTTTCTCTTTCAACTGACTTTTCATCTGGAGGTTACACACATTTTACTATCACTCTTCCATTTCACCATTTCGCGCGCTTCATACAATTTCACAGGCGAACATTACCTATTGCCTCTTTTAACATTATATAACAAATGAACATTTCAACAAAAGAAAAGACATTCTTCTTTTTACTTACTCTGAAACTAAAGGAAGTTTATATGTGATATACGCGACACTGCTGGCCGTACTTCCGCTTTCTATCCACTCCGAAACGAATTTCTGCAACGTTTTTCTTCACTCTCTACGGATCCGACTTTTCTCCTATGATCAAACTTCTCTGTTCGCAATCTAACTTCCCTCTTCCTCCTCCCCCAATCACTCCTCTTTTATCTCTTCCATTTCCAATCAGGAGCATCTCATTTGCATACCTCGTAGTCACCCTGTAGGCATTTAAAGAAACAAGTCGGCCATTCTTGTTTCCTTCTTCTTCACACGAGGTAAGCCACGCAAAAACGCGGTCGGTCGTTCTTGTTTTCTCTTCTTTTTCCTCATTTACACCACACGCCCCCCTTGATCTTCGAGATCAATAGGATACTTCGTAATCCTCCATCCAAGCAGGCCGCCTCCTCTCACGTCGAGGCCTCTGGGGAACAACTTCTTGGGGGTTAACATTTTCAGGTTCACTACAACGTGGGTCTAAGTCAGGTAGAGTCGCATCATTTGCTTCTCGGTGGCCCTCGATTTCCTCTTCTTTACTGCCCTCACTGCGTACCGGCAGTGTCATGCGACGCAGGTCCAGGATATACCGTAGAACGCCGTTCACCATCACATTGTTCTTCGACCGCAATCCCGTTACGACCCCTTTTTTCCAACGAGTGGTACACTGTGCATTAGGGGGTTTCACCCATACCTCTTCACCTACTTTGATAGTGGCTTCCTCACTCTCGATTCCTGCTGTTTTGTTGCACGGGTGCCGCCACTTATATGTGAAAACGGCCCTATGAGGGACAGTTGTCTCGTCTTGTTTGGTTTTTGGCGAGATGTTGTACCAAAACACCGCCTCTATGGGTGATACGTTGCTTTTTCCGCAGCGGCTTTAATGGTGCGATGATTCCTCTCCACTATTCCGTTGCCACTCGGCCGATACGCTGCTCTAAAAAATTGCCTTACTCCCCACTTATCGCATACCCCTTTAAAGGCTTCAGATCGGAAAGCGGACCCATTGTCCATCAAGAGTTCCTCAACCGGCCCTCTCTCCAAAAATATCTCCTCGATGACCCCTCCGATCGCCCATGCCGCTTCTGCCCTGATTTCTCTCCAGATGGCAAACCTTCCCGGTCCACAGTCGACCATCGAGAGATACAATTTGTGGCGATAGTGCGTCACATCAATAGCCAATCGCTTCCAGTCCTCCGCAACGTGCAACTGTCCTGTTTCGTGTCTGGACGGTCTAGGGTCAATTGATTGGCACTCTCGACAGTTCTCCACCACTTCCCTAACCTCCTCCTCGGTGGTCTCCGGGTAAACCTCTCTGGCTAGGAATAACGTTCGTTCCCGACCAAAGTGGTGCATTTCGTGTGACTCCTTGACTTCTTCCCCTGCATAGCATACCGAGGAGACCTCCTTTCCCTCCTGCAGCCAGGCCTTCTTCACGCGTGTCATCGAATCCGCCTTGTTTTTTTCTGATGGGACCAACACGACAGATACTCTTAACTGGAACTCCGCTATTAGATCGGCGAGCGCTCCGAGTCTGCGCTTGATCAGCATTTCCGCAGCACCTTTGGTCTTAACTCTCTTATCGCCAGTTACTGCCGACCGAATCCACGATGCTGCCGTTGCCGAATCGGTTTTAATTTCAATTATTTTCAATCCCCACTTCAGGGCCAGATTGAGTCCTTTCATAACGGCATCTAGTTCTGCTACGTTGATATGGGAGAAGTCGTTGGTTTTTCTTAGCCATGCCGCATCCTCCACAGTTACGCCTCCCATCTCTAGTACGACGCCCAACGCCAGGTTACTGGCATCGCACCAAATCACACCCGCATCTCCGCTGCTGACATACCAGTCCCCTTTCACTGGGTCCTCATTCCTCACCCTCGCAATGATATCTTGCAGCATGTTCATAACCTCCTTCGTTACACGGCCCTCCCAGTCAGCAGTGCCTGCTAGTCGTTTAATAAAACTACATGCTATCCTGAGCCAGCCAGCGATAGGATAGTGCCCGACCAGCCTCCCGCAGACTGAGAAAAGTTCTCGCTTCGTCAGCTCAGATCCGACTTCGGCTATTACACTCCCTCGTTCGAAGACAAGGCTTTCTTTTCCATCTCGCCTTAGTTTCAACCCCAGCACCCGTCCTCCATCCAGGGCCTCCGCCGGTTTTGCAGTTAACCCATACTTCTCGACATGGCTTCTTACTTTCTCCGCTGTCACCTCTGCCTCCTCCACCAGAATGTCGTCAATGTACGAACTAGTGGCCTCCTCCACTGAACGGTCTTTGCTCAGCACTGTCTTCAGCACGGCAGTCATAATTTTGGGGGCTGAACTCAGCCCAAAGCCTAACCTCGTCAGACAATACACTCGCCCCTTGTACCGGACCAGCTGGTACTGCCAGAGTTTTTCATCTACATGGATCTGCAGATATGCCGATTTCAGATCGACAATTTGTGTGGCCCGTCCCATTCTTCTCCATTTCCTCATGACCTCCTCACATACGTCGATCCCCGTTCCAGTGTGGCAGGCTACGTGTCTGTTCAATTCTCTGAAGTCCAGTACGGGCCTAATCTTGTTTTTTGTAGGCTGAACAACCGCCAGTAGTGGCAACACTCCTTTTTCTTCCCCTGTCCACGGTTTCAGAATTCCTTCTTTTATCCACCTCTCCACTTCTTCCTCAAATCCTTTTCTTATTTCTCCTCGCAGGGTGTTTTCGTAGCAGCCCACTTTATTCTGTAGTTCCGAGGGTCCGGAGATCCATTTCCATTCCACCGTCCACCTCACGCCATCAAACTTTGCCAGGAAATCTTTGTCCTCAATGCAGCAAACCTCCGGTTTTGGTATTCTGATGGTTCTATCACCTTCCACTCCTGCCATCCCCACTGCGCCGAGACGTCCGAACGTCACTTGGCTCCCTCGTAACGTGGCGCCCCCCAGTCGGTTAATTGCACTCATACCTATAATCACGTCAACACCACCGACCAGATGATTCAACACTAAGGCTCGCAGTCCAATGGACACCCCTTGCACCATTACTTCCGCTGTCGTCTCACCTAGGCACTTCACATCCCTGCCATCCACGGTCCTAATAGTCCTGGTTCCGCTCCATGACCTAGCGACATTCCTCGCTAACAACGTTGTAGTACAGCCTGTGTCGACAAGGGCTATGGCTTTCTTCCCATTGACTACTACCGGTAACCGAGGCAACGTTCCATCATGCGCCATCTCCGCACAGAAGGGGTAACCACTGGCGCAATAGCTCCCCTTCACTCGTTTCCCTGGTGCCGTGCAGCAACACAATAGCGGCTAAGGTGCCCCACTTGTCCACATCGGTAGCACGTGATCCCCGGTCTCGGCTCTTTGCAGTCCTTGATCAGATGAGGGCCCTGGCACCGGAAGCACTTGATTGCAGGTCTCCCCTCCTGTCGCCTCGCCGGCTGCCTCTCATTCAAGTGAGGCCTCATGCACATATTTCCACCCACAGCTGCAGCCACGATTGGGCTTCTAACATTTTTCACTAGGACTCTGGCGTGAGCCAAGAGATCGTCCACTTCCATAGTATGGATTCCAGTGATTCTCTGCATGTTCGTAGAGATTTCCTCTGGGAAGCCGTTAACTAGGTACAGCTTTACCGTCATCTCCAGGCTCCTCCCCACGTAACCAGCCAACCCTGCCAGTCTCCTGATCTCTGCCGCAAAGACGTCAACCGACTCGCCGGTCCACCTCAAACTGGAAAGCTTACCAAGTGCTTCGAATGGGCCCTCAGCGAAGGCCAATTTCAGCCTTTGCTCCACTGAGGCAAGGTCTTCCTTGTCTTCATCTCGCATCTGCTGGTAAATCGTGAGGGCTTCCCCCTCTAAGTATAGCGGCAGCAGGGTGACCACATCTTCTATCTTTTGCAGCTTCGCCACCATCTTTAATTTCTCCAGCCACTTAATCAGGTCACCCTCCCCAGTAAAGGGTCTCAGCATGTGAGTGCTCAGTCTCCACTCAGCCATGGTAATTTGCTCGATGGGCCGAAATAGCTTGTGATATACGCGACACTGCTGGCCGTACTTCCGCTTTCTATCCACTCCGAAACGAATTTCTGCAACGTTTTTCTTCACTCTCTACGGATCCGACTTTTCTCCTATGATCAAACTTCTCTGTTCGCAATCTAACTTCCCTCTGCCTCCTCCCCCAATCACTCCTCTTTTATCTCTTTCATTTCCAATCAGGAGCATCTCATTTGCATACCTCGTAGTCACCCTGTAGGCATTTAAAGAAACAAGTCGGCCATTCTTGTTTCCTTCTTCTTCACACGAGGTAAGCCACGCAAAAACGCGGTCGGTCGTTCTTGTTTTCTCTTCTTTTTCCTCATTTACACCACACTCATGAACTCATTACAAAGGAAATATATTCTATTTGTTAATAGTTTATTTCAGTAAATAAACTTCCGTTGAATTTGCATGTAAATCTTCTTATTATTTTTATTTGTGGAGGAAGTTATCACCAAAAAAAGGTATGACGACCCCCACAAGTCTTAATATATGGCCCCAAATAAAACACAAAGGACATGGGACACGTGATCTTAGAGGGGCAGGGGAGATACCACTGGTGTCAGAATATAACATGATATTGTAGCTTTTTTAAGTTTTAAGTTATAGTTTTGCTCGTGATTTACACTAGAATGTTCGTATCTGCCATTTTCAAAATATTCCAGGCCTTCGTATGCAGCCGATTTATCAGTGTTCCAGGATAACTCCAAGCCCCATCGCTAAACCGACCCTGGTTATACTTTCTCTTGAAGAAGAAAGATTCACTGATTTCAACTTCTTTAGCGCTATTGATTTCATCGAAACTCCCAAGCATTATCGGATTGTTTACAATGTCTTGTTCACAAACCTCTCGGATGAATTGCATCAACGCTACTATGGAGTGCAACGCAACACTGATTTCCTTTTGAATTCTGTGTTGTTTCATATAAATCCTTCAACAAAACAATAGCATTAGTACTTGTCTTATTTACAGGTGGCTTTATTCAAGAATAGACTCTTTTCATATGCTACGTAATGACTTACATTGACAGTATATCCACTGACATCAATCTACAAGTTTTTTTTCTTTTGGTCAATACCCTGGGAATAAATCACGCTCCACACGTGCAAGAATTTCCTATCAAACCCAGTGGTACTAAGACACTGAACGTTACCTACATGTAGTTCAGCCACGAATGTAAAATGTGAAAAGGTTGAAAACCCAATGAAAGGAAATCAAACCGTACACTAATAAAAATGAATAACACATCGCTATCACAAATTATAATCATATATTTTATAAACAACCAAAACAAATTAACAATACATAACAAGTATTTATTTATTTATTTATTTTTTTCAAAAGATCAACTAATATTCTTCCGCACAGAGTTCTTGTAAGAGGCTGGTTTTTGTTATTCCGAGAAAGTTGATCAGAATTAAAAGTTCAAAATATAGCAATTAAGAAAGCTTATAGCCTTTATGAAAATAAAATAGAAAAGTCTTTTTTTTCTTACGTAATTCGAGGAAAACAAATGAGAAGTCCTTCTCCTTCCACGAGAGATCGAGATATGAAGGTAAATGTGTTAAAATCGCGGGGAACGATTGAATGAAATCATTTAATACGACAATATATAACAATACGAAAATTTGGTTTAGGGCGAATTAATATAGTATTTCTTTTTGGTTTGACGGCGAAGGAAAGGATATTTTAATAGAATTTTAGATTCTGTGGTCCGTTCTTAACGAGCTGTTTTTAGGGTCAGGAGATATACGTAATCTCGACTTTGGAGAGGTCATATGATTGACTGGTCTGTCGTAATAAATTTTGTTGGACCAGGGTTTTTCTTTTTGTGTCCGTTAGACAGCTGTATTAAATGTCGCTGTATTTCTTAACCGTTAAGTTTGTGTGCGGGGATAAATTGTTGGATATGACAGCGACGTGAGCTGCCAATCTCTTAGACGTCTGCTCTTAATGCTGCTCGAGGACCTTCTCCTCGTGTTTCTTCTCACTCTGATTTTCCCGCTCTCCTGTGCATAGCAACAGTATTCTCTCATTTGATTGGTTGAATCCTCCGCCCCCACAAATGCGTGGGCTGACTTATGAAAACCTGTCTGTCGAGCTTCCTGTTGGCCCACTTTTGATAAACGTCGCCACCTGCCCCCTTTCTGTATGCGTAGAGGAACATGTGCTAACAAGGCCCCTGCTCCTTTTTTATGCTTTATGGGGAAAAATATGTAGATATAACACATGCCCCCTCCCCCGATTTTGGACCATGAACGCATCAGTTACCATTGTCTGTCCGCTGGGTACGCTATCGAAGATGGATTTGGCATTATGAAATCCTGAAAGCGGGATGGGATCTGTCCCCTGGTAAAGCGATTTGGCAATGTCCTTGCCTGCTGCGTCGCCTGACCTGTCTGGATGAATGCGTCCTTCTGGTGGATTATAGGTGTTTCGAGTGGTTGACTATGACTAATGGTCTGGTTATCCATTAAAGGTGGTGTAACCTCATAATTCAAATGGTCGGGTCGTAGAACAATGCGACATACATGGGCTCGTTGGACCCATTCTTGAACTCCGTTGGCATCCTGTACCAGCAGAACGGAATCGTTTGACTTCACCACGACAAACGTCCCTATCCATGGCAAATGAGAATTGTGTGCCACCGCCAATCTCGGTCGATGTAGCAAGATTGTATCACCTGACTGTTAAATTGCAAGTGACTCAGAACAATCTGTACACCTCACCTGTGAAATGTGCCTCGGTCGGATAAAATTATACACGGAATTTTTCGGTGTCGCAGGAATAAAACTGTATAAACCTCTGTCTGCATCCAGGTTGCGACTGAAACTGTCGAGAATTTTCAAAATGTACCGCTTGCCCTTGGACGAAAGCATCTCCACGAAATCCGTATACATAACCTTGAGAAGGTCTTTTGCCTCTTTTACAGTGGCCAGTCTGAGTGTGACCCTGACGACCGTAGCTCCCTTTCCATTTGGTGCAGTTCATACATGACTCAACATACGCCTGTATGTCCCTGTTCTTATATTCCCACCAGAAATTTTTTAGTTGGTCTCGCATGCACGATATTCCGGAATGGTTAATACAGTCATGGGCCTGGTGCAGATATGAACTTCTTGCTCGGTGTAACCAGCTTAGGCGTCATGTTACTATCCCGTATCATAAGAACAGACGTGCTATGCTCCAGGTAGAATTTGCTGATGTGCTTCATAACCATGTCGGCTCTATGGTCCTGTCCATCAATCTTGAAATTGGTGTCCAACTTACCGTTGTGCAAATACTTAATAATGATCGCCAGTGTGTCGTCCACCGACTGCTCTACTGCTATATTGACTCGATCACATAGGTTGTCGGTCGTTGTGTCAACTTCGGAGCTAACTGACAAAAATGCTCTGGTAAAATTCTTACATGCCTCCGTGTTCTGTCGGGTGTGGTGGAATCGCATGGGCTGTGCGTTATCAATGTCCTCCTTGCACCAGGACGGTACGTATACATGTAGTCCTGTATCCCATAGGCTGAATGTCCGTCCAGCTGGTCTTGTGGGCATCTCGGCTTCTGCTAAGCATGTCGGCCCACGCGTTCGTTTCACCCTGATAGTATTCATGGATGAACCTATAGGATGAGATTTCCTCCTGCCATCGCCTGATTTTGGCGTTGTTGAACTCTCTTTGATCGAGGTATATCAGGGATTTATGGTCTGTAAAGATAATGAACGTGCGACCGTGTAAGAAGTAATCGTACTTCAGAATCGACCATTTTATGGCGAATACCTCTCTTTCCGTTGTCGGCCAGTTCTTTTCTGTGGCATTGAATGTGTGTGATGCGGTGGCAATTATTTTCTTCTTGCCGTCAGGTGCTTCTTGCATTAATATTGCCCCACACGCCGTGTTGCTGGCATCTGTCGTAAGAGTGAACAGATTCGTAAAGTCCGGTAAAGATATGACGAGTGGTGAGGATAATCGCTTTTTGATTTTCTCAAACGCACGGTCAGCGTCCTTTGCCCAACCAAATGTGATATTGTCCCTGTTCAGCGCGTGTATCAGAGCCAATAGCTGAGAGAAAGTGTCAGTCCTCATGGACCCGTGAAGCTGGGTCTCAATGAATTGTCTGATCCATACCAGGCGTCCGATCAAACTTCTTAGCTCATTTCCTGCGGTTGGGGGCTTCATTTCTCGAATTGCCCTTACATATTCCGGATCTGCCTTGTATCCGTTGGTGTCGACTATCCGACCCAAAAATTGTGCCTCGCTGGCTATGAAACTACATTTGTCAGGGTTCAACTTCAATCGATATGCTCTAAGTGCTGCAAATAGCTGTTTCATCGCTGACATATACTCGTCGAATGTGCAAGCATGCACCAAGTTATCGTTAATGTACGACGAAATTGTGTCCCTGTTGTTGACTGCGCCTAGTGCTTCGGCGATACACCGCGAGAATATGTGGCCTGCTGAGGTAAGGCCGAATGCGAGACGGGTGTATTGGTAACATCCATCGCCCCAGGTGAAGGTGGTTTTGTGTCTGTCACATTCCTCAATTTCAATTTGCCAGTAGCCGCTCATTAGGTCTAGACTGGCAAAATATTTGTTTCCTTCCCCTATTTTGTGGAAGAGGTGGTCCATTAGGGGTATTAGGTAAGGGTCATGGTCCTTTAGAACTGTATTTAAAGTGCGTTTAAAGTTCGCCACTTCTCTGACCGTGCCGTCTTTTTCTGATTGCTAAAACGGGACCATTAAATCCTTTCAGGTCCCTGCACGGCTCTACTATGCCTTCCGACAGCATTCGTTGGATCTCCTTATTGACGTCCGCTTCCATTGCCTGAGCTATCGGATGTTGCTTTTACGATTTTGATGTGCCAGTCCTTGGAATTCGCACCGGCCTGATGAATGTGCCCTTCTCGGACCCTTCTGTGCCTATAATGTCCTGAAACTCCATTAACAGGTCCGCAACACGTTCCAGTTCCTCCGTATTTGAATGTTGTGGCAGCTGTACGTTCAAATGTTCTTTCAGTCATTTCCGCTTCCGAGGCAACGAAGCATCAATTGTTGGAGATATAACTGTCATTGTGGCAGTATGATGACGAGTTGTTCCCCTTGCCTCGTCAGCTACAAGAAACGCCTTGTGAGTTAGCTGCCCTTTTTCCTAATGCGAGTAAATGATATATTGTTTTCAGCATTGTTGATGCTATACTCTGCCACAGACTTCTGTCTCAAAATGTCCTGACCCAACAATATCGGTATATCAATAGAAACAAGGAGAACCTTTACCTCCTCAGACTTTGGGGATCCGGCATCGCCTATGGTAATGTCGCATGAAATTTTTGCGTTCGCTCGTATATTTCCATTGATGCCCGCTATGCCCACTGACGATGTCGTCATATGTTTCTTTAATTCGCCAGGGATAAGGTGACTGTGTATGATCGTTAGCAGACACCCTGAGTAGATCATGGCTACTGCATGAATTGTATGTCCTTGGATGTCGACTGCTACCTTCGTGAATGGGGAACCTGGTCCCCTATCCTGCTCTACGTTGTAGAAGTGATGTTTTTCTTTTATAATATTAGGCGTGGATCGGAGCATAACATCTCGGCCGCGCCGTGAAGAAAATCGTTTTCCTCTTAATAAGTATGAGTGTTCACTCGATCCTTGTCCCTTGCTATGTCGGTGTATCTACCACGACAATGTGTTTCACCAGCTGCTCGCGCCTCCGTATCGTACATCCTATTTGGGGCATTTGGAGGTCGATATTTGACCATCGCTCTGTTCTTTGAGTATGCCTACCTTTTATTTTGCTGGAATAGCTTTTTCTTAGCTTCGGCTGGTTTGGGCATTGTGTCCCAACTGTACCTTGGTCTGGGTTTAGAATGTTCGTTCTGGAGGCTTATGTGCTGACGCCATTTTTGTGCCACATAAGCTACCGGCTCCGCCACCGGAGAAGAATTTAACTGAATGCCAGATACTTTGAGCCTCATTTGCTATGCTTCTAGCAGTGTAGTGTCTGTCCATAGTTTTCACTACGTGTGGAAAAACATTCCGTGGCCACAACTTCACCTTCTCGCTCATTAGTATGGCAGCCATCAATGAAATAACCGTCTCCACCGACATTTAGGTCTGCTTGTCTTTTTTATATTTGTCCTTTATGTGGACTGCCGCCTCCCTCACTGTGCTTTCTAGTCTTCCAGCGAAATCGGTCAGCCTTTCGCCCTCCTTAGGCTGAAGGTGCCACGCAAGGCTCAAGTGCTGAAAATTCAACATGTGGCTACCGTGTGCCAATAACAGGTTAGCCTTTAGCTGGTAGAATGATGTCTCATGTGCTGAGTCTTCCATCTGCTGGAATATTGCCTCGTTAAGTAACTGTTTAGCCATTTCAAAAAAATCGTGAATAGCATAGGCCTTGTTTAGGTCAGTGATGAACTTATTCACGTCGACACACGGCTGGAACGGGCGAATATGACGCATGGAATCGCGCAACGACTGTTGCTTTAAAAGCAAATTATAATCAGCTTGATGACTGGACTGCGTTGGCGTCGAGGTCGCCGACTTCATTGCTATCAGCGAATTGTTTAAATCCTCTGCAATTTCTCTTATTACGGAGTCTGACGCTTGTGTTGGCTCCTGCCTGAGCCTAAATAGCTCAGCTTTCTGGTCTTTAATAAGACTCAGTAACTGTCCTTCAGTGAGTCCGGAGTAATCCATCTTAAATTATTATTTTGTTGGCTTCACGAGTTAAAAGTTCACAGCTCCTCCTTAATATACATTTTCTTTTAAAATATTTTTGTTTATTCTCGGAAACCAGCTTCATGACACCAATGTTATAGGTGCTAAACATATTTTCACGCGTTCCTGCGTGGGTACGTTGCTCTATTGCGAAGAAACCGTTACTTCTGACACCAATGTCCTAATTGTGTCGAAAACCAACCTCGTGCGTTTCAGTGTGGGTACGTTACTGTTATATCTACATATTTTGTCCCATAAGGCATAAAAAGGGGAGCAAGGGACTTGTGGGCACATGTTACCCTACCATTACAGAAATGGAGTGCAGTCGGCGACGTTTGTCAAAAATGGGTCAAAAGGATGCTTGGCAGACGGACTTGCATGAGTCAGCCCACGCATTCGCCCACGTAAGACTCAACCAATAAAATGAGGGAATGCTGCTGCTAGACAGGAGAGCCGGAAAATCGAAGCGAGAGGAAACACGATGAGTCGAGCTTCTGTGAGCATCAAGAGAGGACGTCTCTGAGGAGACGGGCCTCAGGCCCGGGAGGAGTAGAGCTTGAGTCAGCGACAAGACAGGACGTCTCTGAAGAGACGGGCCTCGGGCCCGGGAAGGAGTAGAGCTTAGGTCAGCGACAAGAGAGGACGTCTTTGCGGAGACGAGCCTCGGGCCCGGGAAGGAGTAAAGCTTGGGTCAGCGACAAGAGAGGACGTCTCTGAGAAGACGGGCCTTGGGCCCGGAAAGGAGTAGAGCTTGGGTCAGTGACAAGAGAGGACGTCTCTGAGGAGACGGGCCTCGGGCCCGGAAAGGAGTAGAGCTTGGGTCACCGACAAGACAGGACGTCTCTGAGGAAACGGGCCTCGGGCCCCGGAAGTAGTTGAGCTTGGGTCAGCGACAAGAGAGGACGCCTCTATGGAGAGGGGCCCTGGGCCCGGGAAGGAGTAGAGCTTGGGTCAGCGACAAGAGAGGACGTCTCTGAGGAAACGGGCCTCGGGCCCCGGAAGTAGTTGAGCTTGGGTCAGCGACAAGAGAGGACGCCTCTATGGAGAGGGGCCTCGGGCCCAGGAAGGAGTAGAGCTTGGGTCAGCGACAAGAGAGGACGTTTCTGAGGAGACGGGCCTCGGGCCCGGGAAGAAGTATGGCTTGAGTCACCGACAAGAGAGGACGTCTCTGAGGAGACGGGCCTCGGCCGATGGAAGGAGTAGAGCTTGGGTCAGCGACAAGACAGGACGTCTCTGAGGGGACTGGCCTCGGGCGCAGGAAAAAGTAGATCTTGGGTCAGCGACAAGACAGGACGTCTCTGATGGGACGGCCCTCGGGCTCGAGAAGGAGTCGAGCTTGGGTCAGCGACAAGAGAGGACGTTTCTGAGGAGACGGGCCTCGGGCCCGAGAAGGAGTAGAGCTTGGGTCACTGACAAGAGAGGACGTCTCTGAGGAGACGGGCCCTGTGCCCAGGAAGGAGTAGAGCTTGGGTCAGCGACAAGACAGGACGTCTCTGAGGAGACGGGCCTCGGGCCCGGGAAGGAGTAGAGCTTGGGTCAGCGACAAGAGAGGACGTCTCTGGGGAGACGGGCCTCGGGCCATGGGAGGAGTAGAGCTTGGGTCAGCGACAAGACAGGACGTCTCTAGGGAGAGGGGCCCTGGGCCCGGGAAGGAGTAGAGCTTGGGTCAGCGACAAGAGTGGACGTCTCTGAGGAGACGGGCCTCGGGCCCGGGAAGGAGTAAAGCTTGGGTAGCGACAAGAGAGGACGTCTTTGAGGAGACGGGCCTCGGGCCCGGGAACGAGTAGAGCTTATGTCAATGACAAGAGAGGACGTCTCTGAGGAGACGGGTCACGGGCCCGGGAAGGAGTACAGCTTGGGTTAGCGACAAGAGAGGACGTCTCTTAGGAGACGGGCCTCATCCCGGATAGGAGTCGGCCATCGGTGAACGGTGAAAAGAGGACGTCTCTGGAGAGAGGGGCCTCGGCCGGCGTTGGAAAACGAACGTCGGGAGATGATGGCTCACACCGCGATCAATCTCAAACAATTTATCCCCGCACACAAAACCATGGAGAAGGTCCCCGACCAGCGTTAAGAGCGAACGTCTGGAGAAGACAGCTCACACTGATGTCTTATCAAATAATTTATCCCTGCACAGGAGAAGGTCCCGGACCGGCGTGAAGAACGGAAATCTCTGAAATCGACGGCCCACCTTGCTTTCATATTCAAACAATTTATCCCCGCACACAGAATCAAACAAGAACATCCCGGACCAGCGTTAAGAGCGGACGCCTCTGAAAATCGACTGCCCACCCCGCCGTCATATTCAGACAATTTATCCTCGCAAACAAAATCAAAAATAGGAAAAGAGGAATTTGAAAATTAACGCTTAAGAAATACAGCGACATTTAATGCGTCTGTCTACCGGACACCTAAGGAAAACCCTGGTCCAACAAAATTGATTACGACCGACCAGTCGATCAACTGCCCTCTCCAACGTCGAGATTACGTATATTTCGGGACCCTAAAACAGCTCGCTAAGAACAAACCACAGAATCTAAAATTCTATAAAATATCCTTCTCTCCGCTGTCAAAACAACTAAAAAAGGTATGTGTTTTCTCATTTCTTTTCAAATGGCATCGACGTAACAACTACCAACACACGTGGTCAAACAACGGTAAGAGTTCTCAACTCATTTTCTTTGTGTACGGCTTTCAAAGACTTTCCACACGCCGGATTCATTTCTTCTTATACCTTTTAAAGAACTGTTTTTCCATCGACACACATGCATACATCACACACTTCATCATTCCACGTACACACACGTTCAATAAACGTTATTTGAACTACTTCATTTTTGTTTATTAATTATTACTCTGTCTTTGCATGCAACAATTGCTTGATTCAACTTTGCACGTTTATAGTCGCGGGAACACGACCCGCGATCTTAACAGCTCTAGTTTTAAATAGGGTTAAGCCCCCCCCCCCTGCAATATTAAAAAAAAAACGTTGTTGTTTTATTCATTCTGTTGTGTTTAAGCAAATAAAATCGATTTTTCTAAGTATTTTCTAGAGGGAGGTGTTCTCGCCTCTATAGTTTTAAATAGGAGCTAAGCACCCCGACAAGCGACCATTTATTTCCGGTGTGTTGTAAAGAAAACTTAAACAATTGAAATGAAAAAAAAAAACTTTAAAAAGTTTCAGCATGTTAAAAGTTTACAGGTCGGTAGATAATAAAAGTCTATTGCATTTGGTATACGGCATTTGTTGTTTTTATTTGTTTACGATTTCTCGACTGTTAACTATTCTGCATTTTACCCATTTAAACTGTTGTTCCTATTTACATGCGCTCTACGCGGGGATAGGTAGCCGCAAGGTCGGTTTTTAATGTGGGGAAAATTGACCCCCTCCTAAAACGGAAACTCTGGATTTTAACAAAAACAAAAATTGTCTTAGTCTAGAATGATTTCTGCTTCACTGACCGAGGAAAGAAAGATAAAGTGGTAAAATTGAACTTTTCCACTCAAGATGGCTGCCGATTGTGGGCTGTGTAAATCTAAAAAAAATGTCCCCGAGCCGACGAATAGGAATTTATTTTCTGATTTTTGTGGCCGAAAATTATATAATAATAATAACAACAATTATTTATTTGCGTTGTTTTTTTAGGGGGGGGAGGTAAATTTGTAGATTAATGCCCTTTACTTAATGTCCCCCCCCCCCCCAATATATACATAGCGGAAATATTTTTTTAAAAACCGGCGAATACTAATTTGTTTTCTGTTTTCTTAATGAGATAAACCCAAACAATTTGCGTTAAAAAATGTTTCAGTAAAATTTGTAGATTAAATGTTTCAGTAAAATTTGTAGATTAAAATAAGAAAAAATACTCTTTGCCGATCTATTTAAAAGTTATTAAAACAAATTGTTTCGAGTTATTTCATTAAGAAAACAAATAACTATTCAACCGATCGCTGTGGAGACGAGTGGAGTGATTGGCTCTGCCACGCGCGACTTCCTCGCCGGCCTTGGTCTATTAATGACGCGCAACACCGGAGACAATCGCGAATTGTCTTGGCTTTACGAGCGCCTCTCAATCGCCATTATTGTAAGATCCTGTGCAGTTCTAGGAGGTGCACCCTCCCAGGCTTCGCCTCCCCTCTTTGGGGGGGAGTAAGTTTATTGCTTACTGTCTGAGGCGCCCCTACCGGGGAATGCCGACGGGGCTGCCCAGGCAATTTTTAAATGGTCAGATTACTCACCTCTCGAGCGCTGGCTTATCTAATCCCACTTTCCGACCTTGTGTCACATTTTACATTGTGGCAGGTAGATAAATAGTAATTCAACCAGGGTTTTTAAACCCACCTAATAGACTGGTATTGTCCTGGCCTTTGGGTCTGGATTTACGCCGGTCTATTGGGGGTTGTCTGGTCCTGTGCCGTTCTAGGAGGTGCACCCTCCCAGGCTTCGGCTCCCCTCTTTGAGGGGGAGGGAGTTTATTGCTTACTGTCTGAGGCGCCCCTACCGGGGAATGCCGACGGGGCTGCCCAGGCAATTTTTAAATGGTCAGATTACTCACCTCTCGAGCGCTGGCTTATCTAATCCAACTTTCCGACCTTGTGTCACATTTTACCTTGTGGGAGGTAGATAAATAGTAATTCAACCAGGGTTTTTAAACCCACCTAATAAACTGGTATTGTCCTGGCCTTAGGGTCTGGATTTACGCCGGTCTATTGGGGGTTGTCTGGTCCTGTGAAGTTCTAGGAGGTGCACCCTCCCAGGCTTCGCCTCCACTCTTTGGGGAGGAGTAAGTTTATTGCTTACTGTCTGAGGCGCCCCTACCGGGGAATGCTGACGGGGCTGCACAGGCAATTTTTAAATGGCCAGAGTGCTCACCTCTCGAGCGCTGGCTTTTCAAATCCCACTTTCTCGACCCGATCTTGGGTCACATCTTACTTGTGGGAGTAAGATAAAACTGGTCTTGTGCCTTACTCCTGGGGAGGAGTAAATAAAACCAATTCAACCAGGGGTCCTTTTGGCTAAGATCAAAGTGTAGTATCAGTTCCGATGGATACTGCACGCCTGTCCTGTGCAGTTCTAGGAGGTCCACCCTCCCAGGCTTTGCCTCCCCTCTTTGGGAAGGAGTAAGTTAATTGCTTACTGTCTGAGGCGCCCCTACCGGGGAATGCCGACGGGGCTGCCCAGGCAATTTTTAAATGGCCAGAGTGCTCACCTCTCGAGCGCTGGCTTTTAAAACCCCACTTTCTCGACCCGATTTTGGGTCACATCTTATTTGTGGGAGTAAGATAATACTGGCCTTGTGCCTTACTCCTGGGGAGGAGTAAATGAAACCAATTCACAGGAGACCTCCCAGAAGACGCGTGCCCAGCCAGAGACGTGGACCCAGCCATCAGCAGAAAAGATACAAACAGCCCTTTTCAGGGCTACTGAATGCGATTTACTCTCTTTGCTGTCTGCATCTCCAGTTCCTGCTCAGCTCTCTCCTGCACCTGCTCCTGCATCCTGAGTTCCTGCGCCAGCTCTCTCTTGCACCTGCACCTGCATCCTGAGTTCTTGCGCCAGCACTTTCCTGCACCTGCATCTTGAGTTCCTGTGCCAGCACTCTCCTGCACCTGCTCCTGCATCCCGAGTTCCTGCGCCAGCACTCTCCTGCTCCAGCACCCTGCAGTCCTGAGCTCCTGCACCGCTCCTGATCCAACGACACCAGTCTGCTGCCTCCAGAGACGCCACTCCAGTCTCTCCCGTTTCAGTGACGTCACCAACCAAATCTCATTCCCATTGTTATTACCACCATATGGTAAATAAACGCACCGAATTTTGAACTGTTCACTTGTGTTTGTCCTCTCTTCTTTGTCAATGCCGTAATTTGCTTGTGCCTACTTTCTTAGTTGTGTGACCGATCAACACCCCCCCTGATCGGTCCCGCAACAATTGTATCAAAGATTTTGAGATTTTAATCCATATCTTTCTCTCCTGCCATTTTTCCTATTCATCCACTTTTGCCATTTTTACCGTGTCATTTTTCTGGTGCTATTTTTACCTGTGCCATTTTTACCTGTGCCATTTTTACCTGTGCTATTTTTACCTGTGCCATTTTTCCTATTAACTTTTGCCATTTTTACCTAAATTCAACCGCTTTAATATAACCGAATAATTACTCTAATTACAGAAATTATGAGATGATTGAAGACCAAACGGAAAACCGAGAATAAATTGACGCTCTTCAATAAGTGAGGATAGAAAGATGACATTTCCTTTTTTAAAATCGACGTCTTTTCACAAGCTTCAAACATCGAAGAGATTATCGCAGTTAATCCTCTTTAATCTGATATTTTCTCAACTCCAGAAATCAGAATAGATTAACCATTGGATTTTCGTGTAAGTATTTAAAACTTTATTTTACAAATTGAATTAACTAAATTACTTTTTATGACGACTTTTAATACTATTAGAATTTCGTTGTCTCTTAATTAAAGAATCGTTTGAATAATAATAATAATATAAAAATAATAATAATGATAATAATAAAACCTTTTAATAATAAAAAATAAAATTAATTTTTAGAAAAGTTTTTTCATTTTCGATAATCTGATATTTAATCGAAACAATGAAATTCTCAGAATCGTTTGAATGATGATGATGATAATAATAATAATAATAATAATAATAATAATAAGTGACCCCCTCATCTCTATGATAAAAAAGGAAATAAAGGAATCTTTTACGAGACTCAGCAGAGTAAAAACGCAAAAAAAACAAATTACAACAAATAAAAGTAACTGTAAGCTGTAAAAGTTAGTTTCAAACTTGCATGTGATATTTGTTTGTATTTTAAACCCGTTTGAAGTGCTATTTATTAGAAATCAATAGTTTTGACACCGTAATTTCGAAAAACAACATGGCCGATTTGGGGGGGGGGGATTACTAACGAAATCACTAGGAGCGACCATATTGTTTTTGTGAAAACGTTGTAAAAAAAAAACAAGACATTTTTTTTTTTACATCTAATGAAAACCCATTTATAATACGTAAAAATAAAAACAAATTACATAGGTAAGTAGAAAAATATCTATTCTCGTCGTAGGTCAACTTCACTTGTTGCAAATTTATGTTTTAAAACCCTTTCTCGTTCTTTTTTTGGACCCCGTTCGCGCCTCTGCTGAGTCTCGTAACATATACCCGGAAATAAAATTAATTTTTAGAAAAGTTTTCTCATTTTCGATAATCTGATATTTAATCAAAACAATGAAATTCTCAGATTTTCCCATTGAATCAATCGTAAACAATTTTTGACAAAATGGCGGTGAAATAATTAATAATTTATTTAATAAATATTTTACAACAGAGAAAATGTTTTTAAAAAACAAATTTTATTGGAGAAAAATTGATATTTTTAAAACTATTAAAAAATGTTTATTTATATAGATAAGTCCTAATTGATTCGGTAAAATCCGTTAACAGCCGAAATAAAACCCGAATATCTGAAACGGAAAATAGAAAGAAAATTACTTTTTGTTTTGTTTGTGTAATTATTGTTTTCTAGCATTTTTTTTTTAACTCACGTCTTTTTTCTTTCGAAATATTTTTTTTTTGTAAATTGTTGCATTTTGATTTTGACCTACATTTTTTGTTTTTATTGTTATTTTGCCCATTTTTTTTAGTTCATGTTATATATTGATGACAAAGTAGGCACGTAGTCCCATTTTTTATCGAATTAATGAACGGTTTTCATTATTTAGTGTATTTTGTAAAATAAACAAGAGTCAACAAAATACGAAACTGATTTATCGTAAGTTTATTCATAAAAAAGGAATAATTTATGTCAACTCATTTTTTAGATTTTATTTTTTCAACAATTGATTTTTTTTACAAAACAAATATTTTAAAAAATTTGTTTTGAAATGGAAACGAAGAAAACTCCCAGGATTTACCTTCTCCTTATTATTATCTTCTCGTTATTGCTAATTACCTGAGATCACGGCCATCGCAACTGAGTCGGATTATCCATTCACTTTAAAATAATTGTTTACTTGTTCCTTTTTTTTCAAACATATTTACTTTTTATAGATGTCAAGCGCGAAAGATAATCAGAGGAAATTACAAGATGGCCTCCAACGATGAAGACATTGCATAAATGATCGAATTTCAAGTCTAAAAAAATAGATCAGAAGTTTATTTCAGGATAAAAATACAATTTTAGACTAATTAATAAGTTACATCTAAATTTTGTATAGAATTCAATACAATATGGGAACCTATAATTATAAATAATAGATAAGTTGTGATCTATAGTGATAAGTAGTTAGATCAAAAACAAGAATAGGTTTAAGGCTCCCAAAATTCATGCTAGAATTGTCCGCAATGACCTGTGGCGTATTGGATATAGTACAAAGTGTAATTATGTTCTAAGTGACAGTCATTTGAAGGTTCAATCCTTAGTGCGGGCGATACTGAAGACTTCTTCCTTTACTGTCTACGAAATGAGTCCCTGAACCTAATTCCTCGGGTCTATTTGTAGTCCCGCCCGTGACGTCACATCCGGCGTCACATCTACCTCCTCTGTATTCGGATCGCTTCCCTCGTCCCCTGAACTGCTGCTTGCATATCTCCGGGGTTTTCTTATGTGTCGTCTTGCTCGTCTGAGTGCGATCGGGAGGTCCATTTCTTCGTCGCTTCTTTGGGTCTGTTCCTCTTCTTCCAGTTTCCTTAACTCATCACTGAAAGGGAACTCATCATCCTCCCCTTGTTGACGGGTCGTGTTTTGGGGGATTCTTTTTAGTTGTGACGTGTGTCTTAGCACCTGTTTATCTCCTTGCGGATTCCCCCTTGCGCTCTCCTACTGTCCATGGTGTTGGATGATAAGCTGGGGTTAGTTTATTATATCTACTTTGTTTTAGGAGTACACTTTCTCCTGTTTCTATGTAAGATGGTTTGGCTTTATTTTTCTGATCTGTGCGATCCTTTAATTTGTATTTCTCTTTCTTGTCTTTTTGCCGAGCTGCTCTCCAGGCCTGGCTTTCAGGTCTTTTTTGTAGTCCTGGCAGGTTGATGTTCACCTCCCGACCCAAGAGAAGAGAGGCAGGTGTTTCCCCCGTCATGGCATGAGGGCTGTTTCGATAATACATCAGGAATTCTCCTAGATGTTTCCTCCAGTCCCTTCCTTCAGTGTTCATTGCTCTAATCGCTTTCAACATAGTTCCAAAGAACCGCTCAATTTCCCCATTAGTTTGGGGATGATAAGGTGTTATCTTCCGATGTTGGATACCCCATTGTTCACAGAATTGCTTAAAATCGGATGATATGAATTGGGGTCCGTTATCTGAAACAATGATGGTGGGGATGCCGTGTGTATAAAAGCAGTTTTGGATCGTTGATACAACTGTACTGGCTCTCGTGGTTTTCGTAATGAATGCTTCCGGCCATCTTGAGCCTGCATCAACCATCCCAATAACATAATCCCCGCTAGGGAAAGGTCCACATATGTCGACGTGGAGGACTTCCCATGGACCTTTCATCTCGGCCATATGTACTGGACGATGGTTACTCTTCGGGTCTTGGGTCGTACACGGGATACATCGGCTTATAGTGGTCTCTATGTCCTTGTCTATATTAGGCCACCATACCTTAGTCCTAAGCAGCGCTTTTGTTTTCACTATACCCAAGTGTGTGTCATGTGCCAACTTCAGGATTCGCTTCTGCAAGTTTTTTGGTATAATGATTCTGGATCCTCGCGTAATTATACCCCGTTTGGCTGTCAGCTCATTCTTCACATGTTTGTAGGGTTGGGTTGACTCTTTACTCCAGTCGCCTTGTTGTATCGCCTTTTCCACTGCTTTGAGAGTTAAGTCCCGTTGAGATTCTTCCATTATCTCTGATAACGTGATTGATTTAGGCGTGCTGTTTGCTACGATGGCGTTGATAAACCCTTCGGCAATCTCTTCTTCTGGTGATACTGTTTTTTGATATTTCATCGGTTGTCGAGAGAGTATGTCTGCTGGATTATTCCTACCATTGATATGTTTGATAGTATAGTCATATTGTTGTAAGCATAGGATCCAGCGCAATATTCGTGCGGAGGGGTTGCCTTTGGGATTAAAAATAGTTGTCAAGGCTTGATGATCAGTCATTAGCAGGAAATTTTTTCCATACAGATAAAAATGGAATTTTTCGCAAGCCCACACAATAGCTAGGGCTTCTTTTTCCAGTTGGCAGTAGCGACGTTCACCGTCGGTCAGAGTTCTCGATGCATAGCTGATGGGGGTAAGTACTCCTAGTTTGTTCTGGCACAGTATTGCTCCCAGTCCCACGGGACTGGCGTCTACCAAGACTGATGTCTCCAGCTTTGGATCGAAGTGCATAAGCGGCTTGCTTTGAATTATCATATTTTTCAGTTTAAGGAAGCAAGATTCCTCTTCCTTGGTCCATCGCCATTCCGTGTTTGCACGAGTCAACCTTTTTAAGGGCTCACTGAGTGTTGCCAGACGAGGGATAAATTTCCCGAGGTAATTTATCAGCCCCAAGAAACTACGTACGTCCTGGATATTTTCGGGGTTTTTGAATTCTTTTATTGCTTTTATTTTGGAGTCGGTGGGTCTGATCCCTGTGCTGGACACAATAAACCCATGGAACTCGAGTTCTTCACTGTGGAATATGCTCTTTTTCTGTGCGATTGTGAGGTTGTTTCCTCTCAACGTCCGCAATACCGCATCTAGGGTCTTGTTGTGTTCTTTTGTGTCCTTTCCCCAGATTAGAATGTCGTCAGCCCCATTGCAGCAGTTTGGGATTTTCTGGAGTATTTGTTGTAGTAATCGCTGCCCTTCCTCGGCTGCAGATGTAATTCCCATCACTAGTACTTTGTATCTGTAGATCCCAGACTTGCAAGAGAAAGTGGTGATGTCCCTTGACTCTGGATCTAGTTCTATTTGGTGATAATAGGAGTTTAGGTCGATTTTCGAGAAAGTGTTTGCGTTGCCAATTTCACTCAATAGTTGTTCAACTGTTGGTATTTGATAGCGAGTGCGTTTTACTGCTTTATTCGCTATGCGTAGGTCGGCACATATTCTTATCTCCCCGTTTGGCTTTGGTACCGCTACTAATGGTGAGACCCACGGAGTTGGTCCTTCCACTCGTTCAATGATATCATTTTCTAACATTTCCTCGATTTTTTCCTCCACCGCTTCTTGGATGTGAAATGGTGTTCGTCGTGGCGTAATGTTATTGTCAATTTTGATTTTGAGTCGAAAATTTCTCATTCTTCCTAACCCTTCTAATGAGGGTAGATGTTGTTTGAGAATATCCTTTGTTGATTGTGGGATACTGTTTGTATGGAGTGATTTCACTTGTGGGGTGGTAATGAACTCTAGTTCAATGCTGGCCCGTTTGCTCAATATGTTACCCCCTTGATATGCCTTAGTAACAAATATCTTGTGGGCTATTCTCCTGGGCCCCTTTGTTAGCGTAGCAAAAAATTCCCCTTTTAGAGGTATCGGTGTGTTCCCATAGGCTTTTGGTCTACAATTGGTTTGTTTTAATGTCAAATTCGGTCGTAAATTAAGGATTCCCGAAAAAGTTTTGCCGTCAATGAGATTGATATCTGCTCCAGAGTCTATTAATATTGTGACGGGTACGTCGTCAATGTGGACGACTTCGCTTCCTGCCGCACTAATGTGATCTATTTGGAAGACCCATGTCTGGTTGTCTGATTCCAGTTTCGTTGATACTGGTTGGACACGTTTGTTTTCGCCTGATAGGTTTGATTCTTTTTTTCTATCGCTCTTTTTCCTCAAGCACGTTTTCTCGAAGTGGTTCTTTAATCCACAGTAGTTACATTTTTTTCCAAATGCTGGGCATTTTGTTTGACCATGTATATGGTCTGAACTGTTACAGCCGTAGCATCTTGTGACAGGTCTTAAAGGGCTGTTTTTATCTGTGGAGGGGAGATGTCTATGATCACTGTTAAGTTGTTGCCGTTTGTAGCTGGTTTTAACTTGGTGGATATCCGAATGCCCTTTCCCGTTCCCTTCAATATGCTCGGCCTGTGTTTCAGTGGATTCGAATATGAATGCTCTCCGAAGTGCTTCCTCTACGGTCAAATCCGTTTCTTTTAAATACGCTCGACGTAATTTGTTGGAGGTGCATTTCTCTATTAGTTGGTCTACTATAGCCTTGTCTAGACTGTATTCGTTAAAATTACATTTTGCCCCTTGTATCCGCAAACGGGTGATGTAGTCGTGTGTAGACTCCTCGTTATCTTGCATAAGCATTCGGAATTTATGACGTTCGAAAACCTTATTGGTTTTCTGGATGAAGTATTCGTCCAAAGCTATCTTCATTGTTTTGTACGTTGGCTCTAATCGGTCTTGTGGTACCTCCGGGGTTAAAGTCCTGATGATTTCTTTTAGTTTCCGTCCCCCCCAAAATCGTAAAAGTGAACGCTGTCGATTGTCATCCCTTATTTCGAACGCCGTAAATGCGTCCTCAAGGTGTTCACTCCATTCCCTCCATGCTTGCTCCTGGTTAGAGTCCTCCCAGTCTAGAGGTTCTATTGTTGGCATTGAAAGAGACATATTTATTTATTTTCTCTTCAGAGGGGGTTTTGTTCAGTTTTCTTCGAGAAATTATATTTCAGTTGTTGTTGTTCAGTTTCGGGGTTTTTTTTTTTTTGTTTTTTTTTTTCCAGTTGTTTAGTTTCGGTTGCTCGTCGCTGTTTGCTTCGAGAAATTAAATTTCAGTTGTTGTTCAGTTTCAGTTACTCGTCGCTGTTTTGCTTAGAGAAGTTAAATTTCAGTTGTTGTTTAGTTTCGGTTACTCGTTGCTGTTTTCTTCGAGAAATTAAATATCAGTTGTTGTTGTTGTTCAGTTTCAGGGTTTTTTTTCCAGTTGTTTAGTTTCGGTTACTCGTCGCTGTTTGCTTCGCAAAATTAAATTTCAGTTGTTGTTTCGATTACTCGTCGCTGTTTGCTTCGAGAAATTAAATTTCAGTTGTTGTTCAGTTTCAGTTACTCGTCGCTGTTTTGCTTAGAGAAGTTAAATTTCAGTTGTTGTTCAGTTTCGGTTACTCGTTGCTGTTTTCTTCGAGAAATTAAATATTAGTTGTTGTTGTTGTTCAGTTTCGGGGGGGGGGGTTCCAGTTGTTTAGTTTTACCTCATCGCCAGGTTTACTGTCTACGAAATGAGTCCCTGAACCTAATTCCTCGGGTCTATTTGTAGTCCCGCCCGTGACGTCACATCCGGCGTCACACTTCCCAGTAATGGCAGATGGAACGAGAGCATGCTTCCCCCGTGTTACTTTTAAACAATGTTTTATTCTAACTTCAACTATATGCATGCCTTATCCTTTATTCAACCATTTTTGACTATTTTTTTAGTTCATTTTGTATAATGCTGACAAAGTAAAGGAAAATAACTCATCGCAATTTTTTTGGTAATTTTTTGCACTTGTTATTTGTTTGTATTATGTTTTGGTTTCGACATTCGACAAAATTCTTTAAAGGGTTTGATCTACAAATTTTTTTAAAGGGTGCACCTTCACAAACAGCTATGTATCTGTATTGCCAACAATAGCGACGTGCTGCGTAGAAAGTGGAATGCCAAATATGGTGATGACCACAGTTATTGAGGCTGCAATGGAAGGGGGACGATGAAAGGCAACGTCCGTTCTCATAGCGCCTTTCAATCGAAGACAATGGCCTGCCACCTGAATCTGAGACCACAACTTCTTTTTTCCTCTCGTTATATCTGCATGTGATATTATTGCTTCTGCTTCTTCTTACGGATTAACAATCTATGGCATTGACACTTTGGGACGATGTTCACATGACCGGCAAACTTTCCCCCTGGTCTGTCATGGTGTCTGGTTCCCAGTGTGCAGGTCAATACGTCGGTTTTTCTGCAGATGGCATAATCTTTGGAAAATCTCTGAACCTTGGTGCAGAGGGCACGGGCAATTGAGTCTGCAAACACAGCTGCTTCCATAGACGGAGGAAATCTGACACAATCCATTATAAGCGGCTAGCCAGTTCATCTCTTATTCCGTCAGCGAAGGGCATCCGCGACTCACCTTACCCATCTTAAAACATGGAGCCAGAAGTTCTGGTCGTTCATGAATCTATAGTCACCATAACTTGGGGTTAGGGTTAAGGAAAACTTGTAATCTTTTTATTATTGCTAAGTTTTTTCAAGTTATTTCTTAGAAATTGG
>OY744525.1:166810132-166870132 GCA_963556195.1 Sepiola atlantica | reverse complement strand
TGTGTGTTTAGGAGACTAACTCTTTCTGAGAATTTCTGTTAGTGAAAGTGGAAGAAATGTTATAATGTAATTGAATTTCATAATAATTAATATTATTTAAGCGAAATATTCTGAGTATTTTTCGTAGATCTGATCAGTACACACTTAATATAAAAACTAATTTAATATAACTATTAAGCCTAATCTTAACAACATACAGTATCGATCATTTACAGTGGATTTAAATTTGAAAAACATGCAAGTGCATTGGTCAGAAACCTTATTGCTGTCAAATATGTGGATAATTATTTTCACTGATTGCAACTTTAAAAGTCCACAGACAAACACACACTTGAGTTTGAATTACCTACTAAACACCATCCTCGAATGTCTTCAGTCTCTATGTACAAGGGTTTGTCATAAAATCCAGACATAAGCATACTTCACCCTACAAGTAAACCCTGACCAAATATTCTAAATAGCATAGTATTCGAAGCCTTAATAAGATGCCCTCGGATTGACTGTACACCTGCTTATGAAAGAATTGGGGCACCTTCTTCTAGTGATGCCACATTAAGTAACATCACTTAGCTGGATACTCCACCAGACTAGGTGAATTCTTGTCTCGGAATCCAGTAAGACCACGCGATGAAAAGTAAGCTATACTATAACATAATAAACTAGTCAATTGGGGAGAGAAAAATTAATGTTCTTAATATTTTTACTAACTCATCGTTTTAGAGATAAAATACAACTTTAATGGAATATTCAAATATGTATGTATCTCATATAGAGATCAAGTGGTAGTCCTAGGAAGAGGCCCCTTTATTTCTGAGAATTTCGACTGAAGTAAAATTAAACTAAAGCAAATAGAGAAAACTGAAGAGTTTTATGATGATTTTTACAAAAATAAAATGTTAAAACTTTTTCTTCTGATGTCTGAAGGCAACTTGAAAATTTAACATGCAAACACACGCTGGGGATAAACCTTTTTCTTGTAGAGTGTGTGGATCATCATTTTCAAGAAAGGGATATGTAACAGTTCACATGCAAACACACACTGGGGATAAACCTTTTTCTTGTGGAGTGTGTGGATCATCATTTTCACAAAATTACACATTGACACGTCACATGAGAACACACACAGGAGAGAAACCTTATTCTTGTGAAGTGTGTGGATCATCATTTTCTCGGAAGGAAAAAGTGAAAATTCATATGCGAACACACACAGGTGATAAATCTTATTCTTGTGAAGTGTGTGGATCATCATTTTCACTTAAGAAAAATCTGACAGTTCACATGCGAATACACACTGGCGAGAAGCCTTATTCTTGTCAAGAGTGTGGATCATCATTTTCACAAAATAACATATTGCTACGTCACATGAGAACACACACAGGAGAGAAACCTTATTCTTGTGAAGTGTGTGGATCATCATTTTCTCAGAAGGAACAAGTGAAAATTCACATGCGAACACACACAGGGGAGAAACCTTATTCTTGTGAAGTGTGTGGATCAGCATTTTCACTAAAGAAAAATCTGGCAGTTCACATGCGAATACACACTGGCGAGAAGCCTTATTCTTGTGAAGTGTGTGGATCATCATTTTCACAAAAAGAACATTTGAAACTTCACATGCCAATACACACTGGGGAAAAACCATATTCTTGTCAAGTGTGTGGATCATCATTTTCAGGAAAGCAAGGATTGACAGATCATATGCAAACACACACAGGGGAAAAACCTTATTCTTGTGAAGTGTGCGGATCATCATTTTCAAGAAAGGGACATTTAAAAGATCACAAGCGAACACACACTGGGGATAAACCTTTTTCTTGTGACGTGTGTGGATCATCATTTTCAACAAAGCGACATTTGACAGTTCACATGCGAACACACACAGGGGAGAAACCTTATTCTTGTGAAGTGTGCGGATCATCATTTTCAAGAAAAGATAATCTGACAGTTCACATGCGAATACACACTGGGGAGAAGCCTTATTCTTTGTGAAGTGTGCGGATCATAATTTTTACTAAAGGAAAATCTGACAGTTCACATGCGAATACACACTGGCGAGAAGCCTTATTCTCGTTAAGTATGTGGATCATTATTTACTCGAAAGGAAACAGTGAATCTTCACATGCGAACACACACTGGGGAAAAAACATTATTCTTGTGAAGTGTGTTGATCATCATTTTCACCATATAACAAATTAAAATTTCACAGGAGAACACACACTGGGGAGAAACCTTATTCTTGTGAAGTGTGTGGATCATCATTTTCCCAACAAAATAAATTGAAACTTCACATGCGAACACACACAGGGGAGAAACTTTATTCTTGTGAAGTGTGTGGATTAGCATTTTCTCGCAAGGAAACGTGAAACTTCACATGCGAACACACACAGGGGAGAAACGTTATTCTTGTGAAGTGTGTGGATCATCATTTTCACTAAAGAAAAATCTGACATGCGAATACACACTGTGGAGAAGCCTTATTCTTGTGAAGTGTGTGAATCATCATTTGCTCGAAAGGAAACAGTGAATCTTCACATGCGAACACATACAGAGGAGAAACCTTAATCTTGTGAAGTGTGTGGATAATAATTTTCACAAAAAGAACATTTGAAACTTCACATTCGAATACACACTGGGACTAACTCAATGCTTGAGAAATAAAAGAGAATTTTAATAGAATACTCGGGTATCTATGTATCTCATATAGAGATCAAGTGTTAGCCCCAGGAAGGGGCCCCTTGATTTCTGAGAACTTCGACTGAAGTAAAATAAAACATTAAGGAAAAAACCTTATTCTTGTCAAGTGTGTGGATCATCATTTTCAGGAAAGCAAGGATTGAAAGAGCACATGCAAATACACACTACTAGACACTATCCTCGAGTGTCTTCAGTCTCTCTGTACAAGGGTTTGTCAGGACAACCTGACATGAGAATACCTATCCCTACAAGTAAACCCTGACCAAATATTCAAGATTACATAATATCCGCAGCACAAATAAGAGGAATAGTGCATCTTCTATTGATGTTACCTCAAGTAGCTGGATACTCCACAAGACTAGATGAATTCTTGTCCTGGAATCCGGTAAGACTAACAGACCACAAGAAAGATATACTATGAGATATTGACTGGTCAGTTGGGGAGAGAAGAAATTATTCTTAACTTTTTTACTAACTCAATGCTTGAGAAATAAAAGATAATTTTTATAGAATATTCAGGTATCTATGTATCTCATATAGAGATCAAGTGTCAGCCCCAGGAAGGGGCCCCTTGATTTCTGAGAACTTCGACTGACGTAAAATTAACCATTAAGGGAGAAACCTTATTCTTGTCAAGAGTGTGGATCATCATTTTCACATAAAGAAGTTTGAAACTTCGCATAGTTTGAATTACCTACTAGACACTATCCTCGAGTGTCCTCAGTCTCTCTGTACAAGGGTTTGTCAGGACAAACTGACATGAGGATACTTACCCCTACAAGTAAACCCTGACCAAATATTCAAAATTGCATAGTATCCGCAGCACAAATAAGATCTCCTCATACGAGGAATAGTACATCTTCTCCTAGTGATGTTACCTCAAGTAACGCCATGTAACTGGATACTCCACTAGACTAGATGAATTCTTGTCCTGGAATCCGGTAAGACCAACAGACCACAATCAAAGATATACTACTACATACTTGACTGGTCAGTTGGGGAGAGAAGAAATTATTCTTAACTTTTTTACTAACTCAATGTTTGAGAAATAAAGGAGAATTTTAATAGAAAACTCGGGTATCTATGTATCTCATATAGAGATCAAGTGTTAGCCCCAGGAAGGAGCCACTTGATTTCTGAGAACTTCGACTGAAGTAAAATTAAACATTGGGAGAAATACTTAACACCTGGGGAGATCTCCAGCATAAAAACTGATGCCCAGAAAAGGACTATTTACCACAACAAGAAGAGGAATCCCACTGGAGACTGGAAAACAAATGGAACAAAGGGGAAAAATGGACACTAATATGGTCCATGGGAGAACAAAACACGAAAAACAGAAAGAAATAACAAGAGCATGGAAAGAAATTTTCTTTCACTTCCAGGAAAACGCAATGTCCCCTGTAGGAAACTTAATATGCTACAACAGTCTCAAATTGGACTTCAATGAAACAGAACTGGACTGGACTGGGACTGGATGTATATAACAAATAACGTCAGCCCCCTTCATAACCCTATAACAGTTCCCATCAGCAACAAAAAAATACAAAACCCAAATATATCTAGGGAAGTAAGATCGACAAATGGTGACACTCCAGAACTGCCCCCTAGAATAGACCCTCTACATCTGCAAGCTACAGATAGATTAACAATATCCCCAACAACAGTCCCAACACAAACACCTCCCAATACCAGCACACCGATATAACTATTCAAAAACACAGCCTAAACAAAAGCCTACGGAAACTCTCACACCACAAAACTCTTCACTGAATACTCCACCTCAATTATCCCCAGCACTCAGCCCATCTCCACCCTTTGAGCCAGATGAGGAACAATTGGCAGTTGAGGAGGACCTCAGTAACATCATTGTGGAGGTCAAGTCCATGGGACTAGAGAACCAACCACAACTGTCAAAAATAAAACCCTACAGAACCACCAAAGCCCTCATCACAAAAGTCAACACTGCACTGCAGAGACTGGTGCCAGATGCAGTGTCGCTCACGGAACTCAACCAGATCACATATGCAGCTGGGCTTTATATCGATAGGATAACATTCCCTCAAAAGAACGTTAAAAAGCTATTTAATCCCAGAGCTTCCAAAACTACACCTGCATGGAAGCTCAAGCTGCAAAAAGAATTAAACCTCCATCGGAAAGAAATGAGCCAAATAAAACAGTTCCTCGCAGCTCCCACAACAGAAGGGAGACTGAAAAACATTATCAGCAGACTCCATGCAAAGTACCACACCACCAGCAGTGAGGAACTAAACAACGTTGTCAGGGAGCTGGAAGGCAAGATACCAGCACTTCCTAAAAGAATAAAAACCGAGGAAAATAAGAAGGCCCAGTCCCAGAACAAACAGTTTGAAGCAAACCCTAGAGTGTTCTATAGAACTCTAATAAGGGATACCATTACTGTAGAAAAACCACCTGAAGAACAAGACCTGGAGAACTATTGGCGACCCCTGTTTGAGTGTGAGGGAATGTACAACCAGGAGGCCCAGTGGATTGGAGACATACAGAGGATAAATGAGACCAAGCCCACAATGCCGGAGCCAGTGATTACAACAGAAGCGACAAAAAAAACTAGCTCTGTTTGCTAACCACAAGAAACCTGGCATTGACAATGTCTCCAATTTTTGGTTAAAGCAGTTGACTGCACTCCATGGCCACTACAGTAAATGCTTCAACAGACTACTGAGGGGTGAAGAGGCAACACCACCATGGCTCACTAAGGGAGACACAAGCCTCATACCCAAAACAAAAGAGACACAATACCCAAATAAATACAGACCCATATGCTGTCTCAGTACCACCTACAAGCTCTTTACTGGCCTGGTAGTTGATAGCATCTACGACCATCTCTCCTCTGGGAACTACCTAGAAGATCAACAAGCTGGCTGTAGGAGAACATGCTTTGGTACCAAGGACCAGTTATTGATTGACAAAACAATTTTAGAAGATTGTAGGAAGCAGCATAGAAACCTGAGCATGGCATGGATTGATTATCAGAAGTCCTATGACAGCGTGCCCCACTCATGCCTTGACCTGTATAATATCAACCCAATAATTAAAAAAACAATGACAGCCCACATAAAAATGTGGCAAACCAACATCTCACTAAGCCACAGCCATGGAAAGATTACCATCCCTAACATCAATATCAGAAGGGGAATCTTCCAAAGTGACAGCCTATCCCCGTTGCTCTTCTGCATGGCCATAGACCCACTTAGTAAACTTCTCAATAACAGGGGAGAGGCCTACAACCTTGGTCAGGGACACCAGAGAGATCCATCCAAGAAAATCAACCACCTTCTCTTCATGGATGACCTTAATCTGTATGCAAGCTCTGACACTGAATTGCAGCAGCTCCTGCAGGTTGTACACACCTTTTCCAAAGACATTGGAATGAAATTTGGCTTGGATAAATGCGCCAAGTGCTCCCTCAGGGCTGGGAAAAAGATTCAGACAGACAATCTACAGCTAGATGAGGAAAATGAGATACGAGATCTCGAAGAGCAGGAGTCCTATAAATACTTTGGCATTGAGGAAAATGACACCATCTAACATGCCAGGATGAGAGAGAAAATTGGCAGAGAGTATGTACGCCGTGTCAGAAAGATCTGCAAAACACAGCTTACAAACAAAAATAAAATAACTGCCATTAACCAACTTGCTATGCCAGTAATTACGTACAGCTTTGGCATCATTGATTGGCCTCAACAAACCATCAACAGGCTAGATGTAAAGACTCGAAAAATGTTAACCCTCCATAGGGTCATCTATAGAAATCAGTGTCTGCCAAGACTGTACTTGCCCAGAAGAGAGGGAGGATTGGGTCTGTCAGAGATAAACCACCAGCATAGAGCCACTATTGTCAGCATTGGCCAGTACCTAAGAAGCTCCTTAAACCCTAGCCTAGCAATGGTATGTGAACACTAAGAGTCAAGAGCCAGCAAAACAAATTCCATCACAAAGTTGGACAGGGCTGTCATATAGATGAGGCAGAAACACCAAACAATCCTGCCACAGAGATAGCCCAAACACCAAACAATCCTGCGTAAAAGAGCCGCAAGAGATACACCCAGACTTTTAAGAACAGGTGCATTGATGAGTGGTCAGGACAGAAACGTGCCACATACTTCCTCGATGAACTATCCAAGGACTATATTGATAAGGAAGGGTCCAGTTATCATAGGAGCCACTGGGCTCATGAAGAAGAACTTGCAATAGTATTTAGCAAGTATACGTGGTGAACCAAGTGCAAGCAAAATCCAAACAACTGCACTCAAGGGAACAGCCAGAATCCTGAAAAGAGCTCTCGGTTGGAGTCTGTAAATAGCGGGTGATAATTTGGCATTTGTAAGAATGCCCCGTCCCCAGCAAATGAATGAAAAGAAAAAGAAAAAAAGGGAGAAACCTTACTCTTGTGAAGTGTGCAGATCATTTTCACAAAATAATAAATTGAAAATTCACATGAGAACACACAGGAGAGAAACCTAATTCTTGTGAATAGTGTGGATCATCATTTTCAGAAAAAGGAAGTTTGAAACTTCACATGAGAACACACACTGGAGTAAGTTTGAATTACCTACTAGACATTATGCTCGAGTGTCTTCGGTCTCTCTGTACGAGGATTTGTCAGGACAACCTGACATGAAGATACTTACCCTACTAGTAAACCCTGACCAAATATTCAAAATTACATAGTATCTACAGCACAAATAAGATCACCTCATACGAGGAATAGTGAATCTTCTCCTAGTGATGTTACCTCAAGTAACACCACGTAGCTGGATACTCCACTACACTAGATGAATTCTTGTCCTGGAATCCGGTAAGACAAACAGACCACAATCAAAGATTTACTATGACATACTTGATGGGTCAGTTGGGGAGAGAAGAAATTTATTATTCTTAACTTTTTTACTAACTCAATGTTTGAGAAATAAAAGAGAATTTTAATAGAATATTCGGGTATATATGTATCTCATATAAAGATCACGTGTTAGCCCCAAGAAGGGGCCTCTTGATTTCTGAGAACTTCGACTGAAGGAAAATTAAACAATTAGAGAGAAACCTTTTACTTGTGCAGATTGCGGATCATCATTTTCCCAACGTGATAAATTGAAACTTCACATGCGAACACACATTGGGGTGAAACCTTATTCTTGAGAAGTGTGTAGATCATCATGTTCCCAACAAAATAAATTGAAACTTCACATGCGAACACACATTGGGGTGAAACCTTATTCTTGAGAAGTGTGTAGATCATTATGTTTCCAAAAAAATAAATTAAAACTTCACATGCAGACACACATTGGGGTGAAACCTTATTCTTGAGAAGTGTGTAGATCATCATGTTTCCAACAAAATAAATTGAAACTTTACATGCTGACACACCTTGGGGTGAAACCTTATTCTTGAGAAGTGTGTAGATCATCATGTTTCCAACAAAATAAATTGAAACTTTACATGCGAACACACATTGGGGTGAAACCTTATTCTTGAGAAGTGTGTAGATCATGTTCCCAACAAAATAAATTGAAACTTCACATGCGGCCACACATTGGGGTGACACCTTATTGTTGAGAAGTGTGTAGATCATCATGTTCCCAACAAAATAAATTGAAACTTTACATGCTGACACACATTGGGGTGACACCTTATTCTTGAGAAGTGTGTAGATCATCATGTTTCCAACAAAATAAATTGAAAATTTACATGCTGACACACATTTGGGTGAAACCTTATTCTTGAGAAATGTGTAGATCATCATGTTTCTAACAAAATAAATTGAAACTTCACATGCGAACACACATTGGGGTGAAACCTTATTCTTGAGATGTGTGTAGATCATCATGTTCCCAACAAAATAAATTGAAACTTCACATGCGAACACACATTGGGGTGAAACCTTATTCTTGAGATGTGTGTAGATCATCATGTTCCCAACAAAATAAATAGAAACTTTACATGCTGACACACATTTGGGTGAAACCTTATTCTTGAGAAGTGTGTAGATCATCATTTTTCCAACAAAATAAATTGAAACTTCACATGCGAACACACATTGGGGTTAAACCTTATTCTTGAGAAGTGTGTAGATCATCATGTTTCCAACAAAATAAATTGAAACTTCACATGCGAACACACATTTGGGGTGAAACCTTATTCTTGAGAAGTGTGTAGATCATCATGTTTCTAACAAAATAAATTGAAACTCAACATGCGAACACACATTGGGGTGAAACCTTATTCTTGAGAAGTGTGTAGATCATCATGTTTCCAACAAAATAAATTGAAACTTCACATGCTAACACACATTGGGGTGAAACCTTATTCTTGAGAAGTGTGTAGATCATCATGTTCCCAACAAAAAAAATTGAAACTTCACATGCGAACACACATTGGGGTGAAACCTTATTCTTGAGAAGTGTGTAGATCATCATGTTTCCAACAAAATAAATTGAAACTTCACATGCGAACACACATTGGGGTGAAACCTTATTCTTGACATGTGTGTAGATCATCATGTTCCCAACAAAATAAATTAAAACTTCACATGCGAACACACATTTGGGTGAAACCTTATTCTTGAGAAGTGTGTAGATCATCATGTTCCCAACAAAATAAATTGAAACTTCACATGCGAACACACATTGGGGTGAAACCTTATTCTTGAGATGTGTGTAGATCATCATGTTCCCAACAAAATAAATTGAAACTTCACATGCGAACACACATTTGGGTGAAACCTTATTCTTGAGAAGTGTGTAGATCATCATGTTCCCAACAAAATAAATTGAAACTTCACATGCGAACACACATTGGGGTGAAACCTTATTCTTGAGAAGTGTGTAGATCATCATGTTTCCAACAAAATAAATTAAAACTTCACATGCGAACACACATTGGGGTGAAACCTTATTCTTGAGATGTGTGTAGATCATCATGTTCCCAACAAAATAAATTGAAACTTCACATGCGAACACACATTTGGGTGAAACCTTATTCTTGAGAAGTGTGTAGATCATCATGTTCCCAACAAAATAAATTGAAAATTCACATGCGAACACACATTGGGGTGAAACCTTATTCTTGAGAAGTGTGTAGATCATCATGTTTCAAACAAAATAAATTGAAACTTCACATGCGGACACACATTGGGGTGAAACCTTATTCTTGAGAAGTGTGTAGATAATCATGTTCCCAACAAAATAAATTAAAACTTCACATGCTAACACACATTGGGGTGAAACCTTATTCTTGAGAAGTGTGTGGATCATCATGTTCCCAACAAAATAAATTGAAACTTTACATGCTGACACACATTGGGGTGAAACCTTATTCTTGAGAAGTGTGTAGATCATCATGTTTCCAACAAAATAAATTGAAACTTCACATGCGAACACACATTGGAGTGAAACCTTATTCTTGAGAAGTGTGTAGATCATCATGTTTCAAACAAAATAAATTGAAACTTTACATGCGGACACACATTGGGGTGAAACCTTATTCTTGAGAAGTGTGTGGATCATCATGTTTCCAACAAAATAAATTGAAACTTTACATGCTGACACACATTGGGGTGAAACCTTATTCTTGAGAAGTGTGTAGATCATCATGTTTCCAACAAAATAAATTGAAACTTCACATGCGAACAAACATTTGGAGTCAAACCTTATTTTTGAGAAGTGTGTAGATCATCATATTCCAAACAAAATAAATTGAAACTTGACATGCGAACACACATTGGGGTGAAACCTTATTCTTGAGAAGGGTGTAAATCATCATGTTTCCAACAAAATAAATTAAAACTTCACATGCTAACACACATTGGGGTGAAACCTTATTCTTGAGAAGTGTGTGGATCATCATGTTCCCAACAAAATAAATTGAAACTTTACATGCTGACACACATTAGGGTGAAACCTTATTCTTGAGAAGTGTGTAGATCATCATGTTTCCAACAAAATAAATTTAAACTTCACATGCGAACACACATTGGGGTGAAACCTTATTCTTGAGAAGTGTGTAGATCATCATGTTTCAAACAAAATAAATTGAAACTTTACATGCGGACACACATTGGGGTGAAACCTTATTCTTGAGAAGTGTGTAGATCATCATGTTTCCAACAAAATAAATTGAAACTTTACATGCGAACAAACATTTGGGGTCAAACCTTATTTTTGAGAAGTGTGTAGATTATCATATTCCAAACAAAATAAATTGTAACTTGACATGCGAACACACATTGGGGTGAAACCTTATTCTTGAGAAGGGTGTAAATCATCATGTTTCCAACAAAATAAATTGAAACTTCACATGCTAACACACACTGGGGTTGAACCTCATTCTTGTTAAGTGCGTGGATCATCATTTTCATGAAAATACCGTTTTACAGTACACATGAGAACACACAGTAAGTTTGAATTTACTGACTGGACACCATCCTTGATTTTATTCGGTTACTCTGTACAAGGGTATATATTCGTGTGTGTCTCTAGATGTATATATATATATATGTATATATATGTATAGATATATATATGTATTGTGTATATACGTGTGTGAGTGGGTGCATGTATATATATATATATATATATATACATTCTGAAAGCCTTGTTTTGTAAGCAGAAAAAGACATTGTTGTCTTATTGGTAGGGGTTACTGTTAGCTCGAATATAAATACAAACATTGCTACTATATTTCAAATAAATTTCATCTATATATCGCTTCACAAAAAAACAGAAAGAGACTGTGTATGAGTTACGTAATAAACACAACTATACCTGCAAAATCAGTTGTTTCTTTCATTCACTTGTCATGCATGCATCAATACTTCTGCCTGCTTGACACATTGTAATCATGTATTGTATTAAACGAATGTATCATTGTATCTTTAAATCAATGTATCTTTGTATGTTTTTGTGTTCTTAATTTAAAATTATTATGTAATTGCACTGTGTATCACACCATTTAAAAGTGATAAATATATTTACATTTTAGAAAATAAAATAAAAAATCCATTAAGTTAGGTCACCTATAGTGGCAAAATATTTCATGATGGCGAAATATATTTTGCAATTCCATTATTGTAATTGATTGTGAAGACATGTTTAAGAGAAATGTTATACTATGTTATAAACAACATGATTTTCTTTTATTGACAAATATCATTTATAGTGGAGAGGAAATAAATTTAATCCATGACTGTACACAATTCTTAATTATAAGAAGCACTTTACTGATGTAAATATAGCAATTTATTTTTTTAATGTATCATTACTTATCAGGGCCAAATGCGACTCAAGGATAATGGTTAGTTTGATGAATGGATTGACATTTGAATTTCAACCTTTGTCAGAAACATTGCTCTCAGTATGTGAGGACGGACGTAGAAGGGAAGTCCGATAGTTGCTAGGGGGTTGAAAGTGAATCAAGTTCTACTTTCTACTCAAAAGCAATGTAACTATATCTATGTACATGCAGGATTACACTCATCCCTAAAATATACACATTCTATATTGCCCCAAATATTTGTTAAAAAGCATATAATATAATTATCTTGAAACATACATCTAAAATTAAATGCCCAAATAACATGCTGTTGACACGGCTATACACTGGCTCATATGAGGAATGGTGCACCTTCTCCAAGTAATGTTACCTCAGGTTACAGCACTTAGACGGATACTCCACCAGACTAGATTAATTGTTGTCCTGGAATCTGGTAAGACCACAAGACAGATATACTATAATTTAGTAAACTGGTCAATTGAGGAGAGGAAAATTAATGTTCTTAACTTCTTTACTAAGTCAACATTTGACAGGTAAAGGAGAACTTTAATGAAATATTGTCATATCTATGTACCTAATATAGAGATCAAGTGTTCGCCTCAGGGATGGCCCTCTTGATCTCTGAGAACTTAGAGTGAAGTAAAATGAAAGCAAAAAGGGAAAACCTTATTCTTGTGGAGTGTTTGGATTATCATTTTCACAAAAGTAAAATTTAAACCAGCACATGCAAAATCATACTTGTTTGATTATATCGTAGGAAAAGGTCTTTAAAGTACGGGACTGTTCATATCTGCAGCGACCAAAATATAGTTTACTTTTGAGATGGGGTTGTGTTATTTAAACTATCCTGTTTTATGCTGATCCACTAACTCCATGAACTAACTATTGCATGTATGTATGTATGTATATATGTATGTATGTATGTATGTATGTATATATGTATGTATGTATGTATATGTATGTGTATCTGTTGCTACTAATATATAACCTTCCTGTTGGGGTTATTTTGGAGGGTTTCTATTGTCATCTTGACTTTAAAAAAAAGTATTAAGTTCATAAACATGGAAAACTATGCAAGTTTTAAACTTGCAATTGTATATGTTTTGAGGTCGAAATTGGAAAACCTGTTTATTACCTTCGATATTGAAATCGACAGAAAACGGAAAACGACCCTTTTACATGATGTTGGAGACGAGGTTTCCGAAATTTCCACCAACTTTACTAGCAAGCGAAAAGGCATTATATGAATAATTGATGCGGAAGACAAGTTGATAAAACCAAACAAGTATGAAATTGTGAAGAAGTCACTAACCGACCGTTTCACACTTAAAAAAATCATATGATACAAGATTTTTAGATTTCGAAGCACCATACAAAATCCAGACTAAAGCTTGGATTCATACTAAGAACTCTGACAACAACATGCGACTTCCAAAATACAGACCGGGAATTCCACTCTCAAACAAATATTAGAAGAAAGCAGAGCCATTGAACTTGCTCACGTACGAGCTGCAGACATGGAACAAAGGGAAGTCCATGAACTTTCATCCATTGGACTGCCATATAGAGATTGTGGAATTATTAATGATAGTGTTTCAACGAACTACTTGTAAAAAGTTAGTGATTTTACGTAACATCAATTCTGGATGATTAACTTTCTGTGTAGCCGTCTGTATTATGATTTCCGTAACTTTGTCTCCATTGTCTGTATTATGATTTCCGTAACTTTGTCTCCATTGTCTGTATTATGATTTCCGTAACTTTGTCTCCATTGTCTGTGTTATGATTTCCGTAACTTTGTCTCCATTGTCTGTGTTATGATTTCCGTAACTTTGTCTCCATTGTCTGTGTTATGATTTCCGTAACTTTGTCTCCATTGTCCGTCAGGTCATGACATTAGACGATGGGAGTTTTCTTTTGCAAGGAAAATCCTTCATGTGTGTTTTCTGGTTGATCTCATGAGTAAAACTTATATATAATTTATATGAACCGAGACACCACGTGGTAACCACATTAATGTGGGAACGTATCATACATTTGTATTTTTACGATTAGAAATAATCCTGAATTTAATCCCGAATTTAAAGAATTGTAGATTGTATTTTATTGAGATTAAATTAGAAGTTACTCTCGACTCCTTTTTATTGAACATCTAATAGCTTAGGGATCCCGACAGAAAACGAGACATTTTAACAACTAACATGTAAGGTCATAGAAAACCCGTAATAAAATGCACCTACTTACGTTAGAGGGATATCCGAAAGTATATCTTTGTAAATCCACAATAATATTTATACAAAATATCTTTGTAAATCCACGATAATATTTTTTTTCTTTTTCCTTCCTTTTGTGTTTTGTTAGTTTGAACCTCTTTAAACTGTCTAGTAGGACGAGAAAGCCTGCATAAATAAAACGCTTGGTTTCCTCAGTTAAAATTATTTTTATCTTTTTGACTATCTCCGGCCTAGACATTGTGTTCGAAAATTTTAGAATAAAAGTGGGGATCACATTAACAAAATATTTCAAGTTTTCTGTTCTTTAAAAAAAACTTGTTCTTATCACGTTAGGGTTACCAGATGTAATTGTGATTTGATTAGGGTGAAAAACCTTAGTAGAGTTGACCGTCTCTGGAAGCATCTTACTGGAATTTAATGTTTAATAAAAGAGGGGTCACCATCTTCAATAAAAAAAAACAAATATCTCCACTAAAATATGAATAAAGTTTTATTCAAAAGGAACACAAAAACATAAAGAGAGTAGTTTAGTTGGCTGAATTTTGTCAATAACAGAATGTGGTATCTTGGAGTTCACTCTTGAGTGGCCGCTTCTAGCTAAGAGGCGAAAACAGGATAATACATTTTATCCTGATGACATCGACTCAAGAACTGAATTGTGAAACTCAAATTGATAACATCAGTTGCATCCTAAACTTCAAAGGTCACCACACGTCACTGGTACACATGTTTACATAATTGTGTCCCTTGATATTACAAATTGACACCTAAAAGTAAAAAAGGGTTGAATAGCCTGGGACGATGGTATTTATACATCACCGGTACACATGTAAATCATTTTGTTTTCCTTTTTAATAAATGATGTTTTCATGAAATCGCCAAATGCTTGTTTGTCATTGTTTATTTTTCTATCTCGCATAAATTGCAAAAAATGTCTCAGTTTTTATGCAGCACGTCACAAAAATCTGAGGGGCGTCACTCCATTTTATTTACAGAAGTGCTAAATGGAAATAGGAATTGAACGGTTTAACATCTTTAACAGGCGTTATACACCACGTGACAAAGGCAAATTGAATGAGTGGTTACACATGTAATTAGTCATACACCAGCAGCCCAGGAAGAGGTAGACATACAAAAAATAGGGGCACTCCCACGAGAGCAAGGGTCGGTAGACCATGGTCTGTGTTCAGAGACGCATTTCTCACCTATGGACATGGCAGGCAGCAGCCAATCAAAAATCAACCGTCTACACATGGTTAGTTGCAGCCGGTAAAAAGGTGAAAACAACCGACTGAAAACGACAGTACAAGTGATTTTACTTTTTTGGGTGGCTTCTATTCTGGCATCGAACAATTACACCAGTTCTGGGTTCTTTTACACAAAATGCTTAATAAAACATGTATGGTTGGAAACACACTTGGGTTAATGTTGGAAACGCATCGGTCTAATACGGCATCCTTGGCTGGCGCCAGAGTACACACAGCCCCGCTGGGGAATCATGGGAGCCAAAGCTCTTACACCCCATAATGGGAGCGCTGTCAATTGCCGGCTGGACAGTATCTGATCAGATGGTATGTAATCAGTGACACACTTCACCACGTCTATGCATGATAGCCAGTCCAGAAAGAGCCAGCAAGCTAAAACGTAGTGGCATTTCAGCGCCTGAGCAGTCGAAAGCGGGTCTATCAGCAGTGATATGTGGTAAGCAACGAACTTCTCCATTTCTATATCAGCCTGACAAAAAGCGAGTAAATTCTGGTGTGCCTTCCCGTTCATGGTTAGTTCTCACCTACTGACACCAGATGCTTTGTGTTGTAGTATCAGCAATAGAAATCTAGCTAGCCCTCCTCCCACTCCCTTCCCATATCCCCTCTTCCGGTTTCGGGCTCACCGTCAGGAGTTCCGGTTTGTACACCTAAGTAAATAAGCGTGTTTCACTTCAGCCTCCTTGTATTTTCGTCTAATCGACATCAATCAATGTATACGGATATCACAACATGGTGTCAGAAGTGGTTGCAAATAAGTTATAGACATCTACAGTTATCGTAGAAAAGTCGAACAACAACAGAGAAAAAAAATAGAGAAGATAAACAAAAAAAAAAGAAACGGGTCAGCAGCCTACACGTGGAGACGGTAAAAGAGGAACTCAAAACAAGTAAGTCACGGTGTAAAGTGAATCTACAAAGTCACGGACATAATATCAAAAAAAAAAAAAAAAAAAAAAAACAAGCAAACAGAGAAATGCTGTCGAAAAACGCCAGAACAAGACCCTGTGAAGGTAGGCGATTCGCTATTCATATCCATATTGTTATTGTTATTTTTCTAAACCAACAACAACAACAACAACAAAATAATTTATATACAAATACCGTACGCTAATAACTCAAGTTACACAAAAAAAAAAAAAAAAAAAATAATAATAATACGTATTCTTTTTCATTTCTTCTACGTGTACTAATTCACTTTATCAACAATGGCCTGTCAATTACCTCCCCCGTCTATGGATTGGCAGAGTGCCAATTTACCAAAAGATTTCGACAGATTCGCTCGACAGGTTATGTTGCACTTTAACGGACCTCTCAAAGATGCAAGTGAAGACGTAAAAGTGAATTATCTGTTGCTATGGTCGGGAATAGAAGGCCAAGAGTTGAGTGACACATTTGAATTTGGGGCAGGTGAAGCGTGCAATGTAGAACACTACATCAAGAAATTTCGCGCATATATAGAGCCGAGGTCAAACTTCCGCGTCGCGAGATACCAGCTCCTACAGTGCCGGCAACAACCTGATGAAGCAGCCCACGGATTCTTGAAGAGACTAAGGCAAATAATAAAACAGTGCGAGTACGGTCTCCCCGTCGAGAAAACCCTTCTGGTCGACCTTTTTATTTTTGGACTGAACATAAAGTCCACACAAAAGGCATTACTCAAAGAAGGAAAGAATCTCAGCATCGCAGAAGCGCTACATGCTGCAGAGACAGAAGAGGCAACACTGAAGCAGGTGGAGGCAATACAAAACACACATAGAGAACCAAAGATCCCCGAGGAAAGACCAGAAGATGCCCACGCAATAAAGACGGGGAAGGAGCACTATAATAAATGTTACTTCTGTGGAAAAGGCCATTACAGGGGTGAAAACCTGTGGGAAGTGCCGGAGGACAGGGCATTTTGCAGTTGTTTGCCGCACCAGAGACACAAAAGACTCCATTAATAAGCACGATAGACCTCCAAGATCGGCAAAACCCCCAAGATATAGAAACGCTCACAACATAACAGCACACAGCAACGACGACTTGCCAAAAGAGGCATATTTCCATACCATATCAGCAAAATCGCATACTCCAACAGATGCTAGAGAGGCATATGCGGAATTAAGAATAGGGAACAACAGATCCCAAATAAAAATAAATGCAAAGGTGGACACAGGCGCCATGAGCAACCTTATCCCTTGGGAATACTTAAAAAAACTCAAGCATGTACACCTTCAAGACACTCCTATCCGACTATTAGCTATTGGGGGTGTTCAAATCGACCAAGTGGGCGTATGTCACCTAGGAGTCAGATATGGTGACAAGTTCACAAGTACCAACTTCCATGTAGTAAGAAGTGATGGACCCGCGCTACTTGGCCTCCAGACATCTAGTAAACTAGGACTAGTGACCCTCAATTTTACAATAGGGATTAATATACCAAAACAAGACCACACCACTTTACCCACGGCAGTACAATCAAAACCAGAAGGAGATACGAAAGAAAGAGAACGGATACTCAAGGAATTTGCTGACATATTCGAAGGCATTGGCTGCTTGCCAGGGGAGTACAGCATCAAGATTGACCCGTCAGTACCCCCAGTAATACACCCACCCCGTCGGGTACCAATAGCCTTGAAAGAGAAATTCAAAGCAGAGTTAGACTCCCTTGTAGCTCAAGATATAATAACCCCTGTAACAAAACCGACAGCCTGGGTCAACTCTTTTGTATGCGTCACAAAAGCCAATGGATCTGTCAGACTATGCCTGGACCCTAAGGACTTAAACAGGGCAGTGTTGCGGCCACACTTTGTTACACCAACATTTGAGGAAATCATCTCCAGACTTCATGGAGCAAAATGGTTCTCAATAGTGGATGTGAAATCAGGCTACTGGAACATGAAGCTGGACAAAAAATCAAGAGAACTTACAACATTCATCACTCCTGAGGGACGCTATATGTTTAAGCGCTTCCCAATGGGGGTCAAGAGTGCGCAAGACGAATTTCAGCGAGCCATGTTTGAGACCTTTGGGGACATAAAAAATGTCCTCTCAATATCGGACGACACCGTTATCGTTGGATTTGAGGAGGATGGCAGCGATCATGACATAGCACTCAACAAACTCCTAGAAAGAGCTCGGTCTAAGAACTGCAAATTCAACCCGGATAAATTAGTGGTCCGCACGCAAGAAATCTCTTTTTTTGGCCACATTATATCAAGGGATGGAATAAAACCAGACCCAAAGAAGACAGAGGCGATCGTCCAAATGAAACCACCAAAAGACGAAAAACAATTAGCAAGCTTTCTTGGGCTAGCAAATTATTTAAACAAATTCTCGCCACAACTGGCAATGCTGACTAAGCCACTCCGAGATCTTCTGTCAACAAAAACTCAATTCATCTGGACTGAACAGGAACAGATGGCTTTTAACAGCATAAAAGACGAAGTAGGGAAAGCAATTGTGCTTAAATATTTTGATCCAAAAGCGCCAATAAATATACAGGTTGATGCATCATCAGCTGGACTGGGTGCAGCCCTCATCCAAAATGGAATGCCGGTCGCTCTAGCAAGCAAAACCCTGTCGGGGCCTGAGACAAGGTACTCGAACATAGAACGCGAAATGCTAGCAGTGGTTTTTGGGCTGGAAAAGTTCCATCACTATGTATGGGGCCAAGCAGTGACAATAATAACTGATCACAAACCGCTAGAATCAATAGCCCTAAAGTATCTTGCTAATGCACCACCAAGGTTAGCGAGAATGTTACTTAAAATCCAAGGCTATGATTTCACAGTTAAATACAATCCAGGAAAATCCATTCCCATAGCCGACTGCATGTCCAGGGTGTCACCAATCCCAGGGGAACCAATCAGGGATGTAGACATCAACATACATCTACTTAACGCACACCTGAACGCATCCCCAACTCGCTTGCTAGAGATCAAGGCAGAAAGACCCAGTATTAAAACAGCTCACCAGCACAGTTATGTCTGGATGGCCAGAAAATCGATCCTGCTGCCACTCTCACGTACAAGCTTTTGGGAATTATAGGGACGAAATTGGCCTCCAAGATGGAGTACTCCTTAAAGGCAACAAAATCATCATACCTCGCTCACTTCAACCAGACATCCTACAACAACTACATTCATCCCACCAAGGGATAGAGAAAACCCGCTTACTGGCCCGAACAGCAGTGTTCTGGGTCGGTATCAACAAAGACATAGAGGAACTAATTAGAGACTGCTCCACATGTCAGAAGTACCAACCCAGTCTCCCATCAGAAACACTACTCCAGCACGAGACCCCTTCTTACCCATGGCAGTATGTCAGTACCGACATCTTTACCATGGAAGATAAGGAATTTTTACTGGTGGGGGACCATTACAGCCGCAGCCCTTTCATACGGCGTCTCCACTCGACGACATCAGCTGCAGTAATCCGACAAATGAAGCTCCTGTTCGAAGAACGAGGTGTCCCAGAGGCAGTATTCAGTGACAATGGGCCCCAGTATTCCAGTGCAGAGTTTGAAGATTTTGCCAAATCGTACAACTTTAGGCACACTACCTCGTCACCACTCCACCCCCAGTCAAACGGGTTCGCAGAAAGGATGGTGGGCGTCTGTAAAAAGTTGTTGTTGAAAGCACGAGAAACGAACACAGACACCCACCTAGCAATGATGGCGTACAGGGCCACACCGCTATCAGCTCAAATCAAATCCCCAGCAGAACTACTGAATGGAAGACCCATGAGGACCCCACTAGTGTCGAAACAACAACTAGGGGATGAACAAACAAAGCTAGAGTTGGAGAAGAGCAAAGAAGAAACAAAAAAGTGGTATGACCGAAAGAATAGCCATCAACACACACAGTTACATACCGGCCAACATGTTCATGTTCAGGACAAAAGAACCAGACTCTGGGAACCTGGAAAGATTGTGCAGATCGCAGCAGAGCCAAGGTCATATGTAGTAAAATTCGCCAACGGTGGAATCCATCGCAGAAACCGGCAGTTATTAAGGCCAACAAAGGGAAAGGCGGACAACACGAAATGCCAGCACCAACGGAAAACTTGTTGTGGCACACACTGAGTACCTTACCCTCACAGCACTATCCCAGCACAGGGACCACGGCCAGCCAGTGGTCAACCATCAACCATCTCAAGCACACATCCACCAGTTCCATCAACACCTGCCAAACTACGTAGGTCGAACAGGACGAGCAAACCCACCCAGCGGCTCGACCTGTAACAGAACAAAATGAACTATCTCCCCCACCCGCAACCTCTCCAGCCCATCACAGCCCAACGTACTTCTCCTTTAATACAGAAGGGGATGTTGTAGTATCAGCAATAAAAATCTAGCTAGCCCTCCTCCCACTTCCTTCCCATATCCCCTCTTCCGGTTTCGGGCTCACCGTCAGCAGTTCCGGTTTGTACACCTAAGTAAATAAACGTGTTTCACTTCAGCCTCCTTGTATTTTCGTCTAATCGACATCAATCAATGTATACGGATATCACAACACTTTGCATCTTGTAAAAGGTGAAAAATAGTCGACCAAAAGGATCTTATGAATGATTCAACATTTTTAGTGGTCGCTTTCGAGCATCAGACGAATGGGGGTCAGAAATTACCAGCACCAGTTCTGAGGGTTGTTATAGCAAATGCTTGATAAAACATGCATTGTAGAAAAAAATCGCTGACAAAAAATGCGGTATAGGTGATTCACTGGTTTCTGGCGGCGGATATGAGATTGGGATCCTTCTAGCACCTGTTCTTTTGGTTATTACACCAAAAGCTTGATAATACATGTACAGTAGAAACAAAATTGGGTCATGCTTTTACTGTCACATGAAATACTCGTGTGGCAGTGATTCCTTGTCTGATAACGTGTAGGTATGAAGCAGCAGCCATTGGCATAGTCGTAATACTGTTTTCCCTCTGTAGTTTCTGCCGCTGATTACATCTTTCAACACAATTAATTTGAACGGATGCTCGACGGCTTAGATCCAGCAAAGCACTCTCGTCAGTGATCGATATTTCTGCCGACTCAGTGATCGAATTGGACTTATTTGCAATAACTCGATGCGATTGTTAATGGGGATCTGTGCAGATTTCCCTCATCTGGGTTTTGCTGCCACCGAACATGCAGCAGCAGCAGCACATTTCAAGGCAATTGGACCTAGGAGTCACTTACAAGAACGTGCCACCTGCGCGTCATCTTTCCCCGGTTCCACGAGATGTTGCCTGACCCAAGCATTTTGATCGCCACCTTAGTCACGATCAAGCCGTTGACCATTTGTTGCAAAGATGCAGGAAACCACACCGAACTCTCAGCAATATCTTCTTGATCCTTCCAGTTTTCATATTCTTGTGTCAAAGCTTAAGTGAATCAAGTGTAAGTTTAATCGATGAAAAACATCGCCAACCGCAAAAACTGCTACAAATTGCAGGACTAAGTGAACATCGACACTTTGAACAGACATTGTTGCTTTGAGATCCCATACCTCGGCACCATGTGTGTTCGAATAGCGGAACATAAAATGTCTTTCCTGTTAATGAAAGAACATCTTGTAATTCTGTGAAACCGGAACAGTGGAGCAAAATGTAGGCTGCCGGCAATATATGGTTTTGGAAGCTCTGCACAACGTTCACCCGGTGGCCGGCACCAGAAAACTTCTCTCTTAGTCTGTCATAGCGACCTGTTCCTCGCATGCAGGTCGACACACGTGGGTTTTTCTGTAGGTGGCAGTACCTCTGAACTTTTGGTAATTGAGCCCGCGAACGCAGCTGCTATCTCCTGTTAGGGACAAAGGAAATCTGATGCGATCAGTTATACATTGTAAGCCAGTTTGTCTCTAATCCTATCAGACATCACTTTCTGGTGTTTGTGTTCTAGTGCTATTGGGGCTCACCCGGCTCACACTAACTTCCATATAACGTGGTAGATCGATTTTGCCTTTTTTGGCAACCTTGGGTCAGTAACAGGAATCAGCAATCCACCTGACCTATCTTGAAACAGGGAAACGAGGATTTCTGGTTGTTATTTAGTCGTAGGAACCCTCGGACTAACCCAAAACTAAGATAGTGTGTTCAAGGGTGGGACCCAGAGAGGTGTTGTGGTGCAGTTATTTTGCGTCTGTTAGGGAAATTGCGCTTTCAGATGCCATCTCTTCAGACGTCGTTTCCCCTCTTACCCAAGAGAAGACCAGGCTAGGGCAGTTTTAGGCATCAGCTTCTTGACTTTTTCTGCACATCGCTGATGACCCATGGCTTACACTAGTGCTATTTTTGTCGAAGTAGGCACTGCACTCCAACGCATCACCCTGAGTTTGATCATTCTGTGCAAATACCGCCGCCAACTCTGGCATAGCAAGCAACCAGGGATCCGAATGGTATCGGTCCACACCCTGTAAGGTTGAAGTATGGTGGAACTAGTGGAGGTCTGAAACTGACGTGCAAATGAATCATCAGAACCTGGTGTTGGGACAGAAAAACAATGGGGACATCTAGGATAGCTGATGCTCAATCATCGTAAGTCCATCCGTTTAAGCGAACCATTGGAGGCCATCTGACTGTTCACGGCTTCAACCTACTCTTGAACTCAGAACGGGTAGAAGGACTGACTCACTTGAACAACAGAGGTGACCCATATTTTTGTGTCGCCGCCAGTGACAGCGCGGATTTCAAATGTGAATGTCGTGGGCCACTTTTTGTAAGCAGAACTGGCGGTGTGAGATGTACAAAACGTCAGGCTATGGTGCCTAACACGATGCCATGAGATTTTCGATAGGGTGTATGTCGATATAAACAGCTGGATGTTGCCATGAAAGCCGTTATAAAGTTTAAAACAACTAACCAGCCGAATCAACAGGTCCCGGCGAGTAAGAAAGTGCCGTAGCGACCGTGGAAGCCTAGTATGCTAGCCTAAATAAAGACAACGATAGGTTCAGATCTCGTTGGTGGTAGCAAATATTCAAGTAAGGTAAGGAGACCCTGTTGAGCTTTACTCTAGTCTGACTATGAGGGGACATGGGAAGTGTAGCATAGGTGGGAGGCATGCCTTCTCCGGTATATCTTCGTTCAATTCTGGTTCTTTCATGACATGGCGAGTGGTGCATCGTGTGTCGGTGGTCTGTCTTGCATGCTATTCCCGTCGATATTTGTTTGTCTCTACTTTTAGGTTGCACTACTTTGCGCGTCTCAACCTATCGGTTTTCTTCATAGTTCAGCAACGTTGAACCTGTTACTTGTTCTCTCGCTGATGAAAAAGGCTCCCATATGTTCAGATTTCGCGCCCGGGGTCCGTAGTGGGCGGGCAATATGACTGGTATTGCAGGTGTTCCAAAGCGACGATGCAAAATGCAAAAAAAGTAAATCTATCCTTATTTTCAGTACAAATACAGACGTGAAAGCATTGTCTACTGATCCTTTCCACTGAGAGGTGTCATAAAAGTTACCAGGGGATAACTGTCAGGTGGCGACGAAAGGTCGCTTCTAGACTAGTTGACTTCAGGCTTGGGGTGTCATTCTTAGTGGAGCAGTCACAAAACTGCGTTCTATTGTGACTCAGCCCTGTACCGACATGCTCAATCCTATCCGAAGGATGACCGCACCACAAGAAAAAAACAGCCTTTTTCTATTCTCTGTCTGTTTTTCATTCCTGGTTTTCTGTCTTTTCTGTCGAAAAATTATGTCTAGCTGGAGTGAGCTTCTCTGCCATTATAACAGCGACTATTCTCATCTTCCTGCAGAATACGATGATAATGTGCGTTATGTTATGTTAACTAAATAAAGGTTAATTAAAGATTAACGAACAAACAAATGTTATATCCACATATGTTGTCCCATAGAGCATGAAAAGAAGAATAGGGGACTTGTTGGCACATGCCCCCCTACAAAACAAACACATTGCAACAGCCGATTTATCAGTGTTCCATGAAAAATCCAGAATCAAATTATCTGGAACATTATTTCGCTATCTCTCTGTTCGACTGTGGTTATGTTACATCAGTTAGTCACTCTTTGCTCAGCCCCGAACACTCAATCCCCATCGCTAAACCGACCCTGGTTATACTTTCTCTTGAAGAAGAAAGATTCACTGATTTCAACTTCTTTAGCGCTATTGATTTCATCGAAACTCCCAAGCATTATCGGATTGTTTACAATGTCTTGTTCACAAACCTCTCGGATGAATTGCATCAACGCTACTATGGAGTGCAACGCAACACTGATTTACTTTTGAATTCTGTGTTGTTTCATATAAATACTCCAACAAAACAATAGCATTAGTACTTGTCTTATTTACAGGTGGCTTTGTTCAAAAATACACTCTTTTCATATGCTACGTAATGACTTACATTGACGGTATATCCACTGACATCAATCTATAAGTTTTGTTTTTTGGTCAATACCCTGGGAATTAATCACGCTCCACACGTGCTAAAATTACCTATCAACCCCAGAAAAGCTGCGAAGTCAACCTTGTTTTCCATTACCTTTCCTAAAAAGTGAAGTTAAAGTCCAAAAGTGATTAATGAAATCGACACTATTTTAGTTAATAGGGGCCTCCTGTAAGCCACCTGTGCACATGCGCCAACAAACGGAAGCGAAAAAATGAAGCCTTTATAATACGGGGTCATCTGGCTGTGCAAAAGCGCAAAAATGAAAAAACAAACACAGGATACAAATTGTTAATCTTATTTACTAATGCAGTAAAAACTTCTTCATGTTTTTTTCTAAGCAATTATATTCGTGTATGGTCACATCATGATAATACCCTAAACCAAAAAGTCCACTGTACGCAGTCCAGCCATCACTTATCATTCTTGTCCCCGGCATTATCTTCCTCTGTATAACTTCGAAAGTTTCCTTGCTTCGGTTATTTACTTACAAACCCATCAGTTAATTGTCTATTAGTGACCCATTTCATGATAGACCCACAAACACATACTCTCGAATCTTTTAATAATTTTAATTCGATAAGAAAATTAAATAATCGATGCGCTCATGTAATTTAGCAATGTTCATTTTCAATCGATTTTAACTTTCGCGCTTCCTTTTTTAACTTTTACTTTTGCGCTTCCGTTTGTTGGCGCATGCGCACAGGTGGTTTACAGGGGGCTCGTATTATAAAGTCTTACCCTATTTTACATTCCAATAGCCAATGAAATAATTTAAATTTTGCTTTTATTTTTTACAAGTTCCACACGTAAAAAACAAACAAAAATAGGCAAACGTTTAATTAACATTGGAAACGGATCCTCCTCCTAAAATGTAAAATATTTGAATTTTTTTTTTCAAAAACCCCGGAATTCTCTAGCAGCCTGATAGGTAAGTGTACACCGAAAAAAGAAAAAAAAATGGTCAGTAAAAAGTTGTGCAAAACGGACTGTGGTAGAAGACGAACATGTGCCAAATGTTTATCTAATGTAATTAAAACAAAAACTGAAATCGTCTTTTTCGTCAGTAAAATAAAGTTATCTCCCATACATCGTCGTCAATGTGTGCAAAAATGACAGAGGATTTTTATTATTTTTCTTCTAATCCAACGTGCTCCTTTTGGGGAGTTGTATTTTCCCCACATTTAAGACTGATTTTGTGTCTAACTTTGACCTGCTTTAGAATTACTGGTTATATTGAAGCAGGTTAACTCTCACAATGACTGCGAAATTAGTCAGGAGAAAACTGAAAATTGCTATGATACAAGTCGGAAAGCCGAGAATAAATTGACGCTCTTTAATGAGTGAAGATAGAAAGATGACATTTTCGTCTTTTGTTAAAATCGACGTCTTTTCACAAACATCGAAATATCGAAGAGATTATCGCAATTAATCCTCTTTAATCTGATATTTTTGCAATCCAGAAATCAGCAAAGATTAATCATTGGATTATCTAGTAAGTGTGTAAAACTTTATTTTACAAATTGAATTTGAGGAATTATTTTTTATGACGACTTTTAATACGAATAGAATTTCGTTAGTCTCTTAACGTTTATGCAATGATGATTAAGATTTAAAGAATCGTTTTAATACCTAAGTGACCCCCCCCCATCTCTATAATAAAAAAGAATCGTTTGAATAATATTTTTCTATTGTTATTTTGGCCATTTTTATAAATTCATGTTATATTTTGATGACAAAGTAGGCGCGTAGTCAGACTTCTAACTCAGGGGGGCAATACATTTTTAGAAGCAGAACTAATATTAGTGTATATTGAAACGGTTAGCTCCCAAAATGACTGCCAAATTTTATCGACTACTTTTGTCTGTTTTTCATAGCTATGACAGCGAAAATGTATCCATTGTGCAAATATTAATTTGTTTGTTTTTGCCTATTATTTAAAAAAAAATATTTTGCAAATATTAATTTGTTGTCTGACTTTTGCGGATTATTCTGCAAATAAATATTAATTTTTTTTTTTTTACAAATATTAATTTGAGATCGATTTTTTTTTCGAAAGATATTTTTTGTTGCAATTGACACTTTAAAAAAAATATATTTTGGTTTCGACTTTGTCTTGGTCAACGAAATTCTATGAAAAGTCTACTTTCACAAACAACTTTTTTTCAAAGTTTTGGAAAATGGTATGCTATAGATATTTGGGAGAGAATGGAAATCAGTTTTCATTTACACACTCGTAAACACCTTCACTCGTAATTATTGGAGAAAAATTGATATTTTAAAACTAGTAAAAAAGGTTTATTAATAAATAAGTCCAAATTGATTCGGTTGTTAGGTATCGAGGGGGTCGTGTTCCCCCGATTATAAACGTGTTCAGTAAATCAAACAATGTTGCATGCAAAGACAGAGTAATAATTAACAAACAAAATGAAGTAGTTCAAATAACGTTTATTGAACGTGTGTGTACGTGGAATGATGAAGTGTGTGATGTATGCATGTGTGTCGATGGAAAAACAGTTCTTGAAAAGGTATAAGAAGAAATGAATCCGGCGTACACAAAGAAAATGAGTTGTTAACTCTTACCGTTGTTTGACCACGTGTGTTGGTAGTTCTTATGCCGATGCCATTTGAAGAGAAAAGCGTTAGACGAAGCGCTAGTGTATTAGCGTCGTTCTGTCGACCAGAGAAGAGAGAGAGAGAGAGAGATGGAGCGCTGGTGCCAGCGTTGTACTGCCGATGCTGGTCGGTGAAAGAGAGAGATTTTCCGTTTGCAACGGTTTTTATAGTCAGAAGGGCAGATAACTCTGGTGTCGCTTTACAGTGCTACCTGTCGGTGAAAAAGCGACACCTACCGGCAAACCGGTGTAGTTATGTTTTGAAAGGAGGAGATAACTGCTACACGGTAAAATCCGGTAACAGCCGGAATAAAACCCGAATATTTGAAACGGAAAATAGAAAATAAAATTAAAACAAAAACAAACTCTTACTGATTTATTTTCAGTAACAATTTTTTTAGTTACTTTTTGTTTTGTTTGTGTAATTATTGTTTTCTAGCATTTTTTTAACTCACGTCTTTTTCTAAATTGTTGCTATTCACGCATTGTTTGTTTTTATTGACCTTTTTTTTTAGTTCGCTTATTATTAAATGGGTTTCAACAAGGCTCCCATACTCTCAAACAATTGTTTCTTTACTTCGTGCACGAAAATTTGATTGTTTTAATGAGCAGTTTTTAAATAATAAAAAATAACTTTGAACATTTGTTTTACACAAACAGAACAAGTTTTAACAGAATTTAATGAAATTAAAAACAAATTAAATATTACGGTTAAATATAACGGCGAATGTTTAGTTTGCTAGCCAAAATGGTGGACAACTCTGACATCAAGCTAGCGTCTGGTCAGTTCGAAAAAGTTGTCCCTCGTTTAATTGTGAAAATAAACATTTTAATTGTGAAAATAAACTTTTTAATTGTGAAAATAAACATTTTAATTGTGAAATAAACTTTTAAATTTAACACTGTTCAATGTCAGCGGATTTTTTTTTACGCGTTCCAATGCATTCCATATGTGAAGACGTCCAACCAGCCATCGAGCTTTGCTTAGTTTATACAGGGTGGGCAAAAATAAGGGTCCTATTTTTAAAAATTCATAACTTTTTTATTTATTGATTTTTTTTTTTTTCCGAAGCAAGCATGAGCCGTATTAGCCCTAAGGAACGTACCCTCATTTAGAAAACATTATTTTTGCTTAAAAAACTCAAAACAGTGTAAAAAACAATACTTTAGGTTTTGTAAGTTTTAAGAAGTGTTTTTCGGCTAAAATTTGTTTTGTTTATTTCAAAAAATCTCGGAAGGGTCAGTCTACACACACATAAAGTTTGGTGAGTTTAACTTTTATTTTGTGGAAGTTATTCAAATTCAAGTTATTCTAATTTAAAGATAGGACCCTTATTTTGGCCCACCCTGTATTTCCTTACCGGAATAAACACTGGAAACGGCTAATTGTTTTCGAACTTTGCAAGGTATGGATTAATTGCCAATCGACGTATTTGTCCAAAATGTCAATTGCAAATATTGTACGCCACAAATGGAAGTTTTTTTATTGATAATTACTGTTGGACGTGCAGTACATGTCAGAAAAAAACGAACGTACGTGTTGGATTGTTTTTTTAACGTTCCCACATGAAGCTAGAAAAATTGATTTAAATTATATATTGGTGGTTTATGGAGGAGTCTCAGGTGAACGTGTGCAAGCAGACGGCCGATCTTTGCCAATATCTTTGAATCCTTAATTAATGCGTCACTTCTATCTGACCGCCAGTATGGATTTAGACAAGCACGATCTACTGCAGACATCCTAACGGTCATCTCTGAACGCATGTATCATACACTCGACAAGGCAGGTGAAGCTAGGGCAGTAGCGCTTGATATATCCAAGGCCTTTGACAAGGTATGGCATAAAGAGCTCCTGAAAATACGCTCATACGGTATTCCTGGGCAACTACTTAATATAATTAGATCCTTTCTAAACAACAGAAAAATCCAAATTGTCCTCGATGGCCGTTAATCTAAGCAACATGACATAAATGCTGGTGTATCCAGGGATCTATCCTTGGACCTTTATTGTTCCTGATCTATATAAACGATCTCCCTGATGACATAGAGTTGGAGATTGTTTTATTTGCTGACAAAGCCACGCTTTACTCTCGCCATGTTAGCAAAACAGGCACGATCATATCCGAGGCAATGGATGAATCTTTAGAAAATGACCTCGAGGCTGTAGTGGATTGGGGTCATAAATGGCTGGTAACTTTTAATGCCGCAAAGACAAAGCTCCTTTCCTTCAACAACTACAAGAAGCCTCTCCAACCACCGATTGCCATGGCAAATAACACCCTACCTGAGAGTTCATCATTCAAACTCCTCGGCCTAACCTTCACAAGTAACATGAATTGGAACAAATACATTGAAGACATTGCCAAGGCTGCCGCAAAGAAGGTTGGCTCTCTCTACCGTGCTAGTAAACTCCTCTCACCTGACATTATCCCGTATCTCTACAAAGCCACCATCTGCCCATGCATGGAGTATTGTTGCCACATCTGGGCTGGTGCATCATCTACTAGTTTCTCCCTCCTTGACAAGGTCCAAAAAAAGAATCGCCAATCTAATAGGTCCCTCACTGTCAACCAAGCTCCAGTCCCTGTCCCATCGCCGCAATGTAGTATCCTTATGTTTGTTTTACAAATACTTCAATGAACTATGCTCCGATGAATTGGCTACTCTGGTGCCCCCTTTTGGCTAAGATCAAAGTGTAGTATCTGTTCCGATGGATACTGCACCCCATAGACTGGTATTGTCTTGACCTTCGGGGCTTGATTCACGCCGGTTGATGGGTCTGTCCTGTGCAGTTCTAGGAGGTCTACCCTCCCAGGCTTCGCCTCCCCTCTTTGGGGAGGAGTAAGTTTATTGCTTACTGTCTGAGGCGCCCCTGTCGGGGAATGCCGACGGGGCTGCCCAGGCAATTTTTAAACCCCACTTTCCTGACCCGACCTTGGGTCACATCTTACTTGTGGGAGTAAGATAAAAACTGGGCTCGTGCCTAACTCCTGGAGAGGAGTAAATCAATACTCTGGTGCCCCCTCGACGTAAATTCACTAGACTAACTCTACAATCAACTAAATCTCATTCATTCACTGTGGAGGTCCCCAGATGCCGGAGAGCCTTCTACTCAAATAGCTTCTTTCCTCGTGCTGCTGGCCTCTGGAACTCCCTCTCTGCCCCCTGTTTCCCCGATTGTACTGACATGCAGAAATTTAAAACTAATGTAAACAGACATCTCGCTGCGCAGATCCCAACCTTCTCCCCTTTTCATTTTTCTCAGTAGCCCCTTACGTCTACAGTGGCGGCCTGCTTTGTTTGGGGTGAACCATGTTAAAAAAACGATGCTATGGTTGATTCGTACATAGTTGTCCGCCATCTTGGCTGGCAAACTCACGAATTCTAGGAAGAGTCTACTTTAACAAACAAACTTTTCACATTTTTGGAAATAGATATTTTGGAGATCAGTTTTCATTTACACACTCGTAAGGACCTTCAATTGTAAAAGAGAACAAGTTTTAACAGAATTTCGACTTTAATGACCTTCAATCGTAATTTCTTAATGTATGGTCGCTTATTAAATGGGTTTCAGCAGGGCTGCCATGCTCTCAAAAAGTTAGATTGTTTAAAATGAAAAAAAAGTAAAAATAATAAAATAAAAAATTTGAACATTAGGTTTACACAAAGAGAACAAGTTTTAACAAAATTTTATGAAATAAAAAGCAAAATTGAAGAGGTTAAATATAATTCTAAAATCATCCGAAAGAATATCGTGGGTAAAACGTTCAGAATAACAGTATGAATTTGTATGTGGGTTCAAAAATAAATTATAATTTTATTTTAGCAGAAAACATACCATTTCTTTCAAATGATTGATTTTATCGCACATTTGGACTAATAAAAGTTGTTTATTTTTTTACTGTGAAATGGGTTTGGCCAGGCATTTTTTGTAGTAAAAAATTATGTTTTCATGCAAAATTCAAAATAAACTTTAAAAACAGTAAGTTATAACAAGTTTAATCATACACAAAATGCTCACAAAACAAGTTTACAAAAAAGAAACATGGCCGATATATAAGTGAATAAAGCAGATAACCCAAATTTTTATATTTTATTTAATTTTTATTACTTTCCATTGTGAAATAAGTTTTTCTTTACCTTCAATTATTTACGAGTTAAGAGATGTGTGTGTCCTCATAAAAGTCAGAAACTAGGACAATGAACACCGTCTCTTTTTCTCTCTATTGGGGCAACTTTTGGAAAGTTTTTTGTCATTGTGTCTCACACGACTAGTCTGAGTTGCTGTTGATCTGACAGGTTGAGGGTACAGGTAAGGCAACTTGTCTGGCTGGTTTACGACTGGTGGTGCAGGAACCTTCACTCTTAGGTAGTGCTAAGAGTGGCTGCTCCACCAACAGTTAAATAATATCCTGTGTAGCTGTACGTGTCATATTGCACATGGAAGGGGATCCTACCGTAATCCCCAGTGGGACTTCCAGAGGCCACAACTCCCATGGACGAAATCTCGACTAATGGTCTGGATGTGTTAGCTTATTGGCACGATACAAGTATCCACTTTGCCCTCTATGACAATACAAAGAAAAAGTAACAAACCTAAACGAGACACTCATCAAAAACATCTTCGCCTCTGCCTTTGAGGCTAGTATTCACAGATATCTAGTGGCTTAGAACCAATATAAATATTGTAGAAACCTTTCTCTTACTAAACTCTTTGAGATATTGTGGCACAAACTGAAACAAACCTACACTCCTCAATCACTTTGCACCATTTTGACATGAATGAATACCCCCCACTTTACCTTGATAAACGTTTAGTCATTAAATTATTACTTTACACAACTTGTTATTACCCTAAAAAAATATCAAAATGTTAAAAAAACTTTTTTATACAAATCTTATTTTTTCACATAAATAATTAAGAGTGAATATATGGATGAATAACCTTCTGTTGGCCAATTGCGAATCAGAAATCTCATGTTAAAAAAATAAAGTTTTAAACACTATAAGTTTTTCAAAAATATTAAACAGCAGAATGTTATCTTTGGTTATTAAAGTAAAATTAGCAATTTCGTCTGATTAATTAATATTCTTATGTCATAAATTTATTGTGCAACACTTTTTCACTTATTTGTCAGATTTTCAAATTAGTTACTGTTTCTGCATTTCGGGTGACAGGTCAGCCAACTTTATTTTTAACATATATTTAACGCATAAGGATAAGTAACAGAAAAGACTCGTTCACACACATAACTATATATATGGATATATATGGATATATATGGATATATATACAAGGTAAGTTGAGATAGATAAAATTAAAGAATTTTTATATCAGTTATATATATATATATATATATATATATATATATATATGAGACCGAGAGAGGTGTAAAATAAAAAAGGGTTACCATTGTGTTATTTTTTGTAGGGGTTACTGTTGACCCGTATATAAGGACAACCCTTGTACTATATTTCAAATCAGTTTTAATTATATATTTCTTCACCAAAAGACAGCAAGGGAGAATATTGCATGTCCATTCGACATACCATACAAACACCTGACTTTTAAAAAGTCGTGAATTAACAGTAAATATTGTTCAAGTGATCTGATTCAGTAATGTATTAATAACGATGCAGGGAAGAATATATCTGTGCTAAAGAAACTAATATATGCATTTATATATATATATATATGTAGATATATATATGTATGTGTATATTAATGTATGCCTATACACACACACACCCACATATATATATATATATGTAGGCATATATGTATGCGTATCTGAATGTAAACATATACATATGTATGTATCTGAATGTTTACATATACCTTTGTATATATATTCACCACACACACACATATATATATATATATATATATATGTAGGCATATATGTATGCGTATCTGAATGTAAACATATACATATGTATGTATCTGAATGTTTACATATATATCCAATAAAAAAAATTTAGTTTGACTTGTAATAAAATATTGAGAGAATTATGTTCATATATAAGCATTGACTGTATTAAATGAATGTATTGTATCTCTGTGTGGATGTGTGTTCATCATTTACAAGTGTACCTTGATATATAATTTCACTGAAATATGAGATAAATATGTGTATATTTGTGAATATAAAATTTAAAAAAATCAAGTATATTGAGATAGGTAAAATATGGTGGTAAAATATTTTATGACCCGAATCGAAACATTTAACAAGTCAATTGTAATTAATTTTGAAAACATGTTTAACATAAATGTCATCTAATATTATTAACATGTTTTTTTTAATTCACAGATATCAATTGCAGTTGAGAAGAAGAAATAAATTCAATTAATGATTATACATAATTCTTCATTCTAAGAAGCATTCTACTAATGTAAATATACATTTTTTAAATATTTCCTCATTTATCAATGTCAAAGGATACTCGTCAATAATGGTTAATGAAATGAATAGATTAACATTTGAATGATGACAGCAATTCTTCCACATTCTTTCAGAAACATTGCTCAGGGTATTTGAGGACAGATAAAATAGAAAAAAGCAGGAGTTACTCGGCTGTTGAAACTAAATTCAAGTTCTTTTTTCTACTCAAAAGCAGTAAAACTATATTCTTTTCAATTTATGATCACTTATCAAGGCCAAAGGCTACTCATGGATAATGGTTAATGAAATGGATAGATTGATATTTGAATGATGACAGCAACACTTCTACCTTTATCAGAAACATTGCTCAGTGGGTGTGAAGACAGATAAAATGGAGTGAAGTGAGAGTTACTCGGCTGTTAAAAGTAAATTTAAGTTTTTTTTTCTACTCTAAAACAGTAAAACTATATTAATGTACATCCATGATTACACTCATCCCTAAAATAGGTACATTAAAAATTACACCAAATATTAGGTAATAAACATTTACTTACAATTATTTTGAAATATATGTCTGCAAACATAAGGAATTTTACCAAGATGTATTTATGAGAGTAACTGTTTCTGATCATTTCTATTTGTGAATGAGGAAATATTGTCAGTTAATAACATTTTATAATAATTAAAACTTGCAAAAATAAAGAGAAATTATTTTATAGAAATATTTTGAGTATTTTTTGTAAATCTGAGCAGTACACTATTATTTAAAAACTGAGTTAATATAACTATACATATACAACATAAGGAGAAACCTAATTGCTGTTAAGTGTATATATTATTTACATTGAATTCAAATTTGAAAATACATGCAGACACTGGTGACAAACTTTATTGCTGTCAAGTATACTGATAATTTTTTCACTGATGGCAATTTTAAAAGTTCACATGCAAACACACTAGAGAAAAACTTTATTCTGAAGTGTATGGATCGTCATTGAAATAAAAGGGAAGTCTATAGGCGAACATATACTGGCAAGAAAGTTTACACCTGTGAAGTGTGTGCATCATTATTTTTACAACAATAAAACTTGAAACTTCAGATGGGAAAACATACTGCAGAAAAACCTTTTTCCTGTGAAGTGTGTGGATCATCATTTTCACGAAATGGAAATTTGACAGTCCACATGCGAACACATACTGGGGAGAAACCTTTTTCTTGTGAAGTGTGTGGAATATCATTTTCACGAAAGGCTAATGTGAAACTTCACATGCTAACACACACCGGGGAGAAACCTTATTCTTGTGAAGTGTGTGGATCATCATTTGCACTGAAAAGAACTTTGAAACTTCACATGCTAACACACACTGGAGAGAAACCATTTTCTTGTGAAGAGTGTGGATCATCATTTCCACTTAAGAGAACTTTGAAAATCCACATGCGAACACACACTGGTGAAAAACCATTCTCTTGTGAAGTGTGTGGATCAGCATTTTCACGAAAGGCTAATGTGAAAATTCACATGCGAACACACACTGGAGAGAAACCTTTTTCTTGTGAAGTGTGTGGATCATCATTTCCACTGAAGGGAACTTTGAAAGTCCACATGCGAACACACACTGGAGAGTTTGAATTACCTAGGAGAGTTTGAATTACCTACTAGACACTATCCTCGAGTGTCTTCGGTCTCTCTGTACAAGGGTTTGTCAGGACAATCTGACATGAGGATACTTACCCCTACAAGTAAACCCTGACCAAATATTCAAATTACATAGTATCCGCAGCACAAATAAGATCACCTCGTACGAGGAATAGTGCATCTTCTCCTAGTGATGTTACCTCAAGTAACACCACATGCTGGATTCTCCACCAGACTAGATGAATTCTTGTCCTGGAATCCGGTAAGACCAACAGACCGCAAGAAAGATATACTATGATATTGACTGGTCAGTTGGGGAGAGAAGAAATTATTCTTAACTTTTTTACTAACTCAATGCTTGAGAAATAAAGGAGAATTTTAATAGAATACTCGGATATCTATGTATCTCATATAGAGATCAAGTGTTAGCCCCAGGAAGGGGCCCCTTGATTTCTGAGATCTTCGACTGAAGTAAAATTAAACATTAAGCGAGAAACTTTATTCTTGTGAAGTGTGTGGATATTCATTTCCAGTTAGGGGAACTTTAAAAATTCACATGCAAAGACACACTGGGGAAAACCTTTTTTCTTGTGAAGTGTGTGGATCGTCATTTCCGCTGAAGAGAACTTTGAAACTTCACATGCGAACACACACTGGAGAGAAACCTTTTTCTTGTGAAGTGTGTGGATCATCATTTTCACGAAAGGGAAATTTGACAGTTCACATGCTAACACACACTGGAGAGAAACCTTTTTCTTGTGAAGTTTGTGGATCATTGTTTTCACTGAAGGGATCTTTGAAAGTTCACATGCTAACACACACTGGTGAAAAACCATTTTCTTGTGAAGTGTGTGGATCATCATTTTCCCGAAAAGGTGATTTAAAAATTCACATGCTAACACACACTGGGGAGAAACCTTTTTATTGTGAAGTGTGTGGATCGTCATTTTCACGAAAGGGATCTTTGACAATTCACAGGCTGACACACACTGGGCACCCCCTTTATTAATACAGGGCAGCTTCAAATAATGAATAAGAAGCTATTGACAGGGAATAAATTAATGATAAAAAATATGAATAAAAACAAAAAATATATACTGGCAGGCGGCACTCAGGATAAAAAGAACCTTCCTGCCTCTTAAAATGGTGCTCCAGCTATGACATAGGCCAACCAGGGTAAGCCATCAGGCCTTGAGATAAAAGGTCATGGCCCCCTATCTACATATGCAGCAACAAAAAATAATAATAAAAGGCTTAAAAGCCCAACCATAGACTATTGCACAAAAGACGGTACTTTTATTTTGCTACCACAACTCAAGTTTGAAAAGTGGAGCAAAACATCCAATGGAATCCTTACCGAAAATACCCTCCCTGAAAAAAGAAATACAACGGTTGCCCGCCTACGATCGCTTGTTTCCCAGATTTGCATATATATAATAGAAAAAGCAACCATAAGAGAAGACTACCTTCCTATCAGAGAAGAAGAAAATAGACGGAGATAAGAGTCTAGATGGGAGAGGGTAGAAAAGTTTAAATTGTTATAGGCTATGAAATATGCTCAAAAAAAAAAAAGAGAACAGAGACCAAATATCCTTCCACTTCTGTCCGGGCAAGAAAAATGTTCCACCACAAAAAATAACTTGCCAAAGATATAACAGCATGAGCCTGTTCAATGAAGCTGAGCTGGAATATATGGCATCAGAGGTAGCAGTCCTCATAGGAACCAATAAGTGTCCACTTGAAAGCCACATAAAAATTCCAACAATTCCCATCATTGTTCAAAACACCACAGTTACAGCCAGGAAAAACCTCAACTGCCCAACACCCAAGCCTTAAGAGCTACCAAGTCAGTAATACAAAACGTAAACAGCGCTCTCCGAAGACTTGTTCTATCTAACACAGAGCTGAATCAAGTAACATATGCTGCAGGGCTTTACATTGTTATGAAAACACTCCCTCAATTAAAAAAGCAATGGGAGTCATGAGCACAAGCCACAACACTACCATGGAAACTGAAGCTTCCGAAAACACTTAACCTTTGCAGAAAAGAAGTGTCTCAAATCGAACAATTCCTTGCTGTTCCTACAGTGCGGGGACGGCTGAGGAATAGCATCTGCAGATTCAATTTTAAATACAACAAAAATGTAAAAGAAATTGAAAACATGAGGGAACTTGAAGGTAGGATTGCAGCACTTGCCAAAAAATTCAAGAAAAGAAAAGCTAGTACAACACGAAAGTTGAGAACTAACAACATCAAACACAAGACTATTCTACCGAAATGTGATGCAACCCCTATACCCAAAAGATAGCTTATCTCCTCTACTCTTTTGCCTGACAATGTGTCCACTAAGTAAACAAAATCCGGAATGCCTACAATCTGAGTCAGGGCTGCCAAAAAAGAGTAACCCACTGTTCTTCATGGATGACCGCACGTTGTATGCTAGTTCAGATGCTGACTTAAGCCGACTCCCTACAAGTAAAACCTGACCAAATATTCAAATTACATAGTATCCACAGCACAAATAAGATCCCCTCATACGAGGAATAGTGCATCTTCTCCTAGTGATGTTACCTCAAGTAACACCACGTAGCTGGATACTCCACCAGACTAGATGAATTCTTGTCCTGGAATCCGGTAAGACGAACAGACCAAAAGAAAGATATACTATGACATAATTGACTGGTCAGTTGGGGAGAGAAGAAATTATTCTTAACTTTTTTACTAACTCAATGTGTGAGAAATAAAGGAGAATTTTAATAGAATATTCGGGTATCTATGTATCTCATATAGAGATCAAGTGTTAGCCCTAGGAATGGGGCCCCTTGATTTCTGAGAACTTCGACTGAAGTAAAATTAAACATTCCTACTGGACACCACCCTCCTTGAGAGTTTGTCACTTCAACCTGACATGAGGATACTTCACCCTACAAGTAAACCCTGACTAAATATTCAAAATGACTCCGCTACAAATCGTGTAAGTCAAACCTGTCTTCCACAGATGCGTCCATCTCTCACAGGGCCATTATCTAACACTGTAAGTTGTCCATACCTTCTCTAAAGATATTGGAATGAAGTTCGGCCTGGACAAACAGAAAACATTAAGCGTGATGAAGATACAGAAAACATTAAGCGTGATGAAGATACAGAAAACATTAAGCGTGATGAAGATACAGAAAACATTAAGCGTGATGAAGATACAGAAAACATTAAGCGTGATGAAAAATATGCCAAATGCTCCCTCAGAGCTGGAAGTAAATCCAAACAGAAAATATTAAGATGAAGATACTGACATAAACGACCTTGAAGAACAGGAACAATACCTTGGCATAGCAATAAAAACGATTTAATTCAACATTTGAAAATTTTGCCAAACACAGCGTACAAACAAAACCAAAGTAACTGCCATTAATTAGCTATGCCTGTGATAACATACAGCTTTGGAATTATTGATTGGCCACAAATAGATTAGGCACTAAAACGAAAAAAATGTTAACAATCTACAGAGTAATGTAAAGGAACCAGTGTCTACCAAGGCTGTATTTGCCAAGAAGAGCAGGGGGTATTGGTACAATGTATTCTTGTGTTTGGATTCATATTTTCACCAAATTCAATTTTGAATGTACCCCACTAAACGCAGACTGGGAGAATAACTATTTTTAAAAGTGTGTGGACCATTATTTTCACAGAAAGTAACTTTGAAAAGACACGTGCAAATGCACACACCATCCTCCTCGAGTGTTATTGGTTTCTTTATACAGGTGTTTGTCACTTCAACCCGACATGAGGATACTTCACCCTACAAGATCAAATCTCAATTTAGTTTTCCCATGCGGAAAAACTCTGACGTCCACGAACCTCGCGATCTGCCAGGTGTGACCCGACCCTTAACCTTACGGTCACATCGCACTTGTCACCGTGAATGTGGGAAAACACATTGCTAGCGTCGCACGGAATGACTCCGCTACAAATCGCGTAAGTCAAACCCGTCTTCCACAGGGCCATTATCTAATACTTGTGAGTAAGTGTGGATGATGTCTCTTCTTTCTCTTTTCATATCAATGCTGCTATTCCTCAGGGCTCTATTCTAGGCTTAACACTGTTTCTTCTCTATGTAAATGCTCTTTCTTCATATTTTCACCAAATTCAATTTTGAAAGTACCCCACTGAACACAGACTGGAAGAATCCTTATTTTTAAAAGTGTGTGTATCATCATTTTAACAGAAAGTAACTTTGAAAAGACACATGCAAATGCACACTGCCTACTAGACACCACCCTCCTCGAGTGTCTTTGTACAAGAGTTTATCAATGATACCTGACATGAGGATACTTCACCCTACAAGTAAACCCTGACTAAATATTCAAAATAACATAGTATTCGAAGCCCAAATAAACCCCCTCGACACAGAAATGCACTGGCTCATATGAGGAACGGTGCACTTTCAACTAATGTTACATCAAATAACAATGTGCCAGAAGCAAAACTACCTGTTGGCATGTGTGCATCGTTTTTCTCACTTGTTTGAAGCCCTTCCTATGCCTGACATACACTACATCAACAAATTCCATATCTTTTCAGTTCAAGCTGTCATCACCACAGAGAGAAGTATGCAGGTTGAGTCAGACATCTTTTGCCAACTGATAGGAAGCAACAGAAGTGAGGGATACTACTTATTAACCAGAATCAACCAGTGTTCAAATGAGTTAATTAATGGGTCAAAGCAGGATTTGAAGGCTCACAGCCCACTCGGGAATGCTGATCACATTGTGCTAATGATACATATCACCCTAAAAAGTTGCACAAAAGCTGATGAACCGTTGCTCAAAAGAACAAGATACTACGAGCAGGCTGATTTTGAGTCAATCAGAGATCACATCAACGACGCACCATGGAGGGAAACCTCCTCACTCTCTGCCGACCAGTGTGCAAATGAATTAACTGAATGGGTCAAAGCAGGCATTGAAGCCTATGTCCCCATACGAAAATTCTTTAGCAAGCCTCCTTCTCCCCAATGGTTCACCTCAGAATGTACAGCTGCCATTGCATAGAGGCAGCAAGCATTCCATTAATTCGGCCGCCATAAGTCAGCTACTAATAGACAGAAATTATAGAGTCAAGAAATAATTGATAAATGAAGTAAAGAGAACGTATAATGAGTTAACAAAAAACGCATTCAGTCACAGAAACTAGTTACTCACGACTTCTGGAAAATCTAGTGTGGTGAACAATGGCAAATCAATGATTCCCTCACTATCAAACCACAATGATGTTTGCACAGCAACTGATAAGGCTGAACTACTTGCACAGTTGTTCGCCTTAAACTCCACTTTGGACTCAGAAAACCACCCCCTCCCTGAATTCCCATTGTGGACCGAATCCACACTTGATAACCTGGTCATCACCCCATCCCAGGTCAGAGACATGTTAAAAAACCTTGGCACCTCCAAAGCTTGTGGGCCTGATCTTATACCTGTAATAGTAATCAAAAATGCTCTGCTAAACTGGCCCCTGTCCTCTTCAAACTCTACAACAAATGCCGAGCTGAATCTAGCTTCCCTGATAGCTGGATGATTGCCTCTGTGGTACCAGTCTACAAGAATTATGGGGATAGAACCGATCCTCTAAACTACCGCCCTATCAGTCTACTCCTGATTTTTGCTAAAATCTTTGAATCCTTTATCAATCTAGCGATAGTACCGCACTAAGTTAATGCTAAACATCTTTCTGACCGCCAGTATGGATTTAGACAAGCACAATCTACTGCTGACATCCTAACGGTCATCTCTGAACGCATGTATCATACACTCTACAAGGCAAATGAAGCTAGGGCAGTAGCGCCTGATATATCCAAGGCCTTTGACAAGGTATGGCATAAAGGGCTTCTCCTGAAAATACATTCATACGGTATTACTGGGCAATTACTTCATATAATTAGATCCTTTCTAACCAAAAGAAAGATCCAGGTTGTCCTCGATGGCCGTTCATCTAAACAACATGACATAAATGCTGGTGTACCTCAGGGGTCAAGCCTTGAACCGTTATTATTGCTGATCTTCACAAACCTGTTATCATTGTGGGTGAGATTGGTGTATTTGCTGACGACACCATGTTTTACTCGCATCATGTTGGCAAAACGGACGCAATCATATCCGAGTCAATGGCTGAATCCTTAGAAAATGACCTCCAGGCTGTAGTGGATTGGAGTCATAAATGGTTTGTAACTTTTAATGCCACAAAGACAAAGCTCCTTTCCTTCAATAACTAACTGAGACTTCAACATTCAAACTCCCTGGCTTAACCTTCACAGGTAACATGAATTGGAACAAATACATTGAAGACGATGCCAAGACTGCAGCAAAGAACGTGGGCTCCCTCTACCGTGCTAGTAAGCTCCTCACACCTGACATTATCCCCGTATCTCTACAAAGCAACCAACCTCCCATACATGGAGTATAGTTGCCACATCTGGGCTGGTACATCATCCACTAGTCTCTCCCTTCTAGACAAGGTCTAAAAAAGAGTTGCCAACCTAATAGGTCCCTCACTGTCAACCAAGCTCCAGCCACTGTCCCATCGCTGCAATGTTGCATCCTTGTGCTTGTTTTACAAATACTTCAATGGATTGTGCTCCGATGAACTGGCTTCTCTGGTCCCCTCCCTCCAACGTAAATTCATTAGACGAATTCGACAATCAGCTAAATCCAATCCATTCACTGTGGAGGTCCCTATATGCCGGAGAGCCTTCTACTCCAATAGCTTTTTTCCTCTAAAACTCCCTCTCTGTTCCCTGTTTCCCGGACAATACTGACATGCAGAGGTTTAAAACTAATGTAAACAGACATTTCACTACACTGCTCCTAACTTGAGGGGACACCCAAAACCCACACCCAAATTCTCAGTAACCCTTTATGACTACAGTGGTGGCATGCCTTGTTTGGGGTGAAATATATTATAAAAAGTTTTTTTTTTAGGAAACCGATGTGAGGGCGAATGACTCCCATATAGAGCTAATTGTGGTGGAATTTTTAGCGATAGTGTTTCCTGAACAGCTGAGCATATTTGTGTGCAGCCGTGTCCCCATTGTTCGCTAGGTCACGTAATGGAATGAGTGCAGTTTTTTTGCCAGGAAACCACATAAACCAGAAATTGAGCCAAATTGTTGTCCACAGAAAGAGTGTAGTGGAGATTTCGTTTCCATGCTTCAAAAGAGGTTATAGTCTCGTTCTTACTTAAAGACCGTTGTTTTAAGTTGTGATTAAACTTCAGGGTAAACGACTCAATGAAAAACCTACGACAATCCTAAGAAGATATTTCGACCTCACCCAAGGTAGCCTTCATAAAATGGGACGTAAATCATAACTCTACCAATATTAATATTGGCGTTAATAATTTGTAAAAAAATAACATTAAAATACATACTTCATAAATCACATCCCTGGTTTGTTTTGTTTAATTAATATATATATATATATATATATATATATATGAAACAGAAAAAGTGAAAAAAACATGTATTACTTTTCATAATATGAAAAGTTCAAATGTAGCTGTTTTTTAGAAATCTTTTTCTTCCGGGTTTTAAATATCTCAGTTCATCCAACCAACAACAGCCACATAAAAAACTAAATCGAGTTATGTTTAAAATGGTCTTCAATTTGCAAGATGAGAAATATTGGGAATTTTCCCGTTCAAATATGGGACGAAATTTCAGTTCTGCTATGTAGGAAAAAAAGTCTTCCAAACGTGACTCGACAATAAAGAAAACACACAAGGGCGAAGTTAATAGAGAGATTTTATATAAGGAAGAAAGAGAAGAATGGGTTGCTTTAAAAAAAGGGTGGATTTTGGCAAACATGGTCAACTGCGGATATCCTAACGGTCATCTCTGAATGCATATACAATACAGTGAACCTAGGACGGTAGTCCTTTATATATCCAAAGCCTTTGATTAGGTCTGATATAAAAATCTTCTCATAAAAATTGTTACTTATCGTTACTGGACGAATATTTAATATAATTAGATCCTTCTTATCCGAAAGAAAGATCCAGGTTGTCATCGATGACCGTTCATCCAAACAACATGAAATAAATGCAAATGTATCCCAGGGATCGATCTTTGGATCTTTATTGTTCCTGATTTTTATAAATTACCTCCTTGATGACATTGTGTCTTATATTGTTATATTTGCTGACGAGACCACACTCTACTCTTGTGATGTGGGTAAGACGGACACGCACATATCCGAAGCAATGGCTGAATCCTTATAAAGTGACCACCAGTCTGTAGTGAAATGGGGTCATAAATGGTCGGTAAGATTTAATGCTGCTAAGACAAAGCTCCTTTCCTTCAACAACTACAAGAAACCTCTTCGCCCAACGATTGTCATGACAAATAACGCCCTACCTGAGTCGAACGTTCAAACTTCTCTCCTAACATTCACAGGTAACATGAATTGGAACAAATACATAGAAGACATTGCCAAGGCTGCTGCAAAGAAGAGTGGTCTCCCTCTACCAAGCTAAAAAAACTTCTCACACCTGACAGTAACCTATATCTTTACAACGCCATGATCGGCCCATGTTTGGAGTATTGTTGCCATCTCTTGGCTGGTGCACCATCTTCTTAGACAAAAAAGAGTATCTAATCTAATAGGTCCCTCACTATGTATTAAACTTCAGCTCTTGTCCCATCGCCGAAATGTTGCACTTTGTTCAATGGAATTTGCTGATCCACTCGACATAAATAAATTTCAGTCAGATACGGCCAGACACAATTAACTCTACCAAGTTACTTTCTTCCTAACCAATCATCTAACCAACCATATATAAAAATTTAATATATATTCATCCAACCAAAACCAACCACAAAAAACTAAATAGACTAATCAAGTTATGTCGATTTGCAAGATGAGAACATTTATTGGTGTTTTTACTAATTAATTACTAACTTAATTTTACTAATTAATTACTAACTTAATTTTACTAATTAATTACTAACTTAATTTTACTAATTAATTACTAACTTAATTTTACTAATTAATTACTAACTTAATTTTACTAATTAATTACTAACTTAATTTTACTAATTAATTACTAACTTAATTTTACTAATTAATTACTAACTTAATTTTACTAATTAATTACTAACTTAATTTTACTAATTAATTACTAACTTAATTTTACTAATTAATTACTAACTTAATTTTACTAATAAATTACTAACTTAATTTTACTAATTAATTACTAACTTAATTTTACTAATTAATTACTAACTTAATTTCACTAATTAATTACTAACTTAATTTCACTAATTAATTACTAACTTAATTTCACTAATTAATTACTAACTAAATTTTACTAATTAATTACTAACTAAATTTTACTAATTAAATACTAACTAAATTTTACTAATTAATTACTAACTTAATTTTACTAATTAATTACTAACTTAATTTTACTAATTAATTATTAACTTAATTTTACTAATTAATTATTACACTATATCAAGTTTACAAAGCACAAATTTATAATATAAAAGCCTTATTACTATTTTTTGACATAGGTAAAAGTTTGGGGGGTCAACCAAAATTGGGAGCTGTGCAGCGAGATGTCTGTTTACATTAGTTTTAGAATTATGCATATCAGTACCATCCGGAAAACAAGAAGTATGGAGGGAGTTCCAGAGTCCAGCAGCACGAGGAAAGAAACTTTTGGAGTAGAAAGCTCTTCGGCATCTGGGGATTTCTACAGTGACTGGATGAGATTTTGCAGATTGTTGGGTTAGTCTAGTGAATTTATGTCGTGGGGGCCCGAGTATTGCAAGTTCATCAGAACACAATCCATTGAAATATTTGTAAAACAAGCACAATTGCAGCGATTGGACAGGGGCTGGAGCTTGGTGGATAATGAGGGACCTATTAAGTTGGCGACTCTTTTTTGGACCTTGTCTAAGACTTGTGGATTATGCCCCAGCCCAGATGTGGAAACAATACTCCATGCATGGGCGGATGGTGGCTTTGTAAAGATATATGGTAATGTCAGGTGTAAGAAGTTTTCTAGCACGTTAGAGGGAGTATACCTTCTTTGCATCAGCCTTGGCAATGTCTTCAATGTATTTGTTCCAATTCATGTTATCTGTGAAAGTAAGGCCGAGGAGGTTGCATGATAAACTCTCAGGTAGAGTGTTATTTGCCATGACAATCAGTGGTTGAAGAGGTTTTTGTAGTAATTGAAGGAAAGTTACCAACCATTTATGACCCCAATCCACTACAGTCTGGAGGTCATTTTCTAAGGATTCAGATATGTGTACGTCGGTTTTGCCCACATGACAAGAGTAGAGCGTGTTGTCGTCAGAAAATATTCCTATCTTAGTCTCAATGACATCACGGAGGTCATTTATGAAGATCAGGAACAATAGAGGTCCAAGGTAGGATGCTGGAGTACACCAGCATTTATGTCATGTTGCTTAGATGAACGGCCATCGAAGACAACCTGGATCTTTCTTTTGGTTAGGTTAAATTAATTATATCAAATATTTGTCAAGTAATGCCATATGTGTGCAGTTTTAAGAGAAGCCCTTCATGTCAGACCTTTGGAGGTGTCAAAGTTTTTTATGATGTCTTTGAGTTGGGATGGGGTGATGACCAGGTTCTCAAGTTTGGCTTCAGTCTGCAATGGGAATTCAGGGACAGGTGGTTTGCTGGACCCAAAGTGGAGTTTAAGTTGCCGTGCAAACAATATCGTTGTGATTTGATAGTGGGGGAATCGTCGATTGTCCATTGTTCATCACACTATTGTAGATATTCCAGAAATCACGAATACCTAGTTTTTGTGATTGAATGCGTTTTATTGGTTATCTCTGTATACCTTTTCTTTGCTTCATGTATCACTACTTTGCAATTATTTCTTGGCTCAGTAAATTTCTGTCTGTTCGCAGTTGACGTATGGCGGCCAAATTTTTGGAATGCCTTCTATCTCTCAGCAATAGCAGCTGAACATTTTGAAGTGAACCATTGAAGAGAGTGGGGCTTACTGAAGACTTTTCGCATGGGGAAATAAGCATCAACACCTGCTTTGATCCATTTGGTTAGCTCATTTGCACACTGATCAGCAGGGAGTGAGAAGGTTTTACTCCATGGTACAAAATCAGCTTTCTCATCATTTTGAGCAACGGCTCTTCAGCTTTTGGAATAGTTTTTAAGGTGTTTCTAAGCAGCCTACGGGCATTCGCCACACAAGCCTTGGGTAGTGAGGTAAAGAACAGGTCAAGAAGTGAGGCTTGCTGGTCTACACGATCAGAAAAGTGACAGCCTGTGAGAGGTCGTGAGCTGAGGAGAAATTAAACGTAGACTTCCCAGCTGCATCAGTAACGCTGGAATATCCCAACCAGTCACGGTGGTGTGTATTAAAATCCCCAAATACATGTATTTGGGCATTCGAGTCGAATGAGAGGTTTCTATCTAAGCTTTCAGAGACAGAGTCAAGCAGGGTACAGTCCTGGGTTGAACGATATAAGAAATATAAGTAACTAACTCTGTGATGTAAGGTCAATCTAAAGCACATGCACCTTTGGTCATCTGATTCTAACCTATGTTCTCTAGTCAAGGGGAGGGTGTTCTAAACATACACTCCTAACCCATGCATATGTTTTCAGAGTCCGTACGGTATAGTGGAACGTAATCAGGCATGTCAAAGTGGTTAGAGGAGATTGAGGATTGAAGGTTCGTTTCACTTAATGCTATTATATTCGGGGGGGGGGGGTCAGGAGAAAAGTTTCTACGTCGTTAATGTTGGTTCTAAGTTTCCGGATATTTGTAGATGTGAGCTTCAAGGGCAGAGACGAAGATGTGTTTTGTTGGGTGTCTGGTTTAGGTTGTTCTTTTTTTGTAAATTTATGTTTGTTTTGAGATAGAGAGGGGAGGGCAAAGTGGGTGCTTGTTTGGTGCCAATAAACTCACACAACCAGTCCATTAGTCGTGACTTGGTCATGAGGGTTGTGGCTTTGGGGAAGCTCACCGGGGATAACTGTAGGGTCCTTTTCCATGCGTGACATGGCACAAAGAGTTAGCCACGATATTATGCAACTGTTGACGGGGCAGCCGTTCTTAGCACTACCTAACTACCAGTCGGAAACAGCAGCCAGACAAGCTGTCTAACCTGTACCCTCAACCTGTCGGAAGAAGAGTGACCCAGACTAGTTATGTAGGACTTAGTGACAAAAATACTTTCCCCAAATTGTTTAGATAGAGAGAAAGAGAGACGGCTTTCATGCCCTAGTCCGGAAACAAGGGGTCTTTAGAGGCGTCCCAGCGCTGTTACCTCTGCGCCTGACTAATAAACAAAGAAGGAGTGCAAGGGTCGGCGATAGGCAGAGCCCATTTACTCCTTAAACAATTGTAGGTTTGCCAACCGGATACTTCGTTCGAGATTCCAACTCTAGCAAAGAGTGTCGATCAAGGCTACGGATACCTCGCTCCCCAAGACGTAAGTGGTTAGAAGCAACGTTTTATTAGCAGAGTTTTTCTTCTCTTAGAGGGATGACCTGACAAGGTGTACGGGTCCAACACTCCGAGAGAGGATAGCCTGTATCTGTGCACTAGGTCTGGTATTTCCGAACCCCCGCTAAAAAAATAAATTCCATCCACATATTCACACACACACATATATATATATATATATATAATTTTTCAAATTAAAGAGTTTTTTTTACCTACGCGTGTTTCACTACCAAGCAGGTCCTTGCTTAGCAGATCATCAGGGAAATTAAGTACCTTGAATAAGAATTACAACAACCGGCAATAAACAATGTGGTGTCACAAGAAGGAAATAAAAAAAAATAAAAAGATAAAAAGGAAAAATAAAGAATGTCTTAGAAAAATATCTCGCAAGATTTTCACAACATTGTTGCTACTAGGCGAAACAGCAAAAACTTAGTCCCAAACCAGCAAAAACAGCAAAATTTCTTTTTTTTAGTCCCAAGTGCACTGATAGTATTGGCATTCCAGATCTATTCCATCAAAAGGAAAGACGACACAGATGTCCATTTGTAATGCATGCAGTCGTGCTAGCCTTATTTCCATGCAAATGTGTGTGTATATATATATATATATATATATATATATATATATATATATATGAAGCTAATAAGTTCGCTGTACACTTAACAGAGTGAACAGAAATTTAGTACAGGTAATAGATAGACATCCAGCTGATAAAAACTAGAAAACAGTGAACGGACAAAATTGAAACTCAAAATTAAAAAATAAATAAAATTAAATAAAGAAAACAGTTTTTAAAAATACTAGATAAATACAAGTAAATTTAGTAACATGATTAGAAATTAGTAAAAAAAATGCCAAATACATTTCAGATAGTTAAAATAACAGAAACTCAGGTGAAAACTTTAGTGAGTCTTTTTCATTTCAACAGCCATGTGACTGACATTAATTCAAGGCCGGCTACTTTGCAAATAACCTGGATTTTATTTAGAATAAAATTACTATAAAGTAACAAACGAAATGTGTCGAACAGTCAGACTGGGCATTTTGACACCTCCCTTCACTTAAAAATTAAGGAAATCAACCAATTTTAATACAATTGGCAATTTTAATTAATTAACGATCACGGAGTATAATTAACCAATTACTTAATTTTAAATCTTAGTGCAAATGTATTATTTCGTGTAATTTGTGTAGGATAGACAGCAAACATCAAATTAATACTTTATAATAAAATGGTGTTGTTAAATTTTTTTGAATTTTTGAAACATGAAACTTTTTTGAAAAATAATTAGTCTGATTTAATATTCATTCTTTTGTCGCAAGTGCGAACACTAGCTTAGTCTAAGGTTATGATGTTGTGTTGTGTCTTCGAGAATATGCTAAGATCCACTAAGCTAACATTTCAGTTGTGTTGACTCCATTTTGTAGAGCCGTGCAGACCACGTGGTGTGAATTACATTGTGTTATATATTTGTGAAATGCTTAAACAGTAAAAAACAGAAAATGATTGAATAAAAGATAAGGCATGCATATAGTTGAAGGACGAATAAAACGTAGTTTAAAGGTAACACAAAATATTTATATATATATACAAAATATTTATATATATACAAAATATTTATATATATACAAAATATTTATATATATATACAAAATATTTATATATATACAAAATATTTATATATATACAAAATATTTATATATATATACAAAATATTTATATATATATACAAAATATTTATATATATACAAAATATTTATATATATATACAAAATATTTATATATATATACAAAATATTTATATATATATATACAAAATATTTATATATATATATACAAAATATTTATATATATATATACAAAATATTTATATATATATATACAAAATATTTATATATATATACAAAATATTTATATATATATACAAAATATTTATATATATACAAAATATTTATATATATATACAAAATATTTATATATATATACAAAATATTTATATATATATATATACAAAATATTTATATATATATATATACAAAATATTTATATATATATACAAAATATTTATATATATATACACAAAATATTTATATATATACAAAATATTTATATATATATATACAAAATATTTATATATATACAAAATATTTATATATATACAAAATATTTATATATATACAAAATATTTATATATATATACAAAATATTTATATATATATACAAAATATTTATATATATACAAAATATTTATATATATACAAAATATTTATATATATATACAAAATATTTATATATATATACAAAATATTTATATATATATACAAAATATTTATATATATATACAAAATATTTATATATATATATACAAAATATTTATATATATATACAAAATATTTATATATATACAAAATATTTATATATATATACAAAATATTTATATATATATACAAAATATTTATATATATACAAAATATTTATATATATATACAAAATATTTATATATATACAAAATATTTATATATATACAAAATATTTATATATATACAAAATATTTATATATATATACAAAATATTTATATATATATACAAAATATTTATATATATATACAAAATATTTATATATATATACAAAATATTTATATATATATACAAAATATTTATATATATACAAAATATTTATATATATATACAAAATATTTATATATATATACAAAATATTTATATATATACAAAATATTTATATATATATACAAAATATTTATATATATACAAAATATTTATATATATACACAAAATATTTATATATATATACAAAATATTTATATATATATATATACAAAATATTTATATATATATATATACAAAATATTTATATATATATATATACAAAATATTTATATATATATACAAAATATTTATATATATATACAAAATATTTATATATATACAAAATATTTATATATATACAAAATATTTATATATATATACAAAATATTTATATATATACAAAATATTTATATATATATACAAAATATTTATATATATACAAAATATTTATATATATACAAAATATTTATATATATACAAAATATTTATATATATATACAAAATATTTATATATATATACAAAATATTTATATATATATACAAAATATTTATATATATATACAAAATATTTATATATATATACAAAATATTTATATATATACAAAATATTTATATATATATACAAAATATTTATATATATATACAAAATATTTATATATATACAAAATATTTATATATATATACAAAATATTTATATATATATACAAAATATTTATATATATACAAAATATTTATATATATATACAAAATATTTATATATATACAAAATATTTATATATATACACAAAATATTTATATATATATACAAAATATTTATATATATATACAAAATATTTATATATATACAAAATATTTATATATATATACAAAATATTTATATATATACAAAATATTTATATATATACACAAAATATTTATATATATATACAAAATATTTATATATATATATATACAAAATATTTATATATATATATATACAAAATATTTATATATATATATATACAAAATATTTATATATATATACAAAATATTTATATATATATACAAAATATTTATATATATACAAAATATTTATATATATACAAAATATTTATATATATATACAAAATATTTATATATATACAAAATATTTATATATATATACAAAATATTTATATATATACAAAATATTTATATATATACAAAATATTTATATATATACAAAATATTTATATATATATACAAAATATTTATATATATATACAAAATATTTATATATATATACAAAATATTTATATATATATACAAAATATTTATATATATATACAAAATATTTATATATATACAAAATATTTATATATATATACAAAATATTTATATATATATACAAAATATTTATATATATACAAAATATTTATATATATATACAAAATATTTATATATATACAAAATATTTATATATATACACAAAATATTTATATATATATACAAAATATTTATATATATATATATACAAAATATTTATATATATATATATACAAAATATTTATATATATATATATACAAAATATTTATATATATATACAAAATATTTATATATATATACAAAATATTTATATATATACAAAATATTTATATATATACAAAATATTTATATATATATACAAAATATTTATATATATACAAAATATTTATATATATATACAAAATATTTATATATATACAAAATTTTTATATATATACAAAATATTTATATATATACAAAATATTTATATATATATACAAAATATTTATATATATATACAAAATATTTATATATATATACAAAATATTTATATATATATACAAAATATTTATATATATATATACAAAATATTTATATATATATACAAAATATTTATATATATATACAAAATATTTATATATATACAAAATATTTATATATATATACAAAATATTTATATATATATACAAAATATTTATATATATATACAAAATATTTATATATATACAAAATATTTATATATATATACAAAATATTTATATATATACAAAATATTTATATATATATACAAAATATTTATATATATATACAAAATATTTATATATATACAAAATATTTATATATATATACAAAATATTTATATATATATACAAAATATTTATATATATACAAAATATTTATATATATATATACAAAATATTTATATATATATACAAAATATTTATATATATATACAAAATATTTATATATATAAAAAATATTTATATATATATATAAAATATTTATATATATATATACAAAATATTTATATATATATACAAAATATTTATATATATATACAAAATATTTATATATATATACAAAATATTTATATATATATACAAAATATTTATATATATACAAAATATTTATATATATATACAAAATATTTATATATATATATACAAAATATTTATATATATATACAAAATATTTATATATATATACAAAATATTTATATATATATACAAAATATTTATATATATATACAAAATATTTATATATATATACAAAATATTTATATATATATACAAAATATTTATATATATATACAAAATATTTATATATATATACAAAATATTTATATATATATATACAAAATATTTATATATATATACAAAATATTTATATATATATACAAAATATTTATATATATACAAAATATTTATATATATATACAAAATATTTATATATATATACAAAATATTTATATATATATACAAAATATTTATATATATATACAAAATATTTATATATATACAAAATATTTATATATATACAAAATATTTATATATATACAAAATATTTATATATATACAAAATATTTATATATATACAAAATATTTATATATATATACAAAATATTTATATATATATACAAAATATTTATATATATATACAAAATATTTATATATATATACAAAATATTATATATATATATACAAAATATTTATATATATACAAAATATTTATATATATACAAAATATTTATATATATATACAAAATATTTATATATATACAAAATATTTATATATATACAAAATATATATATATACAAAATATTTATATATATATACAAAATATTTATATATATATATACAAAATATTTATATATATATACAAAATATTTATATATATATACAAAATATTTATATATATATATACAAAATATTTATATATATACAAAATATTTATATATATATACAAAATATTTATATATATATATACAAAATATTTATATATATATACAAAATATTTATATATATACAAAATATTTATATATATATACAAAATATTTATATATATATATACAAAATATTTATATATATATATACAAAATATTTATATATATACAAAGTATTTATATATATATATACAAAATATTTATATATATATACAAAATATTTATATATATATACAAAATATTTATATATATATACAAAATATTTATATATATATACAAAATATTTATATATATATACAAAATATTTATATATATATATATAAAATATTTATATATATACAAAATATTTATATATATATACAAAATATTTATATATATATATACAAAATATTTATATATATCTACAAAATATTTATATATATATATACAAAATATTTATATATATACACAAAATATTTATATATATATACAAAATATTTATATATATATACAAAATATTTATATATATATATACAAAATATTTATATATATACTAAGTATTTATATATAATATATATACAAAATATTTATATATATATACAAAATATTTATATATATATACAAAATATTTATATATATACAAAATATTTATATATATATACAAAATAATATATATATACAAAATATTTATATATATATACAAAATATTTATATATATATACAAAATATTTATATATATATACAAAATATTTATATATATATATAAAAATATTTATATATATACAAAATATTTATATATATATACAAAATATTTATATATATATATACAAAATATTTATATATATCTACAAAATATATATATATATATACAAAATATTTATATATATACAAAATATATATATATATACAAAATATTTATATATATATACAAAATATTTATATATATATACAAAATATATATATATATATACAAAATATTTATATATATATACAAAATATTTATATATATATACAAAATATTTATATATATATACAAAATATTTATATATATATACAAAATATTTATATATATATACAAAATATTTATATATATATACAAAATATTTATATATATACAAAATATTTATATATATATACAAAATATATATATATATACAAAATATTTATATATATACAAAATATATATATATATACAAAATATTTATATATATATACAAAATATTTATATATATATACAAAATATTTATATATATATACAAAATATATATATATATATACAAAATATTTATATATATACAAAATATATATATATATATACAAAATATTTATATATATATACAAAATATTTATATATATATACAAAATATTTATATATATATACAAAATATATATATATATATACAAAATATTTATATATATACAAAATATTTATTATATATACAAAATATATATATATATACAAAATATTTATATATATATACAAAATATATTATATATATATACAAAATATTTATATATATATACAAAATATTTATATATATATACAAAATATTTATATATATATACAAAATATTTATATATATATACAAAATATTTATATATATATACAAAATATTTATATATATATACAAAATATTTATATATATATAAAAAATATTTATATATATATACAAAATATTTATATATATATACAAAATATTTATATATATACACAAAATATTTATATATATATACAAAATATTTATATATATATACAAAATATTTATATATATATATATACAAAATATTTATATATATATACAAAATATTTATATATATATACAAAATATTTATATATATATACAAAATATTTATATATATATACAAAATATTTATATATATATACAAAATATTTATATATATATACAAAATATTTATATATATACACAAAATATTTATATATATATACAAAATATTTATATATATATACAAAATATTTATATATATATATATACAAAATATTTATATATATATACAAAATATATATATATATATACAAAATATTTATATATATACAAAATATATATATATATACAAAATATTTATATATATATACAAAATATTTATATATATATACAAAATATTTATATATATATACAAAATATATATATATATATACAAAATATTTATATATATACAAAATATATATATATATATACAAAATATTTATATATATATACAAAATATTTATATATATATACAAAATATTTATATATATATACAAAATATATATATATATATACAAAATATTTATATATATACAAAATATTTATATATATATACAAAATATATATATATATACAAAATATTTATATATATATACAAAATATTATATATATATACAAAATATTTATATATATATACCAAAATATTTATATATATATACAAAATATTTATATATATATACAAAATATTTATATATATATACAAAATATTTATATATATATACAAAATATTTATATATATATACAAAATATTTATATATATATAAAAAATATTTATATATATATACAAAATATTTATATATATATACAAAATATTTATATATATATACAAAATATTTATATATATATACAAAATATTTATATATATATACAAAATATTTATATATATATACAAAATATTTATATATATACACAAAATATTTATATATATATACAAAATATTTATATATATATACAAAATATTTATATATATATATATACAAAATATTTATATATATATACAAAATATTTATATATATATACAAAATATTTATATATATATACAAAATATTTATATATATATACAAAATATTTATATATATATACAAAATATTTATATATATATACAAAATATTTATATATATACACAAAATATTTATATATATATACAAAATATTTATATATATATACAAAATATTTATATATATATATATACAAAATATTTATATATATATACAAAATATTTATATATATATACAAAATATTTATATATATACAAAATATTTATATATATATACAAAATATTTATATATATATACAAAATATTTATATATATATACAAAATATTTATATATATACACAAAATATTTATATATATATACAAAATATTTATATATATATACAAAATATTTATATATATATACAAAATATTTATATATATATACAAAATATTTATATATATATACAAAATATTTATATATATACACAAAATATTTATATATATATACAAAATATTTATATATATATACAAAATATTTATATATATATACAAAATATTTATATATATATACAAAATATTTATATATATTACAAAATATTATATATATATACAAAATATTTATATATATACAAAATATTTATATATATATACAAAATATTTATATATATATACAAAATATTTATATATATACAAAATATTTATATATATATACAAAATATTTATATATATACAAAATATTTATATATATATATACAAAATATTTATATATATATACAAAATATTTATATATACACAAAATATTTATATATATATACAAAATATTTATATATATATACAAAATATTTATATATATATACAAAATATTTATATATATACAAAATATTTATATATATATACAAAATATTTATATATATACAAAATATTTATATATATATACAAAATATTTATATATATATACAAAATATTTATATATATACAAAATATTTATATATATATACAAAATATTTATATATATATACAAAATATTTATATATATATACAAAATATTTATATATATACAAAATATTTATATATATATACAAAATATTTATATATATATACAAAATATTTATATATATACAAAATATTTATATATATATACAAAATATTTATATATATATACAAAATATTTATATATATATACAAAATATTTATATATATACAAAATATTTATATATATATATAAAATATTTATATATATATATATACAAAATATTTATATATATATACAAAATATTTATATATATATACAAAATATTTATATATATATACAAAATATTTATATATATATACAAAATATTTATATATATACAAAATATTTATATATATATACAAAATATTTATATATATATACAAAATATTTATATATATATACAAAATATTTATATATATATACAAAATATTTATATATATATACAAAATATTTATATATATATACAAAATATTTATATATATATACAAAATATTTATATATATATACAAAATATTTATATATATATACAAAATATTTATATATATATACAAAATATTTATATATATATACAAAATATTTATATATATATACAAAATATTTATATATATATACAAAATATTTATATATATACAAAATATTTATATATATATACAAAATATTTATATATATATACAAAATATTTATATATATACAAAATATTTATATATATATACAAAATATTTATATATATACAAAATATTTATATATATATACAAAATATTTATATATATACAAAATATTTATATATATATACAAAATATTTATATATATACAAAATATTTATATATATACAAAATATTTATATATATATACAAAATATTTATATATATACAAAATATTTATATATATATACAAAATATTTATATATATACAAAATATTTATATATATACAAAATATTTATATATATACAAAATATTTATATATATATACAAAATATTTATATATATATACAAAATATTTATATATATATACAAAATATTTATATATATATACAAAATATTTATATATATACAAAATATTTATATATATATACAAAATATTTATATATATATACAAAATATTTATATATATACAAAATATTATTATATATACAAAATATTTATATATATACAAAATATTTATATATATATACAAAATATTTATATATATATACAAAATATTTATATATATATATACAAAATATTTATATATATATACAAAATATTTATATATATATACAAAATATTTATATATATATACAAAATATTTATATATATACAAAATATTTATATATATATACAAAATATTTATATATACAAAATATTTATATATATACAAAATATTTATATATATACAAAATATTTATATATATATACAAAATATTTATATATATATACAAAATATTTATATATATATACAAAATATTTATATATATATACAAAATATTTATATATATATACAAAATATTTATATATATATACAAAATATTTATATATATATACAAAATATTTATATATATATACAAAATATTTATATATATATACAAAATATTTATATATATATACAAAATATTTATATATATATACAAAATATTTATATATATACAAAATATTTATATATATACAAAATATTTATATATATACAAAATATTTATATATATATACAAAATATTTATATATATATACAAAATATTTATATATATACAAAATATTTATATATATATACAAAATATTTATATATATATACAAAATATTTATATATATACAAAATATTATATATATATATACAAAATATTTATATATATATACAAAATATTTATATATATATACAAAATATTTATATATATACAAAATATTTATATATATACAAAATATTTATATATATATATACAAAATATTTATATATATATACAAAATATTTATATATATATACAAAATATTTATATATATATACAAAATATTTATATATATATACAAAATATTTATATATATACAAAATATTTATATATATATACAAAATATTTATATATATATACAAAATATTTATATATATATACAAAATATTTATATATATATACAAAATATTTATATATATATACAAAATATTTATATATATATACAAAATATTTATATATATATACAAAATATTTATATATATATACAAAATATTTATATATATATACAAAATATTTATATATATATACAAAATATTTATATATATATACAAAATATTTATATATATATACAAAATATTTATATATATATACAAAATATTTATATATATACAAAATATTTATATATATATACAAAATATTTATATATATATACAAAATATTTATATATATATACAAAATATTTATATATATATACAAAATATTTATATATATACAAAATATTTATATATATACAAAATATTTA